>OX637868.1:3067596-3162726 GCA_951802705.1 Netelia virgata
AGAGAGAAAGAGAGAGAGAGAGAGAGAGAGAGAGAGAGAGAGAGAGAGAGAGAGAGAGAGAGAGAGAGAGGGATATTAGATCTGTATACGCGTCGCGTACACGACCGGATCGATAAGAAACGACGGACTACGAGGATAAATGATAACTGTTGTACACGCTGGAACGCGTAGTCTCGTGACATAGTACATTAATTAAATGACAGATAGTGATTTACTTCGTGTACAAAATATACAGGTGAGGTAAAACAATGAACGGTGGTTTGTACGATCCGATATTCCTGCGATTATACAATGTCGAGAGCCCGCGACGGAGACGGAAATCGTTCGATCCCGACGAGATAATTACGGACGATTATACATCGGGAAAATATAAACTATTCTTTTTTTTCCATTCTTGTTGTTTTTTTTTCTTTTCTTTTTTTTTTTCTAACGAACAATCGTGAATAATTCCGTAATGTAGTCTCGCGAAATTACCATTATTATGGTTTTGTTACAGATTTTTTTATTTGTTTCTTTTTCGCATGTATCAACTTACGATACAAAGATAGTTGAATTATGAGAACCCGGAAGTTGAATTATGGGAACGATAATAACGTGATTTTGTAAAAATGAAAAAAAATCGTTTATAATTTAAATAATTTAAGGGGACTTTGCGTAATTACGAGAACGAGGAATTAATAAATGAAATTTCGACGTTCATCTCTCTCACTTTCTCTCTCTCTCCCATTCTACTGATCGCACGTCCGAGAGATAACGAGGTTTTATTATTAGCCGGTTGACAGAGAGAGAGAGAGAGAGAGAGTAGCGAGAAGCTCCTGAAATGGCTTTGCTATTAAATACCGCGAATAAATTCACGTTCGGCTGAACTCCTGCCCCCCTTCTCCAAACGAACGCGAAGCTTAGATACCTCTCCGTATAATCTCGGTCCCGGTCGCGAGAAACGCGCGTTCTCGTCGCTCCTTAATTAGAAACGAGGAGCGAGAGAAAAGAAGAAGACCAAAAAATTGTCGACTCGACAAATTATAATCTGTGCGAGGGCACTGAGCACTTTCGTCTAGTTACTAACAGCGCTGAGTTCATCAGGCGGAAGGCCTTTTTTATTTTCAATCCTTGTCCCATCCCTCTCCCTCTCTTTCTCTCTATCGCAATTAAATCCGATTAAATTTTAACCATTAACCCAACGAAAATCTCTCGTCAATTATCCAATGGAAGTTTCCACATTTTGCATAATATTATCAAACTCGTTGAATTAATTTAACAAGAAAAAAAAACAAAAAGAAAGAAAGAAAAGAGAATGGAAACAACGCGAAATCATTTCACGAATTGGTGGTACGCGGGATATCGCGTGAGCGGTCGGTGTAACTCCGCTGTAATAAAATGTCGAACGTCCAATGAATTCGGACAGCTCGACGATATAGTCGACTATCGTTTGAACAACTCGGCGATTACCAGAGGGGTGAATTCGTATAATATATGTATATGTATTAAATATACACTGGCACGAATCGACCCTAAAATCATTGCAGAAATGTTGCCTCTAGCGGCTGGAGAGAAAGAGACACACACACACACACACACATATAAACACGTTAACACGTTCGTTAAAACAATGAAATTATAGCCACGAGGGTTATTTATTGCAGATTGCCAATTACCAGTCTCATAGATTGCGGCGAACGATCGAAAGTGTCCCATATTCGATCGAGGGGATGAGCTCTTACAATTTTCACCCCCACTCTCTCTCTCCATCCATCCCGGACTGGTATTATTCCGTTCGACATTACGTGCATGCGTTCATCCGCTTTATTCCCACGCGATCGCATCAACGAGTAAAATGGCCACGTGGCGAGTTACAAGAAAAAAAAAAAACAAAAAACAAAAAAAACAAATCTGCATTTGACTTTCAAATCTTTGCATCACTTTTAACGAGCGACAGCTGGCGTGTTTTTTTTCCTTGTCGCGTCATTATCGATAATTAAATTGTCGATCGAAAGATTATTTATTATTCGTGCGATAAATTACAACGTTGCGGTTATTTGTTTTTTCTTTTTCTTACGACGACCTCGTTTCGCGACCGAAGGAAAGTACAAAATCTTGAGGATTAATGGCACGACGCTGTGTGTGTGTGTGTGTGTATATATATCTCCCTCCTACGGCGAGAGCTTCTGCCGAGAGACCGGAAGTCGTCGCGTCCCGCGCGCCCGACGAATATCCGTCTTATTCTCGCCTGTATCGCGCGTGGTCACCCGCGGTGACTTCCCCGACATTTCTACCTCCCGCGATATGTTTCGCAGCTTCTCTCGATCTTTCACCCCCTTCACCCTCCTATATGTTCTCTTACCACTCGGTTCGTTTCCTTCTCGCTAAAGATAGAAGACTGTGAGAGAGAGAGAATCTATGATCTTTGGTACTCGCTCGAGTAAAACCGGTTTTTCCCTCGACGCCCGTTGATTTTACGAAAAAATAAAATTACCGGAGAGAACGATACGTCGAGAAAATGTGAGAAGCGAGAAAGAGGAATAAAAAGAACAACAAGATGCATGAAAGACAGAGAGAGAGAGAGAGAGAGAGAGAAAGAAAGAGACTCGAGCAATTACGAGCGATGAATTAAATTAATCGCAAAGAGCAAAAAGGCTCACCTGATCAGCCATGTTGTAACCGTCGTGATGATGATACGCGGTCTGATGATGGTGCTGTGGCACGCTCAGGGACAAGTCTAGGTTGTCGCTTCTCTGTAACAAATAACAAAAATAAATATAAATAAATAAACAGAGTGAAAACTGGAAAAATTAATTAAACCCGAATCGACGATTTTACGTTCGTACGAAATTTCAAAATCTTTTCTTGCTTTAAAAAAAAAGGAAAAGGAAAAGAATGAAATTTCGGAGATTTAAACGAGAAGAATAAAAGGATCGCGACTGCTCGGAATGCACCGAGAGTCGCGACGATAAAATCTACACGATGTTGGAGGGGCTTTTATCGCTCGAGGCCTGCGTTCGAGATCGTTTTGTGCTTAGAAACTTGCAGCTGGTCCAACAGCTGTGAACACGTGTGTGTGTGTTCTCTCTCTCTCTCTCTTTTCTCTCTCTTTCTGTCTCACCACTGTCGAGTCTATCTTTTACTCGGCGCGGTATAATCGTGAAAATTTGTGACGAGAAATTGCGAGTGCGAGAACCGCTAGTCGCGAGGATAGAGAGAAAGAGAGAGAGAGAGAGAGAGAGAGAGAACAAAAGCAAAAGGTAATGGAGAAAGAAAAGTGGGCTCTTTGATACAGCACCAGGGTAATTCTAATAATAACAATGCATACTATACACGCCCATTGTACTTTTATACATATGTACAAAATATATACATATATATATATCGATCGAGTAGAGTACCACAGATTATACATACTAAAATACAATGCTACGACCATGGAATGTGGCCATTACGAGGGACCGCTAATTACTCGATGCCTTGACCATGGAACTCGCTAATAATCGTTATTCTAAGCGCTAATTGCGGCTCCCTCCCTCTCTCTCTCTCTCTCTCTCTCTCTCTCTCTTTCTCTATATATATATATACAGAATTTCTAAACGATCGAGCAGGGAAACGAGAGGGAAAGAGAACGATTATGAGTTTCATGCGGCCGAGATACCACGGTGGTCTCTCCGACAAGTTATTAAATGTATGTATAACAATAATTTCTCATGTAAAAAAGAAGACTTTGAAGGAATCGAATATCGGATGGAAAATTAAACGATCGCTCGTTTAAGAATAGTGTAAAAAAAAGCATATTTAAAAAATGTATATATACATTCCCCTCTTTCCGTCAATTCTATATCTCGTGTATTATAATTCTACAGCGCCAAACCAGAATGTGTGCGAAGCACCGATATTAGTTACGCACACATATCACATAAGTGTCATATATATATATATATATATATATATATATATATATATATATATATATATATATATATATATATGTGTGTGTGTACAACATATAATTCTCTGTGTCCCTTCGTCCCTGTGGGACGACGCGAAGCAAATGCAAGCCACATGAATTACCGCAATTACGCACAAATTACCGTCTCTATCTCTATTATGTTCCGGCGCGGTGGTCGACTGCAAGAGAGAGAAGGGACTTTGGTGTGTATACGTACAGGGGGTATATATATATATATATATATATATACGGGTAGCACCGCGAAGAGACCGAGAGAGGCTATTACTTTCTTTCCCTTCTTATTTCACTCGTACGAGCGACTCTCCTTCCTCCGATGTTCCGCTTTGTTTTTTATTTTTCATGTTGTTTCTTCTTTTTTTCCTCACTGGTGCACCCCTGTCGCGCGACTTTTCTTTTTTCACCCCCCTTTCTAGTTCTTTCTCTCTCTCTCTCTCTGTTCTGTTCTGTTTCTTTCTCCTCTTCGCCCTGGCACAGTCAGTTTCACCTACGAGAGAGCTCACGGTCATCATTGTATTATTTTTCTTTGCTACACGTAGAAACACTTGACCAAGAACGGCGTCAACGCGAACTGTCCGCCCTCGACGTTGCCCTACGGTCGTTACAAATAGTCCCGAGGGACTGCGTCACGGTAATTGCGATTGATTGCGATAGGGACGCAATAATACACGGGAGTACAACGAAGGACTCGATTCATTCGCGACCCCTATATTTTTCGATATTCTCCCTTTTTATTTCATCGAGTAATTTTTTTATTTTGCTTTTTATTTTACTTTTTTTTAAAAATTGCAAAATATTTTTAAAGAAGCGACACGATAAACAACATATATTCGTTCGTTAAATACGCGTGTAACAATTCGAGCGTCGAGATCCGACGACGATTGTTACAAATAAAACAAACGAACAAAATTAAAAAATAAATAAATCGACCTAAACATCGAAAGAAAAATCGTTTTTAACAAGACTAGGTATGAGATGGGGTTGATAAAAAAATTCAGGATTGCGTATTCGCGCCACGTTCGCGATAAACGCGACGGGGGGTGCGAAGAGATGCCAACACGGAGCCCGGAGGTGTGCTCTACGGAATTTCGTCTATTCACGTGCTCACGAAACACGTTGGAACGATGCTCGGAAATTTCGCGAGAGCGGAGAAACGAGAATGAAATTCGAAGTTAACGTGTGTGTGTGTGTGTGTGTGTTGGAAAGGTTGCAAACGTTTCTCTCTTTCACGAAGCGAGAGAGAGAGAGAGAGAGATGGAAGAGAGAGAGAAAGGTCGAGAAAGGAGGGTCGCCGATGCTCTTCGCGGTCATCAGCCATCAACCCCATCCCCCCTGCTCGAACCGCGCGCGCGAGAAGGAATGAAACACGAAAATCTCGCTCTCCTCGTTTCGACCGGCATACAGGAACGAGAACAATGCGTCCTGCGCGAGGACATTTGCGTTACTCCCGCGTGCTTCTCTTCATCAAGCCATCCGCCTCCCCCCACTCTTCTCCTCAACAGTGCGAAAGAATTTCGTATGTAACGTGCGATGTGCAAATACGGACTGTGGGAGAAGGGGGGAGGCTGCACACAATGAAAATGTTTTGAAATACCAGGAGTGAGAAATAACGCTTCGAGGACGATTATTTCTGTCTGTTTTCTTTTTTTTTCTTTTCTCTAATCACGAAGTTTCTTTTTCTATGTTCGCGTCCCTCTCTCTCTCTCTCTCTCTTTATGTCTGTCTTTCTCGGTGGTCGAGGAATTTTCATATTCGACACACGCGACAGATACGCTGAAATATTCTCAGGGAATGAATATAGGATATATATTTTTTCTTTTTTTTTGTTATGTCGACAAGCGCGCACAATAGAACGCGAAATGCAAATGCGAATATGGGAATGCGGTGAATAAAATACGCGACGATGAGAATTTTTCTTTTCTTTGTCTTTGTTTCGTTCTTTTTTGTTTTTATAGTTTTGAATTTCCGAGGAATTTGATTGCTATTCGACGTTTCGTTACGGGAGTGGCGAGGTGGGGCGAGAGCCAGGTGCGTCGAGAGACAGAGAGAGAGAGAACGAATACGAGGGCGGAGGGTAAAACTGGATTTTTCTACAAAAGAAACTCGTTGGATATTTTTGTGTTGTCCCCGAGGTAGAAAACTTGACGAAGATCGTTTTTTTCCCTTCTTTCGACGAGTCGTTCGAACCTGAATAAAATATAAAAATATATCTCGTCGTAAAAAATCAATTTACGTCTATTTATAATTGAATAAAAGTCAGAAAAATTCCGAGAAATAATATATATTTTTAACATAGCCAAAGATCGAACAAAGAAAACCTATTTCGTTCGAAAGGCAAAGAATGAATAAACAAAACAACAAAAAAAACCAATTAATAGGATTGCGTGCACTTGTACGTTAATTGATAATTATCGGTGCGACGAAGTGGATGGAACGTTGCTTGGGCTCTCTGCCTCGTTTATATTAGCCGTGCTTCGTTTCTACACCGAGGACGAGGGAACCCACCGTGTACGGTGAGAGAAACATGAACACGATGGAGACCAAGAGTGAGAGTTAATTGAATTCCGTTGGCACACGACGACGTGAAACGTTGATGAACAGCATTATCGTGCAAATGCAAGTGTTTCGCTCGGGCAAAAATATTATAGATTCGTATCTCGAGAGGGAGTGATGCGAAGGAAGGGGATAGAGAAAAAGAGAGAGAAAAAAAACGAGAGGAGGACGAGGTGAAGAGCACGTCTAGAGAGTACGAATGTTGCGGTGGTCGAGGCAGCGAGTCCGCGCTGACGTATGCGAAGTACGTGTCAGCTCGCGCATCTCTCTCTCTCTCTCTCTCTATCTCTCTTTCAGCTCGTATGTACGACGTGTAGACCAACTTGCCCGTATACACATGACTCACGACGAAGCACCAGCTGACCGAGAAGATTAGCTGGCTGTGCCGAGAGCTGGGACCTTGAGGATTATGGGTGTGCCATATATATTTATATCTATATGTATACTTATGTTTAAGATGTTGAACTCTCTCTCTCTCTCTCTCTCTTTCTTTAGGCACGTATATAACGTCAAACGCACACTAAACCGCAAAGCTTTCGTGTATTACACGAAAGCAACACGCTCGTTTCTCTCACCTTCGCCGAGTTAACACACATACACACATATGGCTCATCACACCGTTATGTATACGGCGATACTACCGTGGCGTGGAAAAGAAGGAAGAATAAAAGACTCACCGGATCGTTGAACCGACGGACGCGGCATGGAGCGAGGGAGATGGAGGTTAGGGTACTTTAAGCTTTGTACACAATGCGAGACTTTTCTCTCTCCCTCTCTCTCTCGCTCTCTTTCTCTTTCTCTCTCTCTCTCTCTCGATGTGTTACCGCCGAGCGTGTTTACAGTGTCGAGACGTGCGTTAGTCTGTGTGTGCGCGCGCCGCTACACGTTTGTCGCGCGTGACCGCGACGGGGAACGAAAGCGAATCTAGCGTGTACGAGGAGTCACGCACGAATATCGCGAACAAACGTTTCTCTGATGATGATTAAACGAAACGGGCGAGGAACGTGGCGTGACGAGGTGAATAACGAAATTGTGGGAGGTGGGGATTCGATTCGAGATGTTACGCCACTTTTTTTTCTCGACTCGATCAACCTTAAACCCAAATAAAATTTCAAATGGGAAATTAGAGTCGAGAAGTTTGACGAGAACTTCGATGCCGAGTACGAGCGACGAATGCGTGAAACGGGAGAGGGGAGAAGGGTAGCCGATGCGACGTCCATCTGGCGGAGAAATGACGGAACTATACTGGTGAACGAGTTTCAGCCGGTAATAAAAATTAAAATATCTACAGATATGTAAATATCATAGGGATGCAATTTTTGTTGTTGTTTTTTTTTCTCACGGGATTACTTTTACACGTGTTGACGTCTCTCTCGGTTTTACACGATGGGTCTAATTGCCGTTGCGTTATAAAGCGCGCGTTCCAAAACAGCGAAATGACTCGAATTGAAATGGTTACGATGGTTTAAAAAAAAATAACGATATACAGATTAGATTGACGATCGGTAAAATTCAATACGGCGCGCGTCAAAATTGGAAATTGTTTTAAATTTCGAGATTATTCGAACGATAAGAAAGAAAAAAATGTGATTTTCGCGTATACGTAATGGATTCGTTTTATTTTTGTTGGCGTTACTGCGACGTGCCAGAAGTTCGAGGAATATGGTCGCGGGTGACCAACGGTCATAGTTTCGTTACGTCGACTTACCGGTTGAGTACGACGGCGAGGAAAGGGGGAAGGGGGGATCGCAACACTTCGCGGCAAGTCGTATAAATTCTAATCGTTCTTTTCTCTTATTTTCTTCTTCTCGCAGAAAACGAGAAGCGGCGCGTAATTATTATGGCATCATGCTGCGACTATTAACCTACCGCAGAGTGCGAGCCAGCGATTACACGTGTATTACGGGAGAAAGACGCGTTTGTGCATAATACTGTTAGTTAGTGGAGAAGTAAAAAAAAACGTACGAGACTTTGAGATACAAGAAAAAAAGATGGTGGAAGAGGGAGAGAGAGAGAGAGAGAGGTCGTTAACTCCTTTCTGAGAAATTAATGCTTATCCGACGAGCAATTCATACGTGGCTAATTTTTTTATTTTTTGATAATCTCTAATATTTATTTTATTTGTATTTATAAAATTTATAATTATTATAAATATTATAAAATTTGAATGTAAATGTTATTTATAAAAAAATATTTCGTTGCCAAGATTAAAAAAATAAATAATTTCTATGTAAAATTTTTAAATTAAATAAATTTGAAAAATGTTTAAATTACAAAGCGCCGAATTTATCGAGCAGAAAAGCGATTTCGGGGGAAACCAGATGGAAAATATTGGCGGAAACGGGTAGGAGAAATTCACGGTCGAAAATCGGAATGCGGAATGGGCGATGTGCACGTGCGTGGTTGTTCGCTGAGAACCCTCTGCGTTACCCCCACGTCACGCCCCCGGAGGAATTTTGGATTTGCACATGGGCGAGAAACACACGTACGTAACACATCGTAGAGATAGAAAGTATCATTGTTTCGACGCGGCTCGCGCGAGGATTATCGGCTTGGCTTGGCTTTCGCTTTGTTTTATCAATTTTCGACAAATATATCGTTTTCCGTCGGACTATATTTAGCTTTTATCTAATACACCGAATAAATCAATGATGCGTAAGAGAGAGAGAGAGAGAGAGAGAGAGAGGAAGAGATTAACATCGAGAGAGAAATTGCAAGATTATGTTCGATACATTTTTTCGTTCGAATTGGACTGATCGATTTATCGATGACGGAGCGACGAATCAAGTGAAAAATAATACCAAGCAATTTCTGTTCATTGGCTAACCGACAAAAAAGTTAATTATATATATATATATAAAAAAAAAAGAAGAAATAAAACTCGAACATTTTTGTTTTTTCAATATTAAAATTCTATCAAGTGTTGCGTCCAAGGGGTGTGTTGCTCGGCTCGTTAATATTTTACAATACAGCGAACGACGTATCATTCAATTATAATGGATATAATTTATCCCGAAAGTGATTAATTATAATTCTGACACACAATAGATCACATTTGAAAGATGTTTGATACGACGGGACGACAGTTTACGGATCACTTTGTTGCTCACAAAGCGTAATGATCGATATAGCACCGATTGCCCCCCCCCCCCGTCACACGTGGTATTTGGAGCATAGAAAGCGTAACGAGGCCGGCCAAGGCTGTGTTACAAACGTGAGAAACTTACTAAGGGAAAAAAGGGATCGAGAACGTGCGAGCGAGTGAGCGAGCGAGACAGAAATATATATATATATAGAAAGAGAGAGAGAGAGAGAGAGAGAGAGAGAACGCGTGGACGACGGTTCATGAGTCGATTCGATCTTGCGAAATCAGCTCGGAATGATTGAAAGTTTCTCGATCTTTCTCTCTCTCTCTCTCTCTCGCTCACACACACTTCGACTCTCCCACTCGAGAGAACGAGACCGATAGAAACCGTTAACTGTAAAACACGTAATTGCCGCACAGCATGGAGGGACATTATAGCAAAGAATTGCAACATCGTGTGTTACCTCGCAATTTCTCGATATCAAATCACTTTATCGAATTCTCATTTATAAATATACATATATATATATTCGTGCAATTACTTTAGAGATCTAGATTCGAATCGAAGATTTCGATCGAGTTTCATCGAGCGATTCCACATTTCTCAAACGTCGCTCGAACCGTGTCCGATAAATCGAAATCTCTCTCTTTAATTTATCGTATTATTACGAGTTCAAAAAGAAAAATAATCTCTCGATCGACCGGTATTATTATTTTCGCTGCTAATTCACGGATAATCGTACGACGATGGGAACGAACGATAAGCAGATGCGAGTGACTCGTGAAAATTTGCGAATATCCGGTCGGTTGAAACCCTCGCGCGAGATTCGAGCCATTGTGCCACGCGAGTCAGGAAAATACAACGAAAAGGTAAAAGAGAAATGAAGAAAGAAAAAGAAAAGAGTAAAAGAGAAACGAAGAAAAAAAAGTAAATAGAATGAGAAAGAAAAAAAAAAGTGTTACACGTACGACGTACATACTCTCCTCTCTCGCCTCTTGATCGCGAAAGAATTGCTCTTTCGGCCGATCCCGTCCAGCCATAATTCTTAAGGGGCTTATCAACGACTATGCACGCACGACCCCCGGGGTAATCTTCTTTCTCTGGCGCTGCTCTCGGCCACTCTCGTCCGCGCGGCCGTAGCCCTCGAGCGTTGTAACGCTTTTGCAGCGCTCGCGCGCGCGCGACGCTTGGCGCGCAAGAAGAGGGCCGAGGGGAGGGGGTGAGAGGCTTGAATTATGATCGCTCGCGAGACTCGACGTGACTGAAATACTTGACATTTAACAGCCGTGGAAGTAAATCCGTGTAGAATCCACCGTAAAATTCCGTAATTCTTCGCGAAACGTTTAAACGAAAAAAAATTATTCGACGCAAAAGAAAAACGATAAATAAATAAAAATAATGAATGA
The DNA here is from genome assembly GCA_951802705.1 of Netelia virgata. Lineage (NCBI taxonomy): Eukaryota > Metazoa > Arthropoda > Insecta > Hymenoptera > Ichneumonidae > Netelia > Netelia virgata. The sequence continues at coordinate 3,078,594 of OX637868.1, forward strand.
ATTTTCATCGAAATTATGAGAAGTTTGACTATAAGCGATGATGAAATTCATTTTCGTTCGTTGTATTACGATAAGAATTAAAAGATTAAAGAAGTTGTGTTATTGTTTTTATTAGTTGTATCGATCAATCTAGTTTCGTGACACGGTCGATCGAAAAAATTAAGTGACTGTCTGATGTGAAAGAGAGAGAGAGAGAGAATGATGGAGGGACGTTAATGAAACTAATAATCATGGAATGACGGTGTAATCGATCATGCGCTGTCGCGTCCGATCAGCCAACGAAGATACGGTTGACGTTTATTCGGCTTCTCCTCCGTGACAAGAAAATAACGAGCTTTTGTGACGAGCATATTGCTGCTCGCGATTTATCACAGATGAAACAAAAAAAGAAAGAAAGAGAAAGCCTCACGCAAAAATTCTCACGCGCATGAAAAAAAAAACGAAACAGGAAAAAGAAAAGAAAATACAACGCTGGCGAGAACCTTTACGAAACGATTTCCTATCGCACAACGGCCTAATGGCGCAAAACGATAACGCGATATCGGCCTCGCTGCGATAAGCGAGGAATGCGGCCCGGTTACGAACCGCTCGTACACATCGACGTCGGCTGGAAAAAAGTAAACTAGGAATCGAAACGATGACTGGACGAAAGCGTTTAATTATTGCGCGAAATATGATGCGTCGAGGGAAACGCGAAGGGCGTGACTCGACCGTTTTGTCGCGATATCGCGAACGATGACAAGTCGCGATAGGAAAGAAAAAAGGGAGATACACGAATTTATACGTAGAAACGATAAATTCTTCTTTTCTTTTTTATCGTAAGTCGAATCGAACAGATTTTTGAACTTTGGAACGCAAAGTCACTAAAGTCACTTCGCATTTATTTTCGAGTTTCACGAAAAAAAAATCTTTGCAATAATGATATTTATTGCAAAGTTGACAGGTGTCAAACTGGGATTTTGTCATCGAAATCGTGATCAGCGACCTCCAAAAATATGAAGCGTGATAATTTTCTTCTAAAAAATGATATTTCTTTGCAAAGTCATACATCTTAAGCTGCTTACGACGCAGCTGGCCCCTAAAGCCTCTATATAATAGCTCTGTGCAATATTCTCAACTAACCACATTATATATATTTACCTAAAAAATTTGAAATCAAATTCCGACTATTCATGTACAAAAATAGCTGCGGTCTAAACGTTAATCGCTTTTCGTCCAATGAAATTGAACAATTATCGAACAGCGATAAAACAACAATAACTGTACACGAAATTCTTCGTCTCTCGATTATTTCACGAGCGACACGCGCGATATACGCTACAAGCAATGAGAGCGAAATGAGAGAAAGAGAGAGAGAGAGAGAGAGAGAATCGGAAATACCGTGGCAGGAGGACGTTCGAACCGGGAGTATTGTAAATTGGGTACGATGAATATCGATGCACCTGTCGACCCTGATCATTCATATTTTGCATCATTCACGAAAGAGAGCGCAAGAGAGAGAAAGAGAGGGAGAGAAGCGTGTCAAATCGTTCACTAATGGACGATGTCCAATATATATATACGCGTTACGATCTTTTTGACGAGTAGAGTATTTCACCCGGTGTACGTACATTGAAACGACACTCGGGGATTCGTGAATAGCGCTCACGCGAGCGAGCCAGACTCGAATCGAATCACACGAGCGAGAGCCAGAGCAATGAAAGTGCGGATCGGACAATCGAGACAGAGTGAGAGATAGTGAATCAGTCAATATATATATATATATATATAGACGAAGTATAACGCATACGTGAAATGATCGCGTCGATGCGCGGGTTATTCGGTTATCCGGATACTCGATAGCGGTGAAATAGGATATCCGGGGAATTCAGGGAGAGAGAAAGAGAGATATAGAGAGAACGACGTTCATGGATTATAAACCGTCATTCGATTATACCGAGTGATAACCGGTGCGTATCGATCCTATTTCGGTTGTGTTCTTCGATAAACGTTCGACGTAAATGTCGCTCGCGCGTATATGTAATATATATATATTTATATGTAAAGTAGAAGACTAGGTCGAGATCTATGTTGATGAAAATTCCATCACGCTTACGTACGTACATATATGTATATAAATATATAGCGATATATCGATTGACCAATGCCACTTGTCAGAAGGAAAATAAATAAATATCGAGGTACGTGGCGAGAGTCGATTGTTTCGAGGGAATGGACTCGAGCAATCTTCGTCGCATCGAATAATAATGACCTTCAAAGCTGTGTACATAATGTAAGTAGGCAGAGCGAGGAAAAAAAAATTGTATATATGCGCATGAATATATATCGTGTGTGTGTGTATATATATATATAATTCAAAGTTATTCGAGGAAACTACGTTCTGTCGCTTAAAGTGATTGGACCTCTCGCGTAATTTTACGAACGACCGTGGGTGTGCGATAAACAAATGACTGAAATTATGTGTGAGTCACGTGTTTGCTTCGGTGTTCATCGAGTTGACACGATCCTATAGAACTTTTCTAAGCCTCTGTTAGTTGGATCTATTTGAAATATGAGGAAGTGGAGGGGAGAAAATAGGGAGAGGGGGGGGGGGGGGGGGAGAGGTTGTTGATATGCACGTCTCGTAATCGTGTCAGCCATGATACGATGATAGCGTCATCGTAAAAGATCGCGCACCACCGTACGATACGAAATATTTTTTAGTTAATTTTATTTTTTGTTTTTGTTTTTCACTGAATTTATCGCAAATGAATTAAATGAAAATAATTTGAATTTCTTTGCTCGAAAGATAAGAACGCTAATTTTTAGTATCCCTGACTAACCGTTCGTCTTGTGTTTAATCTTTTTCTTCTTTTTTTTTCTTTTTTTCATGCAAGGCGAACGACGACGATGATACAAACCGTCGAGGATGGAAAAACGGAAAGAACCGTCTGTGCGTGTGTGTATATATGTGCATAAGAGAAAGAGAGAGGAGAGAGTTGGAAGTTCATAAAATAGTAATTCGATGCATTTATTCATAGATAACAAAGACGAATGCATGCGATGTTTAAACTCGCGTGGATTCACACACCCGCGGTATTCAATGTTTACTAATGTAACGAGAGAGAGGAAGAGAGAGAGAGAGAGAGAGAGAGAGAGAGAGAGAGAGAGAGAGAGAGAGAGAGAGAGAGAGAGAGAGAGAGAGAGGAAGAAAGAGAAGAAGAGTCGACTTGACGCGCGCGTTAATCAATCATCCACCTCTGTTTTGTCTTCTCCGCGCAATGAAACGAACGGCAAAACTGTGTTTTTTCTCCCTCGAAAAAAAAAAAACATTAATTCTTGCTTGTTTTTTTCTCTGCGCTTCAATCATCCCATAATTTCACATCTGCAATTCCAATCGCGCTCGAATATTCTCAATTTGTTGACTCGTACATTTTCCCTCTCTCTCTCTTTCCTTTTTTTTTTCAATTCGACAAGAATAAATAAAAGATTGTTTTAATTCAAAGGATGAAACCTGTTGATAAAACGTTTTGGCGATTGGTTTGTACAAGCCAAGCAAAATTCAATTTGCCTTCTACCAGGCGTAATAACACAGCGTCGCCTCCCTCCCCCCCTCTCTCTCTCTCTTTCCCTCTCTCTCAAACCGTCTTGTCTGTGTATATCACCGAGAACGGTTTTTAATTGGCTTCTATGAGAGACATACGCGAGTTGCCGGCATTATAAACCGTACGAGATAATAATCATTAAGAGTACCACTTTACGGTTACGCATGAATTGCATAGAGGCGTGTTGAAGCAACGAAAAGAAGAAAAAAAAAATCTTTCTCTCTCTCTCTCTCTGTCGTATTCTCGAGTGTCCGACTAAAAAAAAAAAGACCCAACGAGATGGAAAACTTAGCTTGTAGCTATTTACTTACCGCGGCACTTAACCGTCGCCGGTATTTTCCCAGCGTGGATATTAAAAGCCCCGACCGCACTTGGCAATTCGCGATTATCGACTCGAAGTGACCATCGCCGCGAGAAATAAGAATGACGAAGAAAAAAAATATATATATATTAAATTCCAACCGTAAAATAAAAAATAAAACAATGCAAACAATAAAATTAAAATTAAAATATCTCATCCTCGTAGCTAGAAAGAATTAAAGAGAGAAAGAATGAAAAAAGAGCCGCGTGTATATTTGTATCGTCTGTTGCGATATAGTCTCTCGTTCGTTGCCAGATCTCGCGCGGTTAGTCATAGCGCGATTATATGCCCGCCGTTAAAGTACGCGCGCGGGAGAAAACAAAAGTCGAACGCGCGTACAATCGTTTTTATACGTCACTGACGGACACAAACAAAACCCCCGGCGTAAGGAAATCCTTGAAAGTGTTCGATCGATAAGCGTTGGCCGAGTTGATTTTATCGCGTGCTATATATATATATATATATGTGTGTATGTAGGGGGTATATGGTTGGTTGAAGTCGGAACTGAAATGTCTATATAGCTCGAGGGCCATCGAGAAACTTCTCGCGCCCCATTGGTTTTCACTCTGCAAAATTGCAATAATATGCCAATACATTTTATACGTTTAATGTATATATATATATATATATATAGAGGTTTGTTTTGTTACCTCTATCGGGGCGATTTTTATTTCCTTTTGTTTCGAACGGAGACGCCAGTGGAATATAAATTGCCGGGCAAAATGATTATATCATCGTTTTGTTCTCTGGGTTCGTTCTCGATTTATGAAGATTGTTATCGATTATTGCGAGTCTTGACGGAGAGGGAGTAAGGGTAAGGAGGTGGGGGTGGAGGGTTGAGTTTTAATTTTCTTGCGCCTCGCGATTCGATACATGCCTCTCTCCAATTACGAGGAAAAATAAAAATATGCACGGTCTATAATTATTTCTGTGGAAGTGTTGCAATCACGCGAGACCTTCTCTCTTTCTCTCTCCCCCTCTCTCTCTCTCTCTCTCTCATTCGAGGGGAGAGTGAGGAGAGTCATTAACGGATATGCGTTTGAGGAATTGCTCACAGTCAGGTTTTTATCACGCGAACGAGAGAACGAGAGAGAGAGGAAGAGAGAGAGAGAGAGAGAGAGATGAGAGTAAGAAGAGAAGAGGGTTAAGAGGCGCTCAACGACGAAAGTTATGATAATCTTTCCAAGAAGAGTGAATAGCACGTGCGCACACTAGCTTAGAGATGCGAGCGTGAGAAAGAAAGAGAGAGAGAGAGAGAGAGAATGAAAAAAATATCTAGAGACCGGAAGTCGAAGATTAAGCCTCCCTGAGTCATTCTCCTTCCACAATTTATTTATTTTTCTCCCCACCACTAGTCCGATGTCGATAATACAACGTGTAATTTATACACACGTTCGTCGCACAATGTAATCGTTCGACCGAATGAAAATTCATTCCTAGAAACGTAACAAATAATGAACTTCCGGAAAGTTCCACTGTGTGTTTTATTCTTTTACAAAATTGTGCGAGAATTAGAAAAAAATTATTACGAGCAACGGAGGTAAAAAAGAAATATGAAATTGCATTTATGAAAGCGTCACGCATTCTTCGAGTAACATTCATAATGAGCTTATAATAACAATAATAATAATAAATAATAATAATATTTATAATAATAATAATAATAATAATAATAATAATAATAATAATTCAACGAAAACGAGCTCTCTCCTTGCTTCATCCCCCCCCCCGTCCCTCGCACCATTCTCACGTATTTCGCGATACGAATTTATGTAATAATAAATAAATGTTATCCCTCTTCGCGTATGAAAATTTACGAGACATACTAAATCGAATTTACACAGAACTTCGGAGCGAGCCACAGTGTGAAAGTTCAAGCGAACGAGCTCACAAGATCGTATTACACGCTCGAGCTTCAACGTCTCTCTCTTTCTCTCTCTCTCTCTCTCTCTCTCTTCGTGTGTACGGTAAGAAATCGTACTTAATAACACAGAAGAAATCGTTTCGCGATGCTCATCACGACGAAAATCATACCGACTCGATGAACATTTATCCGTAGTGATTCCTATCATTGTTCGAATATGGAAAAATTTTCGAAAAATTTGTTCATTCTGGATGATACTTTAGCAAAATATCACAAACAACGGGTAATAATAAAGAGGAACGTGACATTTCGAAATTGTGCTCACTCGTCTTTTATCGCTCGATGGTTTTATGACCGTCGACACAGTCATGGACTATTTATATATATATATATATATATGTATATAATGCAACAAGCAAGTAGATATACAGATTATTATCACTTCGACAAACAACAAACGGGGAATCAGAAACGAGGACAGGTGAGAAATCGCTATTAGAGAGAAATATACGTCGGTTTTACGTTTGTCTGTTTCTCTGTGTGTACGTGTGCAATGGACATTCTCTATTAAATGGAATTTCCTGTGTGCACCAGAGAGGCGAATACAGCAACGGTCGTAGCGAGAGTCAGACAGAGAGAATCAGAATGAAAGAGAGAGAAAGAGAGAGACAGAGTGGCGCGACATTTAACAAAAGTTCAGTATTAAATTGCGTCAGTCTCGTGTCCCCGGGCCAGAAGTCGGCAATATTCGCTCCACGAGTGAAGTCACTATACATATATATAGAAAGCATACGGTCGAACGTACAGAGAAGAGACAGAGTTTGGTTCCGTTATCTGGATCGGATTGCAATGCAGCTCTCGACGTGTACTTCGGTACTAGCTCGTCCTCGTTTATTAGCTCTCAGTGCATGCGCTTTATTGCTCAATCGGTTCGTTCCGCAATACTATTTGTCTCTCTCTCTCTCTCTACTTCTCTAATATCGTCCAAGTAATACGTTCTTCAGACGTCACCGAGCGAACCGAGCCCTCATTCGTCCGATTATAAATCGCTCCAACGAGCTCGACATTCATCCGTCGTCGACGTCGTCGACGTCGTCCTAGAATCGATTATCGAAATCGTTTGAATTTATGTATATTTAGGTTGAAAGTTTAAAGCCTCGTGTGTTATCTCGTTGCCGGAGAGTCAAGGACTCTCTTGAACGAAAGATAGAGGGAGAGAGAGAGAGAGAGAAAGAGAGTGAGAAAAGTTCTTGAAGAGTAATAGTTGTTTCGCGTGAGCCTATTTACGTGTTCGTATAATTAAATGCATAAAGCTAAGCTGTGCAAAGTACTCGAACACTTTATATAAATATATATATTTATATAAAGTAAAGCCTCTCTCTCTCTCTCTCTCTCTCTCTCTCATTCACGCCTGTATATCACGAGTCCGTTGGCTTTCCAATTGCAATTTCTAGATAAGAGACTTCACCTCGCACCAAAAATATTGTACATACTCGAAAGATATTTGACTCCGCGACCACGTGCTGTTAAACGTTCCGTTGAGAATCTTTCGTTGCGTCTCATTTTTTATTATTATTTTCTCTTTGTTTTTTAAATTAAATTTATTTTTCACATCTCCACGCTCTTGTCCGCTGGAACGAGCGATGGAGATCTCGCGTGAGTATCCTCGGGGCTCGCTCGTAAATTCACTGTGTATAATGCGTTTTTTTTTTTTTTTTTTTTTTTTTTCGTTACCGAGCAAATGAAAGAGATTATGATAAATTGTGATAAAGTGGCCTTTCGATATAAACTATGTCTTGTATAAATATACATATGTATTTAACGTTGAGACTTGGACTTTTTCTCACGTTAACGATTATGTTTGTATGTATACGTAAATATATATACATATATATATGTCGAGCACGTGATCTTGGAAAAGTATAACTTGTCTCTGAAGTGCTAATAACGAATTATTGTTCGCGAAGATGACTATCCTTCATTCGTGCAAAATGAAACAATATATATATATATATACACATATTATTCATCTCGATACATATTTTGCTTAATGTTTCTTCGTTACTTTTGCATTTTTTGTTTTCGCTTCTCATTTTATTATTTTTATTTTTTAGCCAGACTAATGATACAGAGTCGCAATTTACATAGCACTCATTTCCAAGTCCATTACACTTTCCGGGAAACGAACAGACTCTATATAATATATGACCTGCATATATATGTATGTGTGTTCATGTGTGTGTATATACTTGTAATGGATTTCTCGCGTGCTGTCGAGAGTCCGGAGACCCGGCTGGCAACGAACACGTATATATATATATATATACGTGTATATATATATCGCCTCTTTCCCCTGAATTCCAGAGGCAAATAATATATCGCCGACTTTATTTAATGAATTATCTCCGTCGCACGGGAATATCCGAGCAATTTCTCTCCCGGATTTAGATGCAGTCGGAAACGCCACATACAATCATTCACAAACGCTTTTTTTCTCATACACATATACACATATGTGTGTGTTTTAGAGATAAGCATTCGCTTAAGGGCTGTCCGACCGAGATTCATCGATTAATTGGAAACGAGACGAACAGCGAAACATTCTTTCGAGGCGATTGATGGCACGAGCGAAAACTACGAGGAAACCGCCAGGAATAGAAACCAGACCTTGCTTTTAAAATGGACTGGAGAGAAATTTTCTAAAAAAAAAAAAAAATAAAATAAAAAAAAAATTGTAGAATTTAATTGAGAGAGAAAAAAAAATGTTTAACGGCCGATAATTTTTTAAGATCGTTTTACAATTATGCAATCGGCTCGATAATTTTCTCCTGGTAGTCGTTAACCCATTCTAGTTACAGGGTAATACTCATTGTTGTGTTCGTGGAAGAGAGAGAAAGAAAGAAAAGAGAAGGAGGCGAGGGAGTGAGGGGGGATAGGGAAGAGGGAGAGAGAGAGACTTTAGACACGACTGGAAATGGGGTTAATACCCTGTTTACCAACTCCTACGTCTCTTATCGCGGCAATAACTTGTAGCGTGGGTTCACTCACTAAATGGCTCGATCGAACTTTAGATATAGCTTTCGCTTCTCTCGCTCTCTCAGGAGAGCAAGAGAAAGAGAGAGAGAGAGAGAGAAGAGAAAGATTTCATTTGCTCACAAACGAGAGCGAAACGAAAAGAAACAACTGGGGGGGGGGGGGGGGGGCTGCATCTTTATCTCCTCTCGCCTATTCTCTGCACGAAGGAATCCTTTCTCTCCTATAGGGATCTCGTTATCTACCCAGAGACATTTCCTCGGACAATTCTTTTTCTCACGACGGATCTCAAAAAAAAAATGAAAATTAATCTTTTATATTACGGTGATTTTTAAAATTTTCCTTTTAGTTCTACTCTCGCGAAGAAAGTGTTCAGACGGTACTATTAATCATGGAATAGCGTGGTATTAATTACTGTTATTGTTATTAGGAGTAAACGAGCCGTCGAGTCGAAGAATCGTTTCTGAATATAAAAAATGAAAATACCCGTAAGTGAAAGTTTTCTATGGGCGGTGTTGTTAAATTTGTGAAATTAATGTGTGTAAATATATGTAGAGACGGACAAGCTGGCATTATTCTTCTTTATATCAGTTTTATGTCAGCCATTGCGAGAGCCCGAGCTATTCGTCATGTAAGAAAACTTGTTACATAGAAATTTCGAGATAAAAGATAATAAAAAATAACGAGGGTAATCTTACGGATGGAGATAAAAGCGATGATAAATAGAGCATTGGGCGTGATAAGAAAAGTAAAATGAAGAAAATATTAATAAATAAATAACGGAAGTGATAAGTTGCACGTCTTGTCACGAGTCCAATTCGTTTTACTTCGACGATTCGTTTCGATTAATCGATTAACCACGTGCTCCGGGTGGTGTTTTTTCAGCACGCTTCATCGAGCACGAAACTCCATCGGTGAAAGTCTCTCTCCCTCTCACTCATTCTTCCTTTAGGGGGAGGAAGTCGAAGCTCGAGATTCATCGAGTCTGCACATTGGCGTAAAATCTCTTCTTGCTCAAGAGGAAATTCGCTCGTCGCGTATGAACAACAACAAAAAAACAGAAAACCAAAAAAAAAGATAATTTTTCTTACTGGATTAAAAAAATTCTTTGAAATAGAAAAAGTGAACGCAGACAAAAATTTAAAGACACGAAGAAAAAACCGAATTTGCTGCACGCAGACGTATTATTCGACGTCTCGAAAAGAGAAAGAAAAAATAAGAAGAAGAAGAAGATCGAACGATCGAGATAACGGATATCGTGGAGGGAGAGTTATCGATCCGCGATTATCATAAATAACGAGGCATGTGCTCGTTCGAGCGCAGGTGAGCGCTTTATATACGCGTCTAACGTTTCGAACGATTAACGAGAGAGTTAACGACGGGTTAGCGGCGTTAACTGGCCGCACGAGCAAGGTTCAACCGTGTTGCGCCCGAGCGTAGAGAAAGAAAGGGTGTAAAATAAATTTAAAAAAAACACACACACACAAATAAATAAATGAAAATCCCAAAAAACATTAAATAAAAAATAAAATAAATTGAAGCATTGAAATAAAAGCAACACAAAAAAAACGAAACTAAAAATGAAAAGGGCAAACGAGATCATGCTCCCGGGGGCAAGCCGGATATTCCGGTTTATCGTCCGCGCGAAACCGTGAGGGACGACCGGTCGTTCGTTGCAGGAAATTTTGACGAAAGTCGTTTGCGAGCCAAAAATAATAAAAAAATCCGTTAACGATAAAAAGATTATTTTTTTAAATTTTTGCTCGTTTTTTCTTAGTTTTGGTTTTTGTTTTTTTATGCAGAATTTCGCGAAATCACTTCCGTCGCGAAACGACGGGACGAATATTATGTAAAGGAGAGAAAGAAATGAATAAAAAAATTAATTTTCGTGCAAGTGATAGCGATTATGATAACAACGCGAATTGGCACGGACGAGTAACGCCCCCTCCCCTCCACTCCTCTCTCTCTCTCATACCCTCTATATCACTCTCTCGTTTCTTATCAGTTCCCTCGCAGTTGCAGCTTTAATCCGACTTTTAGTTGCCTATAAATAGATTTATCTCGTCGAATGTAGCGAAGTCCGGGGAGGAGGGGAAGCTTTTCTCCGTTCGCGAAGCGAGATAACAAACTCTCGCGTTCGTGCCGAGGGGTGAAAGACGGTGCGTGGTGTACGGCTGAATTATTTTTTCCGTCGTTCTTTTTCATTTTTCTTTCGCCCAAGGTCGATCGTCGTACGCTTCGAAAGAAATTACGAAACGAAACATTCTTTGACGAAAATGAAAAAAAAAAAAAAAAAAAAAAAGAAAGATAAATTTCTCTCATTCGAGAACTTTCACTAGTTCGTAACCCAATTTCACACTCTTTTTTATTCTCGAATATCGCGTTAGAAATCTTTCGCTCGTTCGTTTTTTTTTTTTTTTTCAATTAATTTTATTTCTAGCTTTTTATTACCACGAACGGATTATTAATTATTAGGCACGTTAGATCGTGTTTTTTCTTTCTTCTCTTTTTTTTTATTATCGATCCTTATCGGAATATATTTACGCGCGGTTGGTAACGACGTCGCGAGGGATAAGCTTTATAAATAAATTCCAAGTTTTCCCTTCACCATAATCCATTATAATAATTCATCGAGTCTCGCCGTTAATCATAACGGATTTTTGTTCTCTCCATTTTTTCTCTCTCTCTCTCTCTCTCTCTCTTATCGAACTGAACGGTCTGTTAATTATATCTCCTATATCTCTCATCGAAATAAAAAAAAATGTATATATATACGATAATAAATTCCTGACGAAAAGAAAAGAGAAGAAAAAAAAAGATCTAATAATCGTTCGAAATTCAACCCGATCGTTCGAATTTCAATAAGTTCCTCGAACGTCGAGAGAGGAGAAGAGCGAAAACGACGCGGACGATCGTAAATAGACCAAATTACTTTGATTAAACGTTCGGATAAAATCGTGATTGCCGTGTAATTTTCAAACGCTTAATGTTTCGAAACGCGCCATGGTATTAATCCGAGTCGCGATGGAACGATGAGGAACAAAAAGAGAGGAAAAAAAGAAAAAGAAAAAAGAAAAAACATCCCATAATCATTATTCCCGGTCGTCCCTCGGTCGGTTATGCGCGAGTAACTCGTACTTGTCCAAGAGACGCGGAAGCGTACGAGTGAGATATCTTTCCTCGCGACACTCCCGTACGATCGGTAAGACACTTTTTATTCGAAAAAATGAAACACAATGAAAAAATAAAGAGGAAAAAATGAAGAAAAAAAATCCCCCCCTCCCCTCTTCCCGACCATTTCCGGCCCCGTGACGTTCACTAGGGCAACCATCTTCTTTTATTCTTTTTTTTCAACCCCGATGTAAAACTTTGCGATAAGCCCGAGCCACTTTGTATTATATATACCAATTTTCGTGCACAGACGCATCACGAGAACGGAATATTATGCAACGTATTATTGTTCGGAACACGCGAGCGGCCCGTTAGTATCGCTAAATATATATATACATATATATACACATATATATAATATTTGTATATATATACATATATATGATATATATATATATATATATATATATATATATAATATATACATTGTGTAATACGTACCATAAGCAAGTTGTCTATAATGGGAACAGTAAAAAAAAAAGAAAAAAGAAAAGTATTACGGTCTGTCTGTATGGAGGACACAGTGAAGAATACGACTATGGGGGATGAGGAAGCAGGAAGAAAACGGTAATCCGAGCATGCGCACACACATACACACATACAGAGAGGGGGAGAGAGAGAGAGAGAGAGAGAGATAGACAGTAAGTAGGATCTCGCGTACATTGAATCTTTTTGCGGTCTGCCAGACAGTGATATCGTAGGAGGGAAAGGGGATATTTTGTATGGCGAAGAAGAAGAAGAAGAAGAAAAAGAAGAAGAAGAAGAAGAAGAAGAAGAAGGAGGAGGAGGAAGAGGAGGAAGAGGAGGAGCTCAACGAAAGTTACTTTCGACCTCGTTAATTGCGACGAGTCGAGTGAAAGCCTCGAACTATAATATTCAGCAAACTCTGCACCGTTTGTACGTGTGCACGTGTGTGTGTGCTGTGTGTGTGCTACGTGTGTGTACGATATATATACGAATTAATAAAAGCATCGTGATAAAACAAAATTTATTTTTCGCCAATTATAATTATCACATCCGATTTTACATAAAATTTAATTAATATCGCAAATGAATTCTCGTTATAGGAAATAATCGTCGATGATAAAAAATTCCAAAAAATATCGATTTTCGACGATTTTTTTCGATAAAGCTCTGTGATTTTATTGGACTTTGATTAAAATTCGATCGGTTATTTTCGAATCTAATGGTAATATTTAAGATTTTTATCGTTCGCGATATTTATGATATTTTTATGTTGTTGCGTTAACCGAGCCTATTGGAGGAATTAGAACGTAACTAATTGCTCACGGGAGAGTTTATACGAGATTGAGAAAATATCCGAACGTCTATATATATATATATATACAACCGATCGATCGTAATTTCTATTCGTTAATTCTCGAACGATAATTATTCGAAAGAAAATATTATGTTCTTACGAATTTTGTTAATTTTCTATTTCATGATTTATTTTATTTTCTTGTCCCTCGAATCGACTCGAGTCGACTCAATCGACGTGACTCTCCCTTGTTTCTTAGCGAGAGGAACACGATGGAACTTTTCTCCGGCATGCGCCCACTGCCGACTGCAACGGGCTGCTGCTGCCGCTCGGCTAGTCTCGTGTATGTACTCGACTGGTTTGTATAATCAAAAACCAGTTTCTCGCGATTGTAAGTGGGACACACGAGAGACACACACGCATAAGAGATTCTTTGTCTCTCTCTCTCTCTCGCTCTCAAGCCTAAGGAGAGACGCGTTAGCATTGCGAGACACGACTACCAAGAGTCTTCGTCTCACTCTCGGAACAGGTGTGAGTCTCGACAGGAATCGCTGTAACGCTTTAATCCTCGAACGCAAAATGCGAGAAAGATACGGAAAAAACACGAGTTCGAGACAAAACGAAAAAAAAAAAAAAGAAGAAATTAATTAATTTGCTTTCGTTTTTTTTAATTAATTTTTTTCTCAAATACAAATAATTTGAATCGTTTTTTTCCTCGTCGATTCGAGAATTAATGTGCCATGACTATTGATTTATCGTTCATGTCGATTTAACATGATCGTATATATTTATGAATAAATTTATTACGAAATTGTCCTTTTCCTCATTATTTTACGATAATTCCTTGGTGCAATGACTCTCTCTCTCTCTCTCTCTCTCTCTCTCTCTCTCTCTCTCTTGGGGCAATTCATTCGACCGAGCACTGATAAGACTATGAAAACGTCCTACACGCACACACTACTCTCTCGTGTGTTTCCTCTACGCGCACCGACAATTTACAATATCCCCGGCGGCTATTTATAAATTTTCTCACGTCACAGCCCCGCTTGGCTATCGATTTTCCCAGACGCAAAATACATTACCGTTAATTTATCGTTGCATTAACAAGAGACGGAATCAGCGAAAGGGTGAGAGAGTGAGAAGGAAAAAGAGCGAAAGAAAGAAAGAGAGAGAGAGAGAGAGAAGGACAATAAATGATAATTTTACGAAAGAGAGCCCGCGAGGGCATTTCAATTATAATAATAGTATTATTCGTACACCGTACAATCTCGCGAAACATTGTAATAACAAAATTAAAATAAATCGCGTGGTACCGGTTGATAAAAAACCAAAAAAAAACCAAGAAAAAAGAAGAAAAAAAAAAGAAGTCGAGCGAAAGACCGAGGTGCGTCGTTCGAGCGTTAAAAATAACTCCCATTATTATTATACGCGTACGTGAAGCTGAGGAGAGGAAACACTTTGTATTCAAATCGTGTCGAGATAATCTCGAAGAAAGAAAAAAAAAAAAAAAAAAAAAAAAAGAGAGAAAAAACATTAAAAACCTTACCCAGCGTTGAAAAATATATCATACCCCTCCCCCCTCTCGCCCCGTCGTACCTTATTTTTATTCACTATTATAATATTTTGTTTTCTCTTCGTTCCCATTCGTCATCGTCTTTTGTTATCTTCGATACTTAAAAACCCGTTTTCCCACACTCCCCGAATTATGAGAAAATGAACGTATTTCATGGTAAAATGCCCTCCAGGGGGAGATTAGATTTCGAAGTACCGTGTATAAGTCCATCTCTCTTTCTCTCTCTCTCTCACTCTCTCCCACTTTTTCTCTCTGTCTGTTTGCCTTCGACACTGACTCGAGAGAAACATGCAACGTGTGCTTGAACAAGTTTCGAGGAAGGAGGAGGGGGTGAGGGGAAAAAATCACACGGAAAGACACATGCGGGTCACGATGATAATTCGGTGAGAAACGCTCTTGTCACACGTCGTTCAACGACGTTTAACGTTCTTCCCTCTTCCTCCCCCCACCCCCGTCGCCACGCCCCTCTACCGCCGACCACCTAATTTTTTTTTACCACTTCGTTTTCGTTAAATATCTTTACGGCATACGGTAATCGTTCGTGCATAACGATTCCGGCACCGGAAGTACGGCCATTGCATCGCAAGAAACTACGGTATTATCGTCTTCGCGCGAAAAACGAAAGAAAATAAAATAAAAATAAAATAAAAATAAAACATGAACTTTTAACGATCTCGTCGCGATATGTTTAATTTTGTTTTCCTTTTTTTTTCTTTCTCGTTCGGCTCTCCCACGTCTCATTTCCATATTTTAATATTTTTGAGCAACGGAGATCGAGTGAAGTTCGTAAATGATAATAATAATTATGATAATAATAATAATAATAATAATAATAATAATAATAATAATGAACAAGACCGGAAGTGGGCAAACGCGCGTGGCTCTCAGGCTCCGGTCTCTCGACTCTCCCTCGAGAAATCTTTAACGATCAAACGTTGCAGGGAGAATATATATATATGTGTGTGTGTGTGTGTGTGTGTAGGTACAAAAACCGAAGGAAATTTCCGTTCGACGACGATATAGGAATATATATATATATATAATACGCGGGGTACATAAATATACGATTACTCCGTTGGGCAATAGAGAAATCGATCAGAGCCGATGAACGTATGGCGCGCGCCGACGAAGAATTTCAATTGTTGCGCGCGATGTATTATGCGTTTCGCGATTCTGCCGCCGGACGACAAAATTTTCGATTCACCTTCACCGCGTGATATAAAAATTAAGAAGTGTCCGTTGCGCGTTGCAACGACAGCAACGGAAACAAAATGCATACATAAATCAGAGATAAGATAAGATGATAACGAAGGTTGGGACGAGGGTGAGCGAGAACGAGAGAGCGACGTAATGTGTACCAAAGGCTAGAGAAAAGTTCTTTCGATATCTCACGAATCCTCGGATCTTTCGATCGAATAAAATATCTCTTTCTCTCTCTCTCTCTTTGTGCGGTCATTTGTGAGATAACGAATACAAAAGGGTGCTGTCTCTCAAAACTTGGCCGATTGAGAGACTGAGAGAAGGGGGGGGGGGGGGGCATGCGCACTTCGTCGTTGAGAAAAAAGAAAGAGAGAGAGAAGTCGATGAAGAGAGAGCGGGGGAGTCGTGCAAAGGTATAAAATGGCGAAAAAGGATGAAGAAGCGCCGGAAGTTTGAGGGGATACTAAGAAAAAGTTGAATTGGAATTGTTTTCCTTAGTTTAAAGTGGTTCTTTACACAAGAAACGAAAAGAAAAAAAAGGAATAGAGGAGAGGATTTTAGCCGAGATGCAATCCTCGCTCGCTTTGCCACGTTTCAATGTCTCGCGACCCCTTGGTTCTCGTACCCGGCTACCCTCGATCCGGGAAATATTTATTCGAGCTTATATTATTCGATCGAACCGTCGACTAAAATAAAATTTAAAAAAAAAACAGAAACAAAATTAAATTATAATTTACGATTTAATTCTCAAAAATGTTTAAATACCCTCGAAGGGTTGTTACAGGGATGAAAATTAAAAACAAAATTGACTACGGCAATTTCGATAATTTTTTAGCCATCGTACGGTGTCGCCATCTTTCCTTCGATATTTCACCATCGAGAGATCTTGTCCCCGGGACAAAACGAAAAATATATAATCTTTATTTCATTTTATCAAGGGAGTCGCGGGACAAACGAGGAGAGAAAGAGAGAGAGTCAAGATGAGATCGAGGAACGTTGAAGCAAAAATGGCTCTCGGGTCGTCCGTTATATTTATAGGCTCTGGGAAAATAATTAAATTGCTTCGCAGTAAAACGTTTCGCTGCTGCTGCTGCTGCTGCAGGCCTCGTTGATCGCTTTGACCACACGGGCCAAGGCTCGAGCAACGAACGCGCACAGAGACACGCATGTGCACGTATAAACGCACGCAGATGCACAGAACGTTTGCGGGAGGAAGTCAGATGTGGCCTTTCGGGCACGTGCTACGTCGCCTCGTTATATTTCGGTTTTTTCCCTTCTTGCCATCGCCTTCTCACTCTCTCTCTCTCTCTCTCTCTCTCTCTCTCTCTCTTGTTCACGCATGCAACTCAATCCCGACTCCTGAAACACGAATCTCGCCAAGTCGAGACTTTTCGTGCATCGACGAGCTCGTTCGCTTTGGCTACGAGTTAACGACAGGTGTTTTCTTCACTTCTTCTTCTTCTTCTTCTTCTTCTTCTTCTTCTTCTTTTTTTCGTGATCGGAAATTTTTAAAAAACCTGACATGTGTTAGCCAATCTCGATCGCGAAAATATGGGTCAGACTTCGTCGAACGAAAGCTTTGAATTTAATTGAAATACAAAATTTGATAAAAAAGTGAAATTTTATAACGGTTTGAGCACAAAAATATTGTTTTTCTTTTTCATTGTTAATTCCTCAATCGTAGCGATAGAAGGTAATTATCGCGATTGGTAAAAGTATAAAAAGCGATGGTGAAAACGAACGTTCGAGAAGCACGACGAGGAGATCAGAGACGAGATTATTATATTACGAGGAGAGTAGTTTCGTGGATTCGGCCGAGTTCGTTCAACGCCGGATAGAATCGGGTTCGGTCGTCGTGCATCATGGCCGACGGTGAAACGATGACTCACCGAGAGCTCGATCGACGTCTCTGTAAAATTCTCGACTCTGTTCCATCGTTGATTTATAAAAAAGGAAAAAGGAATTTAAAAAATAGAATCTTTCTAGAATAAAATGTTACAAATTTTGTTTTTCTTCCAGCCGATTATTCATAATCGCCTCGTGAATTATTCACGAATTATTCGAGCGTTTTCTCGGTGATACGACGAAACTAATTGTGTAATGTTTGTTAACCGCGAAACTGCAGTTTCGAGAAGGAGAAGGAGAGAGAGAGAGATAGGAGATAACGACGTCGAAACACCTGACGAGACACCTGTACAAATTTCGAGGTGATCCGCACCTGTTCGACGATAATTTCGAAAGGGTCGAAACGATCGTTTCTTTTTTTTCTTATTTCTTTTTTTTTCTCTCTCGACAGCCGGAGAAACGTAAGAATTTATAATTTTTTTTCCTTTCTTCCTCCTTTCTGCTCCTTATCTCGAACGAGTTCTCTTCAGAAAAGCTTTAATTATATGGAACACGGTTCACGAGGATTTCCAATTGTTCCCGGAAAACTTTTACGAGACTCGCTCGCTTCATCGTTCGAACACGATTAAACAAAATTATACGTATATAATTTTTTTCGCGCGTTTTTTCCTTATTTTCATTTTTTATTCTTTCAATTAATTATACAAGATTAAACCAACAATAAAGAAGTTTTACCTTATACCAGTTTGAAAAGAAATTTTCCTACTAGAATTATACCGATCGGAGGGTGAATTTTCGTAAATTCAACTCGCCAAGGAAAAACTCTTCGGTTGAGCTTGACTACGAAATTGAAGAAAACTTTTCCAATTGGTTGAAACGAATATTGAAAGAATGAGAGCGAGAGAGAGAGAGAGAGGGAGAGAGAAATTTCATAGCAAAGTTTGAATGGTCTGACGAAAGAAATATAGTGATAAAAAAAAAAGAGGTCGTGGCGCGCTTGGTGGTGGTTGGGTTGATGGAGAAGGGAGAGGGAGGGGAGCGGAATGTAATAATACGTAACGTGCTCGGGCACCGCTTGCGGGAAATTTCCATCGGCTCTCACCGAATTGCCACTTAAAATTCCTCCGACACAGTTATTTATGTTCCGTCCACTAACTAGCCATAGAGTCGAGAGAGATCGCGCGAGCACGATTGTTACTCGTGCCCCGAGTATAACGCGTTGGAATACGGAAATATATATACACGCATAAACACATACACAAAGAGAACGAAGAGAGAGAGAGAGAGAATGGGAAATGACGGAACAGAAAAGAAAAAAGAACAAAAAAATTATAGGGACAACCGGCGAAAATAAAAATCATGAGAAAATAAAAATCATACCGTTAGTTCGAAATTAACTTGGGTCATATTTTGTCTTTTCATCTTTTTTTTTCCTTCTTTTCTTTTTCATTTCGGAACTAATATAAGAAGAGACGAAAGAGTTTCACCGAGGGAGTAATAACGACGACGATAATCGTAATAACGATTGTTTAGGGAAAAAAAAATGGCGGAAGGGGATGGAAGTGACCGTCGTGAAATAACGACGGGGGCGGTGTCGAGAAATTCAACGGGGCGGCCTCTTTCGAGGGCCCCGTGACGCAGTGGCCAATCTTTATTTTTATGTTTTATTTTTTTTTCCGTGAGGGAAGAGACGGTAACAGCAGGCAGGCCTGAGAGAAAAACTTGCCGAGTTTACGGTTTATATATATATATATATATATATATATACGTATTTTACAATGCTATATAGCCTTCTCTCTCGCTCTCGCCCCCTTGCATTATTATTATTATGTTTTTCTTTTTTCTTCCGGTACCCGACAATTATGCGTACGAGCAGGTAGAGGGTTGAAAACGCGCTTAAGCTACCCCTCTGCTTGTCTCTTGACCGCGAAGAATTTTTGCAACGCGGGTACGACCGTCGAAACAGAGAAGAAAATATTTTTGTTAAAATGAAAATTAATTATAAAGAAAAAAACAAAGGAAAAATATTTTATGCAAAAAAATGAATTTGTCTTTTACAAATTTCCGGCAAAAAAATAGTGTTGAATAATATTTTTGTTTTATTTCTGTTACGTTTCAAACTCGGTCGACCGGTTTAATTTCAAGGAGGTATTTCGATCTAGAAAATTCTTGAAGAGTCACGTGGACTAATTAGGAGTCGCGAGGGTCGCAAACGACGAAGTGTTCGTTCGCTCGCCTGCGGTTCAATAAATCCAACGAGGTTCGTGGGAAAAGGAAGAGGATAAGAGGGGGGGAATTAACGCGTGTTTATACTCGGCGATTCATTGCCGGGCGTGAATATCTAGATTCTCCCTTAAAGGAGTAAAGCTCGAGAAGAGAACTTAAGGGGGCCTCTTTTCTCTCATTTCATTTCTCTCTCTCTCTCTCTCTCTCTCTCTCTCTCTCTCTCTCTCTCTCGTTTGCACAGACGCGGTGTCTTTGTGACTCTCTTCATCAAGCCATTTTCCAAAACACACCTCTAGTCGACACGAGAGATTCTCATCCGTATTCATGGGATCGCATAATAAAGCGCACGAGCAGTGCGACGTTTTTTTTTTTTTTTTTTTTTATATTCCTTTCGCCGGTCTCTATCTCTCTCTCTCGTTCTCTCTTTCCTCGGGTTGCAAGTAAGCGCAGCGTGTATACACGAGACGAAGCGTTTGACGCGAGTACATAAGAGGGTGCGAGATAGGAGGTTAACGGTGGAGGGGAGGAGGATTGGGGAGGATTTGAAAAAAACACGAAGGTACAAGCTTCGTCAAAGCGATCTCGTCTTTTTATAGTGTTAATTGCAATTAAAAGTATGAAACCGCTCCGCGCGACATCAAAGGTATAATAGCGATGAAGAAGGAGGGATAGAGAGAGAAAGAGAGAGAGAGAGAGAGAGAGAGAGAGAGAGAGAGAGAGAGAGAGAGAGAGAGAGAGAGAGAGAGAGAGAAAGGAAGGGAGAGAGAAGACCGGAAGAACTATGAGTGATGTTGGACGTGTTCTCTCGGGCAATTCTTAATCATCAATGTGATATCCTTTTTCAACACACTCTCTCTCTCCCTCTCTCTCTCTCTCAACATCGTAAGTTGATTTAACGAGAAAGAAAAGACAGAGTGCAAAAGAAAAAAAAAAAATTTCACGTATTTAACCGAGCGACGTTAAAAGAGAAGCGATGGGTGTTGAAAATTAAGATTAAATGTGTAGATGAGACAGAGAGAGAGAAAGAAAGAAAAAAAAAAGTGTGGATATTACCTTCGCGAAGGAACAAAAAAAAGAACGGGGAATAATAAATGAGACAAGAGAGAGAGAGAGGAAGAGAGACAGCGACGAAGAAGCAGGATGAAGAAGAAAGAGGACGAAAAGAAAGGAAAGGGAAGAACGGAAGAAGAAAAAAAAAGCGGCGTAATACGGGTACGAGAGGAGATTGTTTAAATTTCATTAGCGAGAGAGGATGAATCGGGGGAAGTTTGAGGCAGGAAGGGGAGGGGGTGTCGAAGAGAGAAAAGGGAAAAAGCTCCATTTTCTTATTGTTATTCCTCGTTCTTCTTTATCATTTTCTCTCTCTCTCTCTCTCTCTCTCTCTCTCTCTCTCTCTCTCTCACACACACTACCCCTGCACCCATCCACCATTTTTCCACCTCGTACCACGGTTTTCTTCGTGAACGTACGCGGTAAGAGAGAGAAGAGAGACAGAAAAAGAGCACACACATTGGAGCAGAGGAGTTACCCACGGGGATTCCCCGTCGATGGGCATTTACATTCAGAGTGCTTTGTTAACTCTCTTTTCTAAGGGACGGTGGTGGTCCTCGTTCTTTCGCGAATATACATTATAACTCGTCGTCGACTACCCTGTCTGTTTTATACCCCGTCCTCCCTGCTCTTTTCTTTCTCGTCGCAAAATTTGTCTCTTCACATATATATATATATATAAAAAGACTATATATATATATAGTCTTTTTGTTCGCGAGCCTTTTTTCATCGTCGGACATCTCTCTCTTTCCTCATCCTGAATTCTTTCTCGTACCTTTGTATCACACCCGAATCCTTTTTTTGCCCTCCCCCTCCCTTATCATCGAGTCTTACGACCCTTTAACACTCTCGCAGGATCTCGCCAATCGCTGAATAATCCGCATAACGATTGAGAATAAAAGGATAGAAATAGAAAATAGAAAATAAAACATTTTTTTCCGTTTCATTTTTTTTCCTTAGAGCTCGTTTCGAATATTACGCGCGCGATGCATCAAGCGTGAGTCAGCCGATTCGAGGAAAAAAGAATTACTCGACGTACTTACTCGCTTAATCTAAATGATTTATTTTTATACTCCCTTTAATCGAGAACAAAAATTGTGTCAATTTTCATTTACCCAATGGTAATGATTGTACGAGTCACGAATTGTTTATGAAAAATGAATTGCAAAAAAAAAAAGCGAGCAAGAGAACCATTATATTTCATCGGTATAATAATACGTAATTATTTTCTACTTATTCTACGACTCACCGAGGGTGAAGGGGGTTGGGGGGGCTTTAATGATCGCGAGGCCGGCACGAGTGTGCCGTAGCGATATAGAAAACCACGACGTGGCGCACCATCCTGTTCTCGACGAGTGTTGTATGCCGAGTTGCCTTCGAGGAGAGTGTTAAAACGTATGCGCCCCTCTCCCTCCCGCCCACTGTCTCGACAATGAGCAGAGAGGGGAAATGACTCATTACGCGCCATGCAAAATG
Source organism: Netelia virgata (assembly GCA_951802705.1). Lineage (NCBI taxonomy): Eukaryota > Metazoa > Arthropoda > Insecta > Hymenoptera > Ichneumonidae > Netelia > Netelia virgata. The sequence continues at coordinate 3,101,238 of OX637868.1, forward strand.
CAGAGTTGGATTAAATTTCGATTAGCCTCGAGAAGAGAGTAGTTTGATACATTATAGATGCCCCGTGTATATACGTGTGCGAGAGGAGCTATTGATTTCAGGCCAGACAGAATACTGATTTATTTATTTCAATCTCTTTTTTCCCCAATCTACCATCCAGCCCTCTCTCTCTCTTCTTTTTTTTTTTACTTTATCGATCGTCGTGAATGGACGCGTTAATTATCGGGCCAATACGCGAATGAATACCCTCGTAATTGTCGGGAGAGTAAAATATAAAATATACATGTGAATATATATATATATAGAGAGAGAAAGAGAGAGAGAGAGAGAGAGAGAGATAGATATGCATATGAATTTGTTACATCACTCGCTCTCTTCGTCGGAGAGGCCCCTCCATTTGGCACAATCGATTCTCCGGCCTCGCGCACATAAAATCTGCGCATTGTTACGTTCTCGATCCTACTCGTCCCTCCGACGACCCATCACCCCGCCCCCCTCCCTCATCGCTCTCTCTCTCTATCTCTCTCGCGTCGCTCGCGCCCATTACCGACCGTATCGTGTAATTGGATAAATTCCCGAAATTGTTCGTTAAATGATAAATCCTCGAGATTATACCGAGAAATTATTAATAACGACATTCGCGAATTCCTTCGACATTCATATCTCTCGGGATTGTACGGACGCGACGTATCTCGTTTTTACGGAACGCGATTATATTGGATGTTCGTGAAAATAGCCGACGAATTAACGGTTGATTGAAAATTAAAAAGCATGAAAATAATGAATAATAAAAACAAATTTTAAACAGGATTTAAATAAAATTTCTGATTTTCTTCGCGATTCGAATTGAGACGAATTGATAATTTTTATTATGAAAATATCGAGGAACGACGTACGTTCGAATTTACAACGAGCCAAAAAAAAAAAGAAAGGAAACAGAGAACGAGAAAAAAATCCCGAAGAAATTTTTCGTGCAAAGTTCGAGTTACGATTTTTCGACCGGCAGGAAGAAAAACAGTGACGAGAGCTCGCGGGCTCTAAAGTTTCTGGTCGGTGAAACGAACAGATGTTTATACCTGCGAGGGTTACCCCGATTTTTCAGGGATATCTCAACCCCTGTGTGTGCCTGTGTGTGTGTGTGTGTATATCGGGGTCTACGCGCGCGAGCGCCCTCGCGTTCAAAATTCCCAGAGAGAATGCTACGTCGACTATTGGCTACATCGACTCCTCGCTCCCACTTGTTCACAACAGAGAGTTTTAATGTTCCAAAACCTCGGGGTCGAAACCGGTATTCCATCTATTTCTTCCTCGGTCTTTCTAATGTCCGTCGAGAAAGAAAGAATGAGAGAAAAAAAAATAAAGTAAAATAACCGAAGATGAAAAAAATATATTCAGGTCTCTCGTATATATACGAGAAGCTCGTGGTTTGTTTTACGACCGAAATGCACAGAATATATCCCTTCAACGACGACGACGACGACTCCGGTTACGAGACGCACAATGTACCGTACCGACCTCATATATATATATATATATATACATATGTATATACACACGACTAAATGTATATTTATACATACATTTTAAGAGTCGAACAACACCGTGCTTTGTACGTTAGAGGGCACATGGCTTATTCGTTGTACGTACCTCTAATATACACGAACCGAGCATCGAGGCCCGTAGTCGTAAACGCGTCTTGATGTGTCCGCGGACGCCGAGAGTTTTAAACCTAGCGACCAATGTTTTACGACGGAGTCGTGTACGTCGAGAAATAGGGGGGTTTAAAGTGTGTGTGTAAGAGAGAGATAGAGAGAGAGAATTGGAGGAACTCGGTATTTTTCGTCCATTTTCCATGTAATTCTATTATACACGCGCCTTATGTATTCGAGAAAATATTAGCTCGTGATAAAAAAAAAATAAAGAAAAAAAAAGAAAAAAAATGAAAAATTACCATCGTTTAGCCACAAGAACTAAACACCCGATTTTCCAAGTTGTTATTACGAAGGGAGGGAGAAGAGATAAATTGGTGAGAGAAAGAGAGAGAGGCTATATATTTTCCACCGTCACTCGGTGCGCTAATTTATCTCGGGAGTTTGTACAAATTTTCATTTGTCCCGTTTTCATGAATACGACTCGTGGCGATTATGGCGAGGAAATGGACTCTCCCCCTCCTCTGCCCGCGCCCCGACAGTCTCTCGTTTGCGTCGACTAATTTGGGCGAGAATTTATACGCGACGAGTTATTATGACCCGCGTAACGGCCGACGCAAAGTTTCTTCGTCTTCTTCCATAAAAATAATATCGTTGTAATTAAAAAGTTATAACGTACAAAAAAAAAGAGAAATGAAAAAAAAAGTTAATATATATTTTTTTTGACACACACGTTTCCTTTTTCTCATTTCAGCAACGATCGTATTCGCGTCTCTCGTCCCCCGCGTTTTGTTCGAACAAAAGCGTCCACGGGAATAACGATATGCGCGTGTACACACGCGTTTTTTTTTATCTCGTAAAATACACCACGTACATCGATCGATCTCGATCGTTGCGGACGACCGACGCGTCATCTGCCGGAAAATGACTGCCGCCCGCTCTTTGTTTTGCCCGTCGGTGTTGAAAAACGGAGTGAAGCGAGAAAAAGGCGAAAAAAATAATTATCAAAAATGGCAATTTCATCGAAGGGGATGAAAAAAAAACGAGAAAAAAAATGAGATAGGTGGAAATTGCGAAGAATCCTGGTCCACGCGTCCGATAAGGGCTCTCGATTACGATTCTCATTCCAGATAAAAGAAACAATGGCCGACGCGATGGAGGATATAGAGGGATGAAGGGGAGGGAAGGGGGGTATAGATCGTGTGTTTTGTAGAGGACGTTAACAAAGTGTCCGTTTGCCAGAGCTCTCTTAACGACCTCTCCTGGAATTGCTCTAGAGCCCTATTCTCTCCTTCTCACTTTTACGATACATATACATATATATATATATATATATATATATATATATATATATATATATATATATATATATATAAATAGGGATCAGAAAAATCATAGCACAACGCGCCGAGTAATTTTCTTTTGTTCGTGGAAAATGGGCCGACTTGGTATACGCGCGGGAGAAAGGAAAAAAAAACGAGGTGTCTTTTCATTCGACGATGACAATACGAGGCATTTTACACAGTAGTTTCTCGATTACCGAGGAGTAAAGGGGGTCCCCGGGAGACGCTTTGAAATATCGAAATGGAAAAAAACATACGATCGTATAAGAGAAATATTTCAACCGTTGGATCATTTAAATGACGAGAAACGGTTGAGTCGAGAACAAAATTGTTGACAATGGGAATTGAAATGAAAATAAACGTCGTGTGTCGAAAGAAAAGAATAATTTTTAAATAATGGAACAAAGGAAAACAAATTATTACGATGTAGACATCGACCTCCGGACGACAAAACATTAAAAATAGCTCAACTGCTCGATAATATGTTTCAACCTTCCCTCGCTTCGCAAGTTCGAACGAGTAATAAAAGAAAAGGGGGTAGAGCGAGGAGAGGGGGGAGCAAAGTAGAATTCGAGCCAATGAGAAATATCTACGTAATAACTTGAGGTAACTATTTACATTTACGTATCGAAGTAACGCAACTAAAAGAGGCGAGCCCGAAACCTCGAGAGGAGAAAAAGCGAGACTCCCAAGTGCTGCGTAATAAATACATATACAAGGTCAAATATGTTCGAACGAGATTAGAACGTTCGTACAAACGTAAACGAAAAATATCGTATACGATAAGTTGCGAAGAAAAGAAATATCTAGAAATCATCGAGAACTCGAGAAAATTCCGTGCGGGTAACAAGATTTCATAAAAGACGACGGGTGTGGATGGTATCATCGAATTTGTTCGGGGTTTTCGTGAACCTCGTAGTTGGCTAGATAGTTCGTGTCGATGGTCGACAAGATGGCGCCACCGACGTGGCACAGAGCGCGGACGGGATCGAGCGCGAGACGCGACGCGGGGGCCGGAGGGAGAGAGAGACAGCTGGGCATGGACGCAGCATTAGACGAGCGAGCAGCACTGCACCAGGCATGCCGAGGCATTTTTTTTGGTTATGCCAGATGCTTTTCGATATCGTTTCCTTTTATCTTTCACAATTTCGACCCAAGTCGAGCTCTCTTCGCTGGTTTCACTTCGCAATAACCTCGATCGCGCGTTTGCGAGTTACGTACAATATATGAAACGATAATGCACGGATTTTTATATATAAAAACTTACCGGCGCAGCCAGGCACGTGGATAGAATGAAATCCAGTTTAGCACCGGTACACTGTCACAGGGGCTTGATATTAAATTCCGGCCGATGCGGAGATACTCTGGTTCTCTCACGTTGGCTCCTTCTTTCTTGCGTTACTATTTTCCGTGCTATTTTATAAACGCTAATCCGTGCGTTGGTACACTGTGGACACCGTTCACACTTGATACTCGTTTTCACACCACGGAGAAGAACAAACGAAGGAGAACAAAAGTAATAAAAAAAAACTAAGAACGATAACAGAATAAACAGAATTAAAAACAAAAACAAAAAAAAACGTAAAACCGTGCGAGATCACTGGCTGCGCGACGAGTGCAACATCGACGAATTCGTGACGAGCGCGCGGTCTAGCGCGTCGTGTTAAACTCGTTTAATGCTCGCGGATAGTCAACCGTTTCTTTTACAAAAGAAAAAGAAACAAACTTCGCGTTACACCACCGTACGAAATAGAGACGAGAATCGATCGTCGTACGATTTAATTAACACGAGACGAACGACGGAGGTAGAAGCGAGGAAGAGAATCGAGAGAGAGTGAAAAAAAAGCACGGCGAAAAACGTGGTTACGATACGTCTCGTGGCGCGGCGAAAGCGTGACGATACGACGCGCACTCCTCGTGGTGGTTGGCGCGGGAATGAGTGGTGAGCAGCGTTCGTGGAGGCGTCGTGGTGGGGGAACGTGCACTCCGTCGGGGGAAGAGTAGAGTGAGTGAGACAGAGACCGAGAGAGAGAGAGACAGAAAGAACGAGTGCTCGGTGGGAGAAATATGGACGATCGGAAGGGGCACACGGCGTACCGACCGATTGAGGGGATTTTCGAATTTCAAATATGGTGGGGGCATAGTTGGAGGGGTTTGTCGTCGTCCCGCGCAACATCGGCCAACGTTTGTCGACGTCGTCGTCCTCTCCTGTTCCTCCTAAACCTTCTCATCGAATCGTCATTTTTTTTAAAGCCTTCTCTCGTTCGTCTCTCGCTCTCCGCTCCGCCTAACGTAATCGCGCACTGCCATTGCCCAGATTATTTCGAGCCACATCACATTGTGACGCGAATCAATCGCATGGACTTACAAAGCTTTTGCGCTCGCGACATTTTTATAAACTTGCACAAGGAGGAGTGTTTCTCGAGACTTCTTTTTTTTCTTCATGTCGGTAAGACAGATCTCTGCGACATCGACCGATCTTATATCTCAGAAACTTCATCAAATTTTTCTTTCTCCTCTTTCAACAATTCTCACACTATACTCGTCGATATTATTACCTATACGATATTTTATATTTACAATATCTATGTTTATTATACTCTCGTAAATATTGCAACGCTAATAACATTTATGTTTAAATAGTTAAAAATAATTAAAAATAATCTAAAATAATTAAAAATTCGATAATCTTTAAATTCCATTGAATTTTTATTTTCCAAAAATATAACCATACAAAATTCATCGAAGCATTAATTTCTGCCTGACGAGGCACGAAGGACATGAGCGTGCGAGAGGCTGTTCAACAAAACTGAAATATATAGAGGAGAGGGAAAGGCACGAGGGTCGAGGACCAAGGATTTGGCAAACGGTCCGGATGGATTTGACAGGGCTAAACAGATTATCCCGTTTGACGTGGCGACGATTGGCCTCGAATGCCGTCTGTTTCCCAACGGTATAAACACGGGTGAACATAGCTACGAAAAATCTCTCTCTCTCTCTCTCTCTCTCTCTCTCTCTCTCTCTCTCTCTCTCTCTCTCTCTCTCTCTCTCTCTCTTCGTCCTTTCTCAAAACGTCCCCCTCCCCTCTTCTATTCTCGCTCGTGTCACCAACACGCACTCCCGGTTACGAATACCCGCGAATTCGGTTCTCTCGAAAAACCCTGCGGGAGAGCTCTATCTCTATCTCCCTCTGTCGCATCTTCTTATCCCCCAAGCTCGGGGTCATCTCGCGAGATTCACTAAATTATGTAACAACGCCAGTCTTCCTTCACTCCGTGACGTAAAAAAACAAAACAAAACAAATTCGTTCGATAAACAACGTTTATCTTGGGATACGAGCTATAAAAACCCTTTCGTCTTAAAAACTTATGAATTCGAATAGAATAGACGAATAAGAGAAGAACTGGATATTTTAAGAAATTTGAAATATTAAAAATTTCATTTTTTTCCCTCAAGTTCTAATTTCGCGATAAAATGAGATTTGATATAAATTGTAAAACAAAAATAAAATTGTTTCTATTATTAGTCATCGACTAGCATGAGTCACCAAGGGTGACTATAATTCTGTGTATTTTTTGCACATGGGGAAGGGGAACAACGGCGTCGACGCCCTTCGGGCCTCGACCCATCGACACGTGTGCCGAAATAAATCTTCCGTTAGAAATACGACCGGTTCTCGAAAATTTCAAAAAACCGATAATGTTACATGTGAAAGTTCATTTTACATAATTCATTGTCTAGCTGCAAACGTTTTTTTTATTTTTTTTTTATTTCCATAAACTCCCGAAAGAACGAGAGAGAAAAATATCTTGAAAATAATGGCCGTGCGAGTAAACGCAAGCTTGGCCCAGATAAAACCAACTCACTGTAACTACAGTGCAGTCGGGTTCTTTTTGGTATAGGCTGACGGCGGAGTGTGGCTCGTTCCCTCGAGAAAAAGAAAAAAACGAGGAAGGAAAAAAAGAAACGAAACGAGAGAAGGAAGGAAGAGTAGCGAGGAAACCGGAGGAGGGGGGGGGGCGAATGAAGATTAGTCATGTTTCATTATAAATACCATCGTTGCTACACGCACATATACAAGCGGTCGTGAAACTCGGGCTGGCCCCCAGCCATCAGCGAAAAAAGAAGAAAAAAAAACATACACGACACACAACTTTAACCGGTTTGTCAGATGCTATTTTTTTTATTTTCGACGTTGCATTCATAGCGATAACAATTTGCCTTACACTCGTTATCGAGCGAGAGATAACTATTAAAGACGAAAAAAAAAAAAACTCCAAACATATAAGCTTCTCTCTTATTTTCTTCGTTACTCGTCGAAATATCGACCTTTTTTTATTTTCATTCTTTCTAAATATGAAAAATTGTGAAACGCATCGATAAATTAAAGTCGCTCCGAATACGTCAAAGAGAAAAATGTACCAGACGTAAAAATAGTCGGTGACGAATTCGAATCACGAACGTAGCCTGCGTTGTAAAAAAAATTATCGTAGTAATAATAACGATAGTAATAATAATAATATTAATAATAAGCAAGGAAGTACGACAGTGAAAGAATAATAAGATATAAATATAAATATAATGCCTGTGTAAACGGGAGGAGAGTTCATATTCTCGTTATACCGATAGGTATTGTGCGAAGAGACCGAGGAGAAGTAGGACGAGAGGAGAAGGAGTGACGCGAAAGAGAGAGAGGGAGAAGGAAGGAAGGAAGGAAGGAAGCAAGTCAGAGAGAGAGAGAGAGAGTGAGAGAGAGAGAGAGAGAGAGAGAGAGAGAGAGAGAGAGAGTGATAAAAAATGAGTGGTGGGGGGGGGGGGGGGGGGGCAAGAGAGAAGGAGTGGCGGAAAAGAAAGAGGGAAGAGAGGAGGAGGCAGCGGTTCGCCGGCGAGAGGTAGCGGTAGTGACGGTGGGGGTAGGTAGGGTAGGGGTGCACACCGCGTTATTACGTTTCCACGTAGACGTCATGGGAGGGCTTTAATTTCAGAAGTATTCAAATTTATTTAAATCCAATTTCCTCGGCTTCCATATTAAATCCGTTGTGTCGTGGTTTCTCCTCTCCTCTCATTCTCCGCACCCCATCCCACTCGCTCCCCCTCCTCCTCTACCTTACTCCTATAGCTTCGCGATTTCCCCTTGTTGGCCCCTCGTCCATATACATCTACTTTGTTGCTTTTATTATTATTATTATTTTTTTCTTACTTCTGTCCTCCGGTTCTCTCGCGATACCAACGTACCGCGAGAGAACAGGACCGCATCGACAATTCTGGAAGCACTTTTCCGTTTCCTTATATATATATATATCTATATATACATATATTTCTTTTTCTTTAACCTACCCTTGTCTCTTCCTCGCGGTTTCTTCGAAACGCTATTATTGTTCGTATAATTACATTTCCACTTCGCCGAGCGGTTATCATTACTTCGTGAAAGTTTTCACGAGAGAAGGGAAAACTTCGGGCATCGAAGAAAAGTCAACGAGGAATCTTAACCTCGTATCACTATTATCATTATCATTATTATTTGTTCCTTAAATTCAATTACTCGAAATTCTTTTCAATTATTTAAACAAAGTCTTTTTAAAAGTCTTTTTGTTTTCTACGCGACGAGCGTTCTTATCGTAGAATATTTATCATTTATCTTTATGAAAATGAAATATGTATCTAACATTTAATATATTCCCCGTAATTACGAGCGTTACAATGTCCTCGCTAGATATCGATAAAAGACGATCGTCAAACCGAGGAATACGATAGTGTTATTTTCGTGTTGTGTCCACAACGTATGTTCATTAATCACGAGAAAGAGAGAGAGAGAGAGACTTACACAGAAAATATTATGTAGTGCGAGGTCTCGATCTTCTCGTCGATTCGTTCGATACGACCGATCGTCGATCGTGCGAGAGGCGTCGAGAGAGGGGGTGGGGGGGATAGAAACGCGGACGGGCGTATATATTTATCGCGGACCGCCGGAAGATATGATTTCGTGATGTCACGCACTGTTGGATTTGCATCACGCGGCACATGAATGAACTCATTCGAGAGCGAGGAAGTGGTAGCAGGGGGGGGGGGGGGTGAAGGAGGGAGAAAGATATATCACATATACGACTCTTCGTATTACCGAGAAGGCATTGAAGTCATCGACCATTGGCGTCGTTCGTTCGCGTCAATGGCGTAAAACTCGTCGATCGAATTCCTCGTGAAAATTCGTTTCGATTGGAATGTAATTAGATTTATCGAAACATTCGATTTTTCTTTGAATTAAATAAATTAGTTTTCAATTTTTAAACGTTTATTTGTTTTTAATATTCTTTTTTATTTTCTCAATTCTTCGTTTCTCTTCGTTTCTAGACAAGTTTCGCTGACGAAACGCGACGTTGCCGGGCAAAATGTAACAAACCACCGACAGACTGTAATATTCGAGAACGCAGGTAAACTTCGTGTTTACGTAGGATCTTTGCGATAGAAGGGGGCGAGCCTTAGGAATAGATAAATAATCTTAATTGGCTGAACTACTGAAATCTCGCGCACGTTTTTAATTGCTCGATTCGATAGAACTCTCTAGCATTCACGAGTCTTAACTTACTTGAGTGCGTTACCTTCGTCTACCTTCGATCAATGTTGTTTTTTAATTATGAAAAAAAAAAAAATGAATTGTACAAATTATCGGTAATTATGAAGTTCGGTCGAAATTTAAATTACGTCGATTTTTAATTAATTGACGAACTAACTCTCGCTGTAACGGGGAACTGTATTTTTCCTGGGTTAAAAATACAAAAGCGGACTTCGACGTTCGACGAGCACGCGACTTTCGCTTTTTTAATCGAGTGCACACGATCGATCGATCTATCGATCGATCGATACGATCCCAATTCCCGTTGTGACACGTGGCGAAAACGCGAAACAACGACGATACTCCGGTTACCACCTCTACGAAGTTGTTTTTAGTTCGTGGCATAAAATTGCTTACGCTTTGAACTAAATAAACACGAGTGTTTCGACGACGTTATTTTTGTTTCTCAGTCCGGAAAAATAGCGAATGGAAAAAAAATACACGACGATAAGGATCCAGCCATATTGGTATTGTTTCGAAACATTGAAACAACGATCGAAGTCGAGTGTAGGTATGTTTTCTTTTTTTTCATTCGAAATTGTACGAATGTCAATTTTCAGGTACAATTTCAGATGAAGAGGAAAAAAACGGAGAGAACGTTGGGTATCGACGTCGTCTATGTGTATACGTGGATGGGAGATAAGAGCTGAAAGTCCCGGGGTCACGCTACGTGGCCAGTGATAACAGGTGCGCGCGCGACGACGAGCGAGCGAGCGACTCGTCGTGCGCCGATAACGTAAAACTATATCTCGTACTTTTACCAATGTATTACTGGAATGTTTCACATTGTTACCGTGCGCTACGTCTTTCCACGAAACGCTTTCACGAATGTATAATTTTCGAAATATTTATAAAATACGGACCAAGGATTTACCCGTGGTAAAAAAGCTGCGCGCGCAATTCGACGGTAAAAAAAAAGGCTCGTCAAGAACATCGATCAAAGTGGAAGCTTGGATGGAAAAAAAGTGGAAGGCCGGGACAAAACGAGAACGAGGAAAATTAAACTTTAGACTGTCGCTAAGGGGACTAAAGTGGTTTCGCATTTACTTTCGAAATTCATCAAAAAATTCTGTATTCTGTATTTATATGTCGATTATACATTGTATTAACAATTTTTGAGAGCATTTTTGGCAGTTGAAATGTGTCAAACTGGGAGTTTTTCATCAAAGTCGTGGCTAGTGACCTCAAAACATAAAAATTATACATGGTCTTTGCAATAATTATATTTATAAACTGTTATACAAGTTTTGTCAGCGGTAAATTGCAATATGTCGAGATTGTAATGATGATATTCGTATTGCGCGGGAAATTTTCGATTCCATGAGACCCCTTCAAAGCCTTTTTGAAGGAAAAAAAATGTTCACCCCCGACAAGTGCCGATAGTCGACATTTTTAATTTACTTTCGACACTTTGAGGGGAGGTTGAAATTTGTTTTCGACCAAAAATAGTTTATAGGGTTGTTGCGGAATCGGAAATTTCCCGCGCAATACGAATATCACCATTATAATTCCGTATTGATTGAATTTCTCGGTGAAAAGATCGAAAAACTGGATTTTTACCGGTTTTTCTTTTTTTGTCGGTGAAATTTCGATATATCGAGGTTATAAAGGTGATATTCCTATTGTGCGGGAAATTTCCGATTCCGCAACCCCCCTATAAAGTATTTTTGGACGAATAAAAATGTTACCCCCCACAGGTGTCGAAATTTGGAATTCACTTTCGACACTTTAGGGGGGGAATGCGATAAAAAAAATTATGTTCGCCTGATGATTTGGTTTCTCTCTCTCTCTCTCCCTCTCTCGTCATAATCCACGTATTAACCAGTTCCTGAGTCACTTAACTCGGTCGATAACACGAAATAACGATCGCCTTCTTGCAAAACTGCCGGAGGAAGGATTAAAACAAGCGATAGAAGAAAGAAGAAACAAAAAAAGGAAATAAAAATAAACGAAAAACGCTCGACGCTCGTAAAGATGACGAGAATTTGATAAGGATAACGCATCTCGCGGCGGGTCAGACCGATTTTTGCGCGACCCGAGATAAAACGAGGGGGGAGGGGGCTCTCGGAAAGTGTTTAAAAAAAATTCACGCTCCGTAACGTCCGACACGGCGAGTACGGTAAAATATTAATACGCGCGAAATATATTTTCTTTCTCTCTCGTTAAAAAGAAAAAACTAAAAGGTGTTTTCGTGCGACCGATTTTTTTTTTTTCGTTTAACGCGATATTTACGCACGTTTCGCATTATATAACGCGCGATACAAAACTCGCGTATACATTTGATTTTATATGCTTATTGGCAACGGAGATGTTGCAGTGCGCGGTTATCGATTCGACAACAAATCTTGTTTTACGATATTATCACGCTCGGCAGTTTACGTCGCAAAGTTTTCCTTATACACACACATGTGTGTATGTGTTTATGTGGAGGTCCGTATATTCCTAAGTGAATAAAATGCTATTTTGCGTTATTCCTTTTTTCCCCCTCACTCACAATAATAAAAATTATTTAAAAAGAAACAATTACTATTTATTTTTTCACGAAGTGTTTTTAAACGCGATCCTCGAGTTATCGAATTTCGCAATAAAATCGAACGTTTGTGAATCGCGCTGTCCAACTGACATTTTGTTATTCGTGAATATTATTATTAACGATATTATTCGTTTTTCATTTTTTTTCATAACTTCAAAACAATTGGCAAATCGATCGTACGTAATTCTTGTTTTAAAATACGTGGTCGCGTGCTCGACAATGACATAAAGCGAGAGAGAGAGAGAGAGACAGACAGACAGAGAGAGATTCGCTCGTGTGAGCGTTTAATATTTCGCAGTCCTTGAACTCCCACGCTTCCGACCCAGATTGATTCCAGGACCGGAAATCGCGAGATAGATAAGCCCGACGAGTGAGCCAGTGAGCGCTGTCAATTTTCCCTAGGACAAGCGCGGATTGCTTGAGCAGAGAGAACTTTTGAGTCATCGTTATCACACGTTGTCGTAAAAAGATACGCGATTGAACGTTAGAAACGATAGTCTCGAGGGCGTAAAGTGATGGGCTCTATCGTGGGGTTTGTGTAATTCCCATTCTCCTTTTACTACTATACTCTACTCGGACCTAAGAACTCGCACGCGAATTCCCGACTTCTCTTTGTACGCTTGTACTCCTGTCTCGTTCTCTCAGGGTCGCTTAATTCGAACAGGACAAACACCCTAACCAAAAGTCTAAACACCCCTAGACACGCCGTTGCAACCCTATATATTTATCTCATCGCTCTCTCTCTCTCTCTCTCTCTCTCTCTCTCTCTCTCTCTCTCTCTCTCTCTCTATATATATATATATATATATATATATAGAGAGAGAGAGAGAGAGAGATAAAGAATTAAAGGGAAATAGCAAGAGACAATTGCTATATAGGTAGGTAAATGGCAATCGGCTTAATTGGAACACGAAGAGCACGCCGGAAGCCGCGTTCGTAATCCAGGATTGTTTAGACCAAGACCTCGACTCTGATTCTCTCGCTCTCTGTGTCTGTCTCTCTTTCCGTCTGTCTGTTAATTCGCTATACTTTCTCTTTCAGTCAGCCTCTCTCTCTGGTCCATTGGCAGAAGTTATCCGAACTAGTTAAGTCAAGTAAGTTAGTTGAACCCGAGGTTTGGACCAGACCCGAAATCGCAATAACGTGCGGTTCGCGGTGGACCGTGGTACGTCGTACGGACTGCGAAAACTCGGTCGATCATGAAGTTTGTCTCGCTGTCTTACGCGCGTGTGACCATCGTCGACGCGAAATTGCCCGTATCGCGAATTTGCATCGAAAATTTATCGAGTAAATTTTTTCAGCTTGAGAACAAAAAACAGAAAAATTGCAATTCCAACATAAAAAAAAAAACAAGAAAAAAATCAAAAATAATGACGAAAGATCGAAAACGAAAATTATCATTTCAGGCGCGATAGACTCGCGTACGTCGGCCCAACTTTGCACGAAGAATCTCAACGGCGGATGAAACAAAAAGAAAAATTAAATAATACAGAGAGAGAGAGAGAGAGAGAGAGAGAGGGACGGACACGTGTAATGATAGTCCTCCGACCATTCCAGCTGAGGGACGATGTATATATATACACGTAGTTAATCACACACACATACAGACACGATATATACTCGACGGGCCATCGGCCGGACCTTATACTTACGTCATTATCTCTAGTGATACGGGGAGAAGAACGAAAGAAGAGAGCAAGACAGAGAGAGAGAGAGAGAGAGAGAGAGAGAAGCACCTCCCTCATTACGTTCCTTATTTTTCGTTATTACGATCTTTTAATAGGTTTTCTCCTGTCCGCCCTTCTGCCGCTATTCTCCCGTAAATGCCCATATCTTGTCCCGAACGGTGTTCGAAGGGTTCCTTTTTTTCTCTCTCTCTCTCTCTCTCTCTCTCTCTCTCTCTCTCTCTCTCTCTCTCTCCCTCTGTTTCAACGTATACGTAGGTATATATAAACACCCGCATCTCCTAGTAGGCCTTCCATCTCTTTTTTAGACGTTGCACTTTTTGCGCTATGCAAATTATATTTCATTAGAGATCGTTTTAGAACGATGCCCCTATATCAGCGATATTCTTCCCTCCCCCTTCTTCCCCCTCTCTCTCTCTCTTTTCATCTCCACTCTTCGTACACTTTTAGATGATTCCTTGGCAAAGTATAAACACAGGCTGTTCTCAGGCTGTGCGTCGTGCTATAACGCGAAGTCTACGAAGGACAACGACTAACATATATTTCTCTTCGAAGCGAATGAAATTTATGAGGTAAAAAGAGATTAAACGTTGAATTTTTTTCCTCATCGATGAAATCAATATCGGGAAGAAATGTATTATGTTTTCTTCTTCTTCTTCTTCTTCGTTGTTGAAGTAAAACGATCGTTTTTCATATTTTCAATTGACATTCGAATACAATTTTTGTTTATCTTGCGTCTATTTTTTTGGTGTTGTTGTTTTTCAAACTGTGGCAATAATAAACGCGTTACGTGAACAAATGATGTCAACGACGATGAAAGGAGAGCCTTTCATTGTCGGGCTGAATTGTTACTGGACGCGACGATGTTGACGAGAAAGGGCGGCGTATTTACATGAGAACGAGAGAGAAAGAGAGAGAGAGAGAGACAGAGAGAGAACTCAATGACGACAACGACCTCTCATTTATTCTAATTCGAGTTCGTTAAACACCCCGTAACACCCAGTGACGAATTACACGTTAAAAATCGTTATCGCCAACACGACGAATTGGTTTATTAACGCACGACGACGAAAACAACCGAGTTGCGACTAACGTCGTTCATTCGAAGATAAGCACGAAGAGCAAAAAAAAATGTTGACTTTTTTTGTTCTCGTTGCCCACTTACGGGCTAATTGAACGTTTTTTGTTCTTTCTATCTCTCTACCTCTCTCTCTCTCTCTCTCTCTCTCTCTCTCTCTCTCTCTCTCTCTCTCTCTCTCTCTCTCTCTCTCTCTCTCTCTCTCTCTCTCTCTCTCTCTCTCTCGTTGGTTCTTGGAATAAATTGCGAACTATCAAATAATAACATACCTGACAAAACCGCGTCGACATTTGGAGAAAACGAGAATTATTTAGAGTAGTCCGCGAAGTCGTACGTATAGATTGACGAGTCTGATAATCAGTCATTAGGAATAATTGGGTTTAACTGTCGCGACATATACGCGTTTCTTTCCTTAATTTATTCCGCTTAAACATCGACTCGTATACATATATATATATTACGTTGGAGAAAAAGTAATTGCATTTTTTTTTAAATAATTGGACTCATCTATTAAAAACGCAATTACTTTTTGGCCAAGCTAATACATATATATATATGTAAAAGCAGACGTGTATATGTAGAGAGGCAATAGCGTGCGCACTAACGAGAGACTCACAATAAATTATGCTCCAAGGTTGCGTAGTCTTTAAAGCCGTAATTTTGCGCGACACAATAATTCCAGTACCGAGACCGTTGAAAAGTGTATTTGTCGCACGGTCGCAGTGATTCTCAAATCACGTCACCAAGAGGAGTGTCCCCCGATCGCCCGTGAATCATCGATCGTCATATTTCTGTTTGATAAATTTCTCTCTCTCTCTCTCTGTCGCTCTCTCATATACTTTACGAGAGATTGATTAAAAGAAAGAAAAACAAAAATATATCGACAATCGTTTTCCGCCGATTTAGATCGGCCGATATCGATTCAAGATCGAGGAGATTAACTCAACGATCTTATCTAACGACTACATTTATATCGGCATCGTGACAAAAAGTTAACTTTACGACGTCGGAAATTTCACTTCTCGTCGTTGACAATTAAAACGAGAATTTATTTTCTATTTGTTTTTTTTTTTCGTTCTCGTCATTCGCTAGACGCTAAATCGACCGATCGGTTATATCTCCTCGACTAATCTCACGGCGATCGCGTGGATAAACGTGTCGTTAGAAATATATATATATATATATATGAGAAATGGGGTAAGAAACTTAGCTAATACCGATCTTGGGGAAATGGTCGATCGATTTTCCCTCCTTACTCCGTCTCTCTCGCGCGCCGCGACTGGCTTAAAGGGCACGGCACTAGTTTAAGGGAATTACGAGACCTCGAATTCTCCAGAACTCCAGACTCACTCCCTCTCTCGCGAAACGACAGAAGTCGAAAGCCATTCGTAGCCGGAACAAATACCCCGATAAAGGCAATTCTCTTCGCCCGTCTGCTCGTCCGTCCATCTTCCTTTTTCCTCTAACCTCGTTCTATCCGTTATATATTCAAGTTATGATAAAAGTTTTAACAGCACACGAGGGCAGTTATAAAAGTTAAAGTGTCAGAGAAAGAGCATAAAAGGTACTAATATTTTCTACCGACTCGCTCGAGATTCGTCAAGTTCTTTTTATCCATCGATATTCCTCGAATAATGCACGCATAGACGCGAATTTTCATTTTATAGCGAGGAAATTTTATTTTTATTTTCTATTAATGTCGTAAACTGAATTGCTCTTTTTGTTTTTCAATTTTCGATCGAAGGATAAGAGATCGACGAGATCTTACGGGTGACCGTTATAGATTCGGCGAACCTCGAACGTCGTGATGAACAAAAAAATGGAAAAGAAAAAAAAACATACGCGCAAAGAGCGAATCCAGCGTCACCCGCTTTCATTTCGAATCTAGCAGTTTCCTCGACAGCGCGAGAGCCGGAGGTAAAATAAAAAACGACAGTGAGAATTCAACGTCACAATATTTTATTGAACGTCTCGTCGAGAATCGAATCGGATGTTCGGGGTCGAACTCTCTCTCTCTCTCCCTCTCTCTCTCTCTCTCTCGTAATCTCGTCGGTGGTGAAAAATGTTTAAAAAAAAACTGACACACGGTAGGAAAAGATTTGTTATACATTCGAGAAACGAGTGTCCGTTCGAACGACGATGTTGTAAAAGAGTCCGTCTCACCGATGAGAATAGAGCGGTGACTCTGCTCGTTCGAGACGCGAAACGAATCGTCGTAATCGTCGACGGTTAAACAGAGAGAAGAGAGAGAGAGAGAGAGAGAGAGAGAGAGAGAGAGAGAGAGAGAGAGAGAACAAAAGAAACTAAGAGAAGAAAAACACGATTTCGTGTTATATCAAAAGAATTTACAGTTCGTCAAAGAGAATGCTGTGATTTAAGGGGAGAGATTTGTACGATATGTATATATACACACGTTTTACTATCTCGACTCTATTATAGTTCGAAAGCCATAAGACGAAAATAAAAATAAAAATGTATTTAACGTAATACGAAAAGTCGGAACGCGTGACGAAATAAATTCGTTGCAACGCGACTAATCCGGGTCAATCTCCGTGGCGGCTCTCGCCGAGATCCGCGAAGCTAATTTAAAATTAAACTGGTCGCGTTCGCGAAAAAGATCGAGAGTTTCGAACGCGTTTGAAAAGCAAAAATTGACAAAAAACAAACTTACTCTCGAGTCGATCTTCGATTTTTAAACGATATACGTATCTCGAAATATCGACGATTTCTCGATCGATTAAATCAGACTCGACGAGTTCGATCGTGAGTCTTGAAGATCTTTAAAATTAAACTGATCGCGCTCGCGAAAAATATCGAGAGTTTCGGTTGAAAATTAAAAAAAAAGCCAAAACTAAAAAATACTTTCAATTCTTCGATTTTTTTTATCCATATTTATCTGAAAATATTGATGATTTTTCGATCGACAAAATTAGATTCGAAGAGTTCGACCACGAGTCTAACAAAGAGAAGAATTTTCATTTAAGTACAAGAAGTAGGGGATGAAGTGCTGAAGGATAGAGGAGTGGAGGGGAGAGGGGGCTGAACGACGAGGTTGCATTGGTCGTGACGTTGCGCAATCTCGAGCAAAAACGTGCCCGTCATTATTCAATTACGTTACGTGGCATGACGAAACACCCGCGCGCTATTGAATAATTACAATCTTGATGTGAAACTCGCATTTGTTCAGCTCTCTCTCTCTCTCTCTCTCTCTCTCTCTCTCTCTCTCACTCTCTCTCTCGTTGTCTCATTCCTTCATTCCTTCAACAACCATAGAGATTCAACGCGTTTGCTTAATTTCAATGAGATTTCGCGACAATTTGACTCTCGCATTGTCTTCGTACTATTCGGTCTCGGGAAATTTTCCTTCCGCGTTGTCTCGAATCCGACCGCGCTAACGAGTTTCTCATGAAAATAGTAGTTTTACGTACGCGTCACGCCCGCGTATAATATTTTGATAACAGCTCGAAGACAATAACCCGGGAGATAACGAAACTTCTTCGATACGACGAAAACATGGATAAAATTGACCAATTTCGTTGATAGAACATTTTTTTTACCGATATTTGAGATTTTAATTACTCGTATTCGTTCACGTTCGTCTTTTTTTGTGCCCTGTTCGATCGAAATCTTTTTACCAACGATAAAAAACGTGACGCGGCGTGTTTCCTTCGTGTTATCTCGTCGAACGTAAGATAGACAACGTTGTCGTGGGATAAAAATAAGTTTCTACGATGATACGAGAAAGAGAATAAACGAAGAAAAAAAAGAAGAAAAAAAGACAAGTGTGTTTCGTGCTTCACAAGTATTTGTATCGCCGATTAAGCACACACCAAATGCCATAACGGATCTCCGTGAACCACGATAGTGGGGTAAAACCATATCTCTCTCTCTCACTCTCTCTCACTCTCTCCCTCTTTATTTCTTCTTCTTCTCCTTTTCTCGATGCAAAGTTCGATTTCCCACGGAAAACTAGTGCGCTGTATTGAAGCTTCGACGATGTAGGTGATGCAGAAATCTTCCTTCCCTCCCCACCCCTTCTCTCTCTCTCTCTCTCTCTCTCTCTATCTCTTTAGCGTTTAGTTTACGATAACGATACGACATTCCGCAGAGGCTCGGTTCGATATATTTCCGCGAAGGAGCGGTATGTTACGACTAATACACTTTTGTATATGCGATACGAGATATTTACTAGAATTTATAATGACAAGAGATTGAACGAGAAAGAGAGAGAGAGAGAGAGAGAGAGAAACTAGTTTGCACAGAGAGTCTCGAAACATACGGGTGGGGGTGAGTGCAGTGCGAGGAGGTGAAGAAGGGACGAGGAAGGGGGAGGAGACATTATTGCAGTCATCACGTGCGATCGCCTTGAACAATAATAACCATGATCCAACGTTATTACATATTCGCGCATGAACTAACGTCTCCTTGTCCACTTCTACATACATAGATGTATCATTTTTACCCTATATAGCTAATACGAGATAGAGAGCGAGAGAGAGAGAGACAGAGAGAGAGAGAGAGAGCGAGAGAGAGAGAGGATAATTCACCGAGCGACTATATCCCCGACTGACACGTTCAACGATTATTATCATTATTATTACAAATCGTTCGATCCACCCATGTGTAATATTTCTTTTCGATCCGTCAGAAATTGTCGATAACACGATAGAGTAACGAGAATGAGATTTGAATTAAAAAAAGAAAAGAAAAAAAAGACATAACACAGCGATACAGGGACGAGAGATAATTAAGGGGGAAAAACGTGGAAATTACAAATCGGCAATAATTAGAAGTAATTAATATCTAATGACGTTTCTTTTTCTCGTTCGACAAATAATTACGAATAATTGATTCGTTCGAGTAAAAAATGAAAACAAGAATTGCTTTTCCACGTTGGAATCTCGTTTCACGAGGTACGTGAGATATAAATGAGAAATCACTTATTTGAGTTATTTGGTTTTTTTTTTTCGGAGACGACGGACCGATCCTGTGTCGGTAAATATAACGATTCGACTTTTTCATTTTTTCTTTTTTTCTTCTCGTCGGAATTAAGAAGATTACCTCGATTCAGCGGTATGCTCGAAGTTTAATCGTGGCACGTTCGACCTTGACCCACAAAAAATGAGAGACGCGAGATCGGAGCGTTTCGCGAAAGTTCAATTATATCCAGACCTCATTACCCCAACTCCTCGACCTCGTCAACCCTTTTCGCGGCACTTCCGTGACTCCGGACTCTTTCGACGTCTCGACGATAATTTCGTTCCATACGTCTTGCCCCCTCCCCCCCCCCCCCCCACCGCCATCCCCCGCGTATCCTAATTTATTCTACAGATTTAAGCGATTAAGAAATTTATACTCGTTTCGAATTCGGCGATTCGTCGATGAAACTTTGTGCAAAAATTAATTTTAGTCACGGCGTGGTCGTTATTTCGTTCGTTTTAATTTTTAATTATTTTTGTTGTTTTTATCTTTGTTCGTATCGTAAATTGTCGATAATCGATACGTGGAACATTTTCTTGGGAGTGAGAGAAGAAGAAGAAGAAGAAAAAATGACTTGAATGGAGAAACCGTCGTAACGATTTGGTCGTCTAACGGTCACTGGCTCTCTCTCTCTCTCTCTCTCTCTCTCTCTCTCTCTCTCTCTCTCTCTCTCTCTTCTCTCTCTGTCTCGCACTCGCACCTGTACGTTTTTAGCGATTCGAACAAAGAGGCCAGAACGAGTCACAGGAGGCGACGAGTCCTGGAGAGAAATTCCTGAGCAATTAGACGCCGAGTCTGATTAGAATTTCACGGAATAAACGTGCACGGCCATCGTAGAGAATCTCGAAGCTTCGGAGTAATCGTTGTTTTTTTTTCATTTTTTTTTTTTTTTATTAACGTTTCTCCGCTTTTTTTCTTCTTACGTTTCTTTTTTCTCTTATCCAAGAATTTACGAATAAATTAATTTACTTTAATTAAAACCTGTCGCGGAAACCATCGTAATGAAAATTTACGAATGCAAAGAGGAACGAAAAAAATCGACAAAAAAACAAGAAAAGAGCAAACGAATAATTAAATACAAAATAAAATCGACGTTATTTGTAATCGCGGTATAATAAGACTCCGATTTGCGATAATCGTTATTCGTTATCTCCGTTGAATTACAAATTGTAATGTAATTTTACATTCAAATTTGACATCAATGTCGTAGGTGGACGATGACAAATTACAAAATATATCTCTTACTATTTCCATAAAAAGAAGAAAAAAAAATACGTTAAGTACCAGGAAAAAAGAGAGAGAGAGAGAGAGAGAGAGAGAGAGAGAGATATGGATAAAGAGGTAATTACGAGAGATATCATTGCATTGATGAACTGCTCACGCACCTGTTAAATCCTCAAGACTCTCGACTCTCCTCCAGTTGTCCGTTTGTAAATCCCGTTTTACTTCTTCTCCATTCTCCCCCACCCCTTCTTCCTCTTACTTCTATTCTCGTACACACATTTGGCTATAAAATGCACACGTATATAATTTTCTTGCGTGTGCCTAGCTCCGGCCCCTTAAGTGAAAGAATCTAACGTGGAATCTAACGGTTCGTATCATTCGAAAAGATACGACCCGTTCGTCGAACAGTCGAGTCGAAAGATCCTCGTCGTGTTCCGTGCATTGTCAATTGCGGGGTTGAGATAAAAAAAAAAGAACAGAAAGAACGAGAGAGACAGAGAGAGAGAGAGAGAGAGAGAGAAAGAAAAAAAAGAAACAAAAAAAAGAAAAATTGCCAGTTGTTCGTGACTCGTCAAACCAGTCGCGTTTCAGCAGTTGTTCGATTCGTCGAAACGTATAATTCGCGATGGAACATTTTTTTGTTGTTTGTTTGTAAATGCAATTTAATGTTGCAAATTACACGTACGTTTAAATATACGACGTGTAGTTAATGTAGCTAGAGCGACGGTACGACGCGTTAATGCACGCTCGTTTCTCCTGCTCGAACAATAACACAACATAATAATAACAATAATAATAATAAGAGGGTTGGGGGGGAAGAGTAAAAAAAGAAACGAAGAATTAGAAAGATAAAGACATAAAAGTCCGACGCGAGGTCAGCGAGATTGAAATTAATGTCGATTACTGTCTGTTCTGTGCAACGACGACAACGTCGACGAAGACGAAGAGGGAATGAGAGAATGAGAGAGGGAGAGAGAGAGAGAGAGAGAGAGAGAGACAGAAAGATAGAGAGAGAGAGAGAGAGAGAGAGAGAGAGACAGAAAGATAGAGAGAGAGAGAGAGAGAGAGAGAGAGGACTGCAATTAACAGTCGAGCGAGAAATATCTTCGTTCCAGCCTGCGACAAAAGGCAGCAACATACTTTTTTCGAAATTTCAATTTCTCTGCTTACTCCCTTGCCGTTATTGGTCAGCTTTCTCGCCAGTCGGGCGCACGCGCACGCGCATTCGACACTCCATTCGATCGCGCGATTTCTTTCGTCGCGACTACCGACCGTCGGTCGAGAGACGCGTCGCACAAAAATTCTCGTTGCGTCACGAGAGCATCGTTAAATTTTCATTTTTGAAAAAAACACAAATAATAAAAAAAAAAATAAGTAAAAAACATTGTCAAACAAATTTCGAACAATCGTCATCAATGAAAAAGTTTTCCCGTAGCGAGATAGAGAGATAATCTCACGGAGAAAATTTAATCAGAAATATATCTATAAAGGAAAAAAAAGAAGAAAAACAGAAAAACAAAAACACGAGATTTTTTCTCTCCCGAGCTTCACAATTTTCATTTCAATTTTCCGCGCCGTACTTTGAATGGCATTCGGCAATCTAAATTATCGTTCTTTATTCCCTCGTATGCTGCTTTTATGTTGTTGTTGCTGTTTTTTTTCCAGTTTATTTGATTTTTTTGCTCGTTGGCGCTCTTTTCGCCAGAACGAAATTGCTCGAGAGAGAGAGAGAGAGAGAGGAGAGAAAAGAGATGAAGAGAGGGCGGGGGGGGGGGGGGGAGATTTTTCCCCCGGGCATACAAAAGCTTCCGGGGTTCGAGTGAATTCTGCCGGCAGCAAAGTCGTTTCTATTCGCGATCAAGCCACCCTCTCGCTCTATTGCACCCCCCCCCCCCCCGCCATCATCCCTCTACTAACGGTCTCGACGCACATCGAGTCGTGGTCCGTCGCGAAACTCTCACACGTAGCGACGAAAAATTTGAATCGCGTCTAAGTGTGCGAGAACAACACGCACGTTTCGATATATCGAACCGTCGGATATAGAAACGAGATAAAAGCAAAAAGAGGATTGAAAGGGACGATTAGGATCGTCAATTGTGTGAATTAATTTTATTCAGCGATTAAAAAAAGAATTCAATTATATGGATAAAGATTAATAGAGGAATGGGAGGAACCGTATAAATTATACGAATCGAACGATCGAATGATAAAATTGATATAATTTGCTGGCCGATAATAACGCACGAATAATTATTCCTGGAATAAATAATCGTTTTTTTGTTTTTTTACGAGATGGATTAAGATTAATACGATGATATAATAGTGATTTAAATTCGATCGAATTTTTATCGTGAAGAAATTTCGAAAAATTGAAGAGCGTCGGGTCTCGATATCGTGCACGGCGAAATCATCGATGGAGGATAATAAGGGTGATCGATATCGCCTCCCCCAAAGTATACCGGCATTATACGAGCGCGTATATCGATACACCCTTTCTCTCTTTCTCTCTTTCTCTCTTTCTTTCTTTCTGGCATGCACGCACGCACGAACGGTGTAACGTAACGTGCAATTCCTCTTTTATTAGAGATAAGAAAAGTTTGCGCTTACGATAATAATCGATAAAACAGGCTGTGGTGTAACAGGTGCAATGCGCCGATGTCGACCTGTCTGTTTCTTCATCTCTCTCTCTCCCTCTCTCTCTCTCTCTCGTTCTCTCTCTCTCGTTCTCTCTCTTCCTCTCGGTCAAGACTCTCGAGACGCTGCCGATTCCTCGCTCTCTCTCTTCCAGATGGAACACGCAGGAGAGCGCATGAGGGAGACAGAGAGAGAGAGAGAGAGAGAGAGAGAGAGAGAGAGAGAGAGAAGGAACGAAGGACTATTGAGAGAAACGTGAACAGCTCGTCTGCCCCGGAGGTTATTGACCTCTTTCTCTCTTTGCCCTCTCCTGCTCTCTTCGAACAACAAGAATCGTTGGATGTTTGACTGCTGCTGCTTCGACCCCCAGCCCTCTTCCCGCCGCCGCCGTTTTTCTCTTCTTACGAGCTCACACACGACCATTCTCCGCCATTGCCATTTGTCCGCGCGGAATTAAAAAAGTTTTGTTTTACCGTCGGCAGTTTTGACGTCCAAGGCCTCCTCTCTCTTTCTCTCCGCACTCTATTTCCTTCTCTAGCTTGCGTGAAATTGAACGAAACACGGTTGCCGACGAATTTTTTCGATTTCTTCTTCTTTTTTTTCACTTTTGAGAAGAAAAAAAACACACAAAGTTTTCGTTTCACTATTCCTCTGCGCATTATCGTCGAAACTGTACAACGCAAAATGTGATTTCGGCCACGAATAGCCGCGAAATAGTCTCGCGACTTTCGAGGAAAACAAAAAAACAAGTTGAAATTTTTATTCGTTTCGTTACATCCTTGCTTTTTTTTTTTACTTCTTTTTCAACTTTGTATTTCCGTTTCCCGCATTATGACAGAAGCGTGTGTGTAAATACGCGATTTCGGTCGCGAGTTATGTAAAACAAGAAAAGGGGTCTCGCGGACTCGAGAAGAAAAAAAGACGAGTCGCGAGACAGAGAGACAAAAAGTTTCATTCTTTTTTATTTAACATTTTTCTGTTTGTTTTGTCACGTCGAAAATTCTCGAAGGGAAATATCGCGAGAAGAGTCGGACAAGTCGATGTTCCCTCGATCGAACTCGTTCTTCTACGCGAAAAACCGTACGTAACCCACGGTAACGGAGAGAGAAGTTACGATTCGTACGCGTCGTCGACACATCGACGTTGTTTGTACGCGAAGAATCCATTAACAGTGTTTTTAATACTCGTCGACAAATATTGATTTTACAAATTTGTTAGGTAGGCGCACGTTTACACAATTGATAATCATCCCCGCGAGAGATTGAGGGACGAATAGAGAAAGAGAGAGATAGAAAGAAAGAGAGAGAGAGAGAGAAAGATAGAAAGAGAGGTTAACGGTGAAAAACAAAATATTTATGTAATAATTCATACGCGTCGATTTCGATTATTGTTGTAACTCGCCTCGCATTTTATACACTGCGAAAATCCGTTACGATTTGTTTATCGACGAGTCGTGATAATTCACTCGACGGACTAATTGATCGGACAAAATTTGAATTAATAGAATGCCGGGGGACTACGATTGTTTTCCTTGAAATACGAGGATCGTCATTATTTATTTGTCTCGTAATTATCCCGCGCAAATTTAGTTTCTTTTGTGTATTGTATATACGCGCGTTTGTATACGCGTCTGGTAAATTATTAATGTGACGTTATACGTCATTGTCGCTGGCTACAAAGCGATGAGTTATATATGTATAAATATATATATATATATATATATATATATATATATATACCGACACGAAGTACATCTCGAGTAAAGTGCATGGCGGGACGTGAGTGCATCTTGCTAGCAGGTATCCATTATTCGACTCGAGAACATCCTCAAGATTACAATGTTTGTAGAGAGTCTCTCTCTCTCTCTCTCTCTCTCTCTCTCTCTCTCTCTCTCTCTCTCTCTCTCTCTCTCTCTCTCTCTCTCTCTCTCTCCCTCTCTCTCTCACTCTCTCGGTGAAGCCCGTCACGGCATACTCTTTTGCCATGTCGACCGTATGACTGCAATGGCACACCGTGAACGACTACTTTCGAGATCCAACGAGATGAGTGCAAGAGAGAGAAAGAGGGGGGGTTTAAGACGAAGAAACTTGAGAAAGTTTTCAGCTCCTGAAGTTCGAAGTACTCGTCGCTCGCTATCATTGCGTTCTCTACAAACGTTATACATCGTTTCAACAAGAAAAAAAAAAACAAAAGAAAAAGGAAAACACGAAAATACCAAAACCTCGTTGCATTCAAGCGAACGTTACGTGTGTTGCGCACGCAACACGTTTTTATAAAGTTATTTCGCCGATACGAACGCGAATTATAAAATCAGAAGAAAACAAAATTCGTTTTTTTTGTTTTCAAACGCAATTAATAAAAATATTTTTTTTTAAAAGAAATAATAATAATAATAAGTAATAGGAATAAAAAGAATGAAATTATTTCCCGACGATAATCGTCAATGCCCCATTATCATGATAATGGAAACGATGCAAATGGGCTTTTCGAAATTTGCAGTCCGGGCGACCACCCTCCTCGCCAAGGAAAAAATAATAATTTGCAAATGCGAATTTCAAGAGAGAAAAATGGTCCAGGCGTCCTCGTCTCCGTGTATACCTGCGTGTCCGTGTCTGTATATGTCTCTATCTGCATGTGTGTATGTATATGAATTCCTTCCATCATTCTCTCCAGTCGCCATGTTGAAAACCCCCGCTTTTTCTCATTCCATAGCAAATTTTTTTTTCTCCATTATTCCACTCTACGGAGACGCATGTGTATGTATGTGTATGTCTCCTATACACACATATGCATCGCTGTGTGTGTGTGTGTGTGTGTGTGTGTGTGTGTGTGTGTGTGTGTGTGTGTGTGTGTGTGTGTGTGTGTGTGTGTGTGTGTGTGTGTGTGTGTGTTTGTGTGTGCCTTTCAATCTAATCAGACTGAAGGCCCCGCGCCCGCGCTATTCGCATGGTCTCCCTCTATCGCTGCGCAGGTCAGGGGGTTGCAAGGGTTGCGAGGGTAGCTCAGTCGCTAAACTGAAGAGTGGGGGGCCAGTGAAATCGACGAACGGTGAGAGGGGAGAAAAGGAGGTGGGGGAGGGGATTGCGTGGCGGTGGCGGCGGCGGCGGCGGCGGCGGCGGGCAATATTTTAGCAGAGTTATTACCGAGTTATTCTGGAATTGATGGCCGCCGCGTAAATCATCCCGTCAGGATTGATGTACGAACGTACAGTGTATAACTATATATATATATATATATATATTGTGAAGACTCGCTTTTTGCGTGCCCCCACCCCCACTCTTCGTGTCCTTCCTCTCTATCTCTCTCTCTCTCTCTCTCTCTCTCTCTCTCTCTCTCTCTCTCTCTCTCTCTCTCTCTCTCTCTCTCTCTCTCTCTCTGTCGCCCCTACTCGCACGCCTTTTCCCTTTCACCCGTATCCAGCATCCACCAGCAGCCATCCCTCTCCGCGTCCTACCCGAGACTCTTTTGCATAAGCCAATGTCCCAGGAACCAAGGCCAACAACCATGAACTTTTTTTTTCTTTTTTTTTGTCGTTGACTTTATCCAATTTCTTCGATAATTTTCATGGCTGTTTTTTATTCCTGTTGACAGATTGGTTTTTTGGTTTGCTTTTGTTTGTGTACTTATAGTGTTATTTTTTGGTTTCGAGAATAAAAATGAGGATAATGTTAAATTGTGTTATAAAGTTAAAGTGAAATGTTTGTTTTTTTTTTTTCGTTCGACTGTTTTTCTATTGATATTGCATTTTGATTTATAATGTAGCAGGTTTTGTCGCTTCGACGGTTATAACGTATGCTCGTCACGTAGGCGAGTTTATTTGTCGTTTGTCTCGAGGAACAAAGAAAAATCGTCTGCTCGAAGAAAAATGAGATTTACCCTCTCTCTATCTCTCTCTCTCTCTCTCTCTCTCTCTCTCTCTTTCGCTCTCTCGAGCTCACTGGCCAACTTCGTTTTTGAAACGTTTATCGATCGATTGTTCATCGACAATAAACATTGTATTCGTAATGACAAGTGTCTAAAGGGACAAAGAATATTGAGAAAAAAAAAAAACAAAAAAAATTAGTCACAAATATCGCTGAGAAATCTTTCGGCAAAATTTTCGTTCGAGATAAACGCCGCTACTCGATAATGAACAAAATGTACAGACTTGCGTATGGCATGCGTCGTTTTTTTTTTTTTTTTTTTTTTCGAAACGAAACAAATTCCGTCGGTGAGAATCGTCACGAGCTACACGGAATATTAAACGTCACTTCGAGTAGGTCAAACCAATACTATTTCACTCGTGTCGAACGTCTGTCTCGAAATGCTACGTATTATAATCTTTTTTTCTTTTCCCAAACTCGAAATGAAACACCAACGTGTCTCGAATAAATAAGACGCGTGGTTATATATATATATATATATATATCTATTTTTATGAGAGAGAAAAAAAAACGACGAACCAAAGAGAAAATGAAAAAATGAGCTTCGTGAGACGCGGGTGGGGCAAAGCGAACGAAATTAAACACGTCGAATCATCAGAGTACACAGAGGCGCGGCGCAACGCACTCTTTTTCCATCACGCGCGCGTCTCATAGAACTCTGTAAATTTGAGTATCGCTCGAGTCAACTAAGTTGCGGGTTATTTCAACACCGATATAAAGTATCGGTCATAATTGACAAAAAAAAAAAAAAAAAAATTCATCAATCCTACAAAAAACAAAAATTTTTAAATTTCATATTTAAAAAAATTTCATTTCGAAATTTTACGTATACAAAGCTATAAAGGATTAAATACCTTTGAGAGAAAAAAAAATACTTTTATATCGGAAAATATCTTGACAAACCGTGGATTTACTGAAAATACTGGTAATAAAATGAAACAAAAATAGAAAAATAAATCTTTCGGAAAAACTGTAATTACGGACGTTTAAATATTTGTAGAAAGCCTCGTAGTTGACCTCATCGAGGGAAGCCAGTGGGAAAGTTGGATGGTTCATCGGCGGCCATGAAACTATACGTTTAGGACTGAGAAAGAGAGATAGGTATTGTGTGTGTGTGTGAGAGAGAGAGAGGGAGACAGAGACAGACACAGAGAGAAACAGAGAAAATCAGAGAGAGAGAGAGACAGAGACGGACAGAGAGACAGACAGAGAAAGGGATCGAGCATAGCTAACCTTTTGTTTGAACACTATTGAATTTCACCACGAGTTCGCGCGCGGCGCAGGTGTGAGAATCGGCCCCCGGGGGGAGAGAATGCATGCCCCGTTGCATCGGGCTTGATGCGTTGGGCGTTCGTGTTGCATCGTCGAAATCGTCAACATCGCCCCGGGGGTTAGATAAAAAATTAATCGAAATTTCAAAGTTCGATTGTCGTCGTAAAAAAAATATATAAAAAAAACAATATATATATATATATATATATATATATATATATATATATATATATATATAATTCCGTCATGAAATGCAGAGTTCGAGAAGTCAAACTTTCGACCGCGTTGCGCGACGAACTAAAAGCCATCCGATATTTCTATACAAAATAAAAAACAAAGAGCGTTCTCTCTAAGCCGAAAAATTGAAAATTCGTTATGAAAAATGTATCGTAAAAAATAAATTGCCTGTTATTTTCGATAAGGGCTGATCCGAGAGGGGATGAAAATCGTCACGTACAGTGTTTGGGCTCGTAGCGTTTCTAATAAAAAGCTCCGTACGAGCTAGAGAGAAAAGCTCGAAGAGAACTCATGAAAGAGAGAGAGAGAGAGAGAGAGAGAGAGAAAGGGGGAAGAATTAAGGAACAACGGACAACGGGCACGATATAGAACGGTAGAGAAAACAAGAAATACGTATGGCCGAGGTCTCGGCGCTAAAGCTTTCGTCCGACGTGGAGAACACGAAGACAAGTAGCGAGCAACAAGTGGGGATCTGTCGTTGGGGTGTTAGCCAGGGCTGTTCGGCGAGAGCGCCAGCAAAGCAGAGAAGCAGCACGAACAGCACGGGCCACCCTCCATATACCTTATATATATATATGAGGTATACGTGATAGAGAGAGAGAGAGAGAGAGAAAGAGAGTGAGCAAGCAGCACGGCATTTCCTTTCGTTTTCTCTCCTTCGCTCTTACGAAGGAGAGAGCGAGAGAGTAAGTTTGCTCAACAGCCTTCTCTACTTGGAGTACTCTGGGCGGTCACAGAGCAAGCGAGCGAGCGCGAGGGGGGGGGGGGGGGGGGGGGGGTAGAGAAAGGGCGCAACGGGAGCTGCCGGATACCTTATCCACCTTCCGCGCCATTTTCTCTCTCTCTCGCTCGCATTTCGCGGGCGCGCCGCCCTGGAGGCCCACGTCGGGATCAGAGAGCACCGGAGCACGCTTTATACACCGTATATTCTCTCTCTCTCTCTCTATATATATATCTATATATATATAGACCGCATGACAAGGAAGCCCGCGTAGAAACGGCAACAAGGGAATTCTCAAATGCAGGCAGCACGTCGACCCTCGAGTTTCTCTGGTCGTTTCTCTCGTTTATTCCTTTTCGTTTTTATTTCTCTGTCTTTGTCTCCCTCTCTCTCTCTCTCTTTCGCCACATCGCGAGAGCACTTTAATCTGATTCCATTAAAGTGACCGCGGGCCAACTCTCTTCTCTCTCTCTCTCTCTCTCTTTGCTCGCTTGACGAGAAAAAAAACACTGGATTTTAACGTATAGGCTGTTGTTTCTGATTTGGCGATGAGAGAGAGGGGGAGAGAGAGAAGAGATTCAAACGAAATGACCGAAAACGAAGAAATAAGAGCAGGAAGACAAGAAAGATAGAATCTGATAAACGACGTCGGTAGAGAGTCGAGAAACGACGCGAGGATGTCGCGCTCGAGCGAGACTCGCCGCGATCTCGATTCCGTTAACGAAACGTATCGAAGGAGAAAAGATTTTTTGTGTGTTTTTTTTTTCGAGATTTCGAAAAAGAGAAAATAAAAAATAGCATTAAGCTTAAACGACGTTTAAATTTGGGCGTAATAAAACGTGCGAGTTTGAAACTGACTGGACTCACCGGATGCCGCATCCATGCCCCGGCTGGTCGCTGGAACCAAAAAAATTATAGGAGATCAAGATATTTGGCCCCGGCGTTTCAGATTAAAACGACAATTAATCAAACAAATTTTATAATCGCAACGTGAAAGAAACACGTTGTAACCGAAACTGACGTATAAAACCGTACGAAACTGCGCGTAACTTTCGTCTCGTTTGCGATTTTCTCGCGAGCGATAACACTGTAATACCGTAATATATAATGAGAGAGAGAGAGAAAGAGAGAGAATAAAAAAACACGGCTTCTCTCATGGTGAAGAAGTCTGAAATCTTGTATAGCGAGTTGCACGAACGTTCGGTGTATTCACGAAGTAACGATAAGTAGGTTAATGCGCGCGATTTCAAATCGTTTCGCCCGATAAACGATACACACGATTCTCCTATATATCTATATTAATCGAACAATTTTCCCCCCTCCTCCCATCCTCCTTCTTAGATTCGATTTACCACCAAGAATACAATAACGAGACAGTGCATACTCGATTATGTTTTTAAAATAATAATATTCACCGTATTATTATTATCGACAAATTCATAATAATCGTTATTAATATTAAATTTAATATTAATAATTTGTTTTATTTCATATAAATCGACACGTGGTAAGAAGAGTGGGGAGGGAGGGTCTTCCGAGTCGTCGATAATGGAGATTCTACTGTACGCCGAAACTAGTACCGCGATGCGAAACTCGTCGGGTGCTTCGTCTTCTCTCTTTCTCCGACTCGTTTAATTTTCACCCTCGTCCAACGCACGGGAATAGCCACGGATAAAGCCCTTCCCTTCCCTCCTTTTCCCTCTTCGTTCCAGACGCTATAATGTTTTCGCCCCTCGCACCGTTCTTTTTCTCCGGTCGGTGAGGCAATCACGCCAGGAAGCATCGATTCGCACCGACGCCTAATTGCGGTCGTCCCTTCTGTCATTTCACTGTCGTTCTACACTATCGTATACACATATCGTATTATATATATATATATATATATGTTTCAGTACAGACACCAACAGATATAACTGTACACCTTTATGGCTAACAGAGAGAGAATCTCGTCGGGTTCAACCGTTCCCCCGACACTATTGCCTCTTAAGGATTAGCAGTTAGCCATTAAATAACACCGATAACATGCAATTTACGAGGTCGTAAAGCCATGCACGACCTATTGCCAACGATTTTCGATAGCTCTCTCTCTCTCTCTCTCTCTCTCTTGATCCCTCTCTGTCTCTTACTCGTTCACACGAATGATTGCAGGACGTCCCGCGGCATTGCCGGACGGCCGCGTGTGCCTGCAGTTTACCGTGCATATATACAAGTACCACTCTCGATCGCGCCAATTCCGAGGAGAGAGAGAGAGAGAGTGCGTAAAAGCCAAAGAGCACTCGACTGTGGCCACAATTGCATAAGGATCTAGATTTGTAGTTCTATCGAATATTCGAACTACGTTATTCTCGCGTTACTCGACTTTTTTTCTTTTTTTTTTCGTCTTTTATTTTAAATCGATCGACAACTTGAAATATAAATAAATAATAGGCGATAGGAGTAGATATGGGGAAAGTACGTTAGACGGTAAGATTAATATTTAATTGATATTTATTAATAAACACGTGTCTCGTATCGGTGAAACGTTGGCAAAAACGAGAAATCAAAACGCGCGTTACTTTTTCCACGCGCACGCTCATTAGCATGTTGGCACGTTGGCAAATTGCGCGATATTAGATAACGCTTACGTTGAGAGAAAAATTAAAAAACAAACAAAAAAACATTATTGTTGCATTGGACGAAGAATGCGGTAAGGATAATTTCGCGCAGAGAAAAAGAGACAAATTTAAGTATGAACAAGAAAAAAACAAAATAAATAAATTGGATGAAATTAGCGGGGAAAATCTAGATATCATAATTCTAATTACCAATTAGAGAAAATACCGGGGAGTCCCGGGACTATGCGGTCGTTCGTTGCGCAAGACGTAGAACGAGACGCGTGTGAACACCGAGAAATGGAAGAGAGATGGAATTTTGCAACGAAAAAAAAAACAAAAAAAAAAACAACAAAAAAACGAAGATAAGGAAAATAAGGGAGATTGGACGACGACGACAGTTCTTCCTCGGTCGAGGAAGCCGCGAGACACAGTCGATGATAGAATCTTCATGATCATAGTGACCAGATTACAGTGTCTTCCGTGAAGAAGAGAGAGAGAGAGACAGAGAGAGACAGAGAAATGTGGAATCGCGTATAGAGGGGGCGTGTGTACCGTTGGAAATCCAATTAAAGACTGACGTCGTCTATATATATACATATAAATATATATATAATATGCGTGTGTGTTTGTTTTAGTGTGTATGTGTGTCTGTGTATAACGCACCGGCGTAATTAGCGGGAATAATTGAAGCATTGTGCGAGTTTACGGGCGAATAGTTTCGAGTACGGACTTCATACAAGCCCATTCTACAATGTTCTCTCTATATACACACATATTAATTATACGAGTGGGAGCAAGGGGTAAATGAAATTCGCTCGCGCGTCATTGAGAGTCGGGAAATCGGAGTAAAGGAGCAGAAGATTGAGCCTTCATCCTCGCCAAAAGGCTCGTCCTAACTGACAACGAGGCTCCACAAAGACTCTTTGTCGAAGATTAGCAAACTATATATACACATATATATTTATTTGTATATGTGTTTGTCCATAGAAGATACGCGTGAACGAATAATTCATAGAAAGAAATATTTCACACGTAAAACGAGAATGCATCGAGAATCGATTAATTCGATTGTTCGACGGAGTGCGAAATCTCTAGTGCGAACCGCGAAGAATAGGAGAACGAACGTTTCCGACAACTTGAAACGTAACGTAACCTAACATTCGTACGAGTAGCTTTTCGTCCGAACGTTTCGCACGACAAATTTGATATTCTCGTAGAAAAAATGGTATCGACAGGTTCGTATCTTTCCGAGGAACGATTTTTCAACGTATTTGCGGACTATCGGCACTCTGAAATATGGGAAAGAAGTAAAATTCGACGTGACACATCAGCGTCAAAATTGTTTTCCCACCCGCGGAGCGATTTTTTGCGGGGTAAAATTTTCGTCCGGTCGCAAGGTTGAACATTAGGGTCGAAAAATCTACTTTTTTTGATTTCATCTTTTTTCGATACTCTTAAAATCTATATCGATCGTAAATCGCGCGCTGATCACGAATCCGTCGGTAGTTTTGAAGTCGGGCGATAATTTCTAGGTAAAAAGGCGAAAAAACGTGAATTTTTAGCGTTTTTCGGGGATTTCGGCCATTAGATTCGAACGATCGAACGAATAACCATGATTTTCGTAATGCGCGGGAAATTTCCGATCGAATAATGTAGTGTTGAAATTATTTTAGAGAAAAAAATTTTTTCCCACCCGCGGAGCGATTTTTTTGCGGGGTCAAATTTTCGTCCAGTCGCAAGGTTGAACATTAGGGTCGAAAAATCTACTTTTTTTGATTTCATCTTTTTTCGATACTCTTAAAATCTATATCGATCGTAAATCGCGCGCTGATCACGAATCCGTCGGTAGTTTTGAGGTCGGGTGATAATTTCTAGGTGAAAAAGTGAAAAAACGTGAAATTTCGGCGTTTTTCGGGGATTTCGGCCATTACATTCGAACGATCGAACGAATAACCATGATTTTCGTAATGCGCGGGAAATTTCCGATCGAATAACGTAGTGTTGAAATTATTTTAGAGAAAAAAACTTTTTCCCACCCACGGAGCTATTTTTTTGGGGGGTAAACCCCTTTCGTCCGAAAAACGCGATTTTCGAAAATTCACCACAGCCACAAAAATGAAGATATCCCGACGATTCTTGCGCAATTCTTCTCCTTTCGGCAAGCTCTTCAAAAAGTTATTCGTACTATTTTCTGTAGGACTAACGTGAACCGAGATACAGAAGCGCGAAAAGTCGTTTTTTCGGGGTTTCGCGATACCCATCGAAATTCGCGATATATCCAATTCCGGTGAATTTTAATCGTTTGCGAAGTTCTAAAAACCTATCCTATGTCGATCGTAGTTCGCTCCGCGAACTTTACTGTACGCTGTGGCGCAGAGGACGCTAGTAATGCCAGCGGCCGCGTGGCGGCGCCACTTGACGGCACATTCTTAATTTTTAACGCATATATGTTTACGTTGTAAATAATTATAAAATACACGGATCTAATACCTATTATAAAATGAAATTTATTATATATATATATATATGTATAATATACTATATTATATTATATATATATATAATAAATTTCATCATAATGTATATAGAAAATACAATGGATTAAAGACGAGGAAACTTCCCGTTACATATCAAACAAGGAGATTTCTTTGTGACGATACTTGGCTGTGCAAGATCGCATAACGTACACAAGTCCCAGCTCTCCAGGGACCTTTACTACTGCCAACGGAGCACACCGCTTTATTGTATTTGCTTTCTTGCTAATATTACTTCGCAAGCTCTGATGAATGCTACATGGCGTTGAGACGAAGAGGGGGAGAGAGAGAGAAGAAACAATAAAGAGTATATGTGTGTGTGTGTGTGTTGTTTGAGAGAAAGAGAGAGAGAGAGAGAGAGAGAGAGAGAGAGAGAGAGAGAGACAGAGAGAGAGAGAGGAATGGATGATGACTGAGAGAGAGAGTTATAAGCGAGTAAAATTGCTGCCGAGCCAAGGAAAACAAATGAAAAACCGTCCATCATCCCTTCCGGTTTCTCAGCCCCGGCAACGTTTTTCGCGATTCCTCGACGGCTTTCGCCTTCCATCATTCCTCGGTCGGTTTCCTTCAACCGCACGACCCACCGTCGGGCATTAGCGTCGCAACTTTTCTTCAATTTCACGCCCTTTTCTTTCTCCGCGTTTCGTATCCCCCGCACCCCCTTCGCCCGTCTCGCGAAACACATACTCGCATACGAGACATACGTCGATACATACGTAGACGAAAACATGAATAAATAAAAACGAGCCACCGTGTACACGTCTATGTAAATATATACCGGGTGTCCGAGATAAAAAAAATTTCAAAAATTGTAGATCTTTTTTTTTGTTTCTTTTTTTTTTTAATTTTGATCTCGTTCTGAATAGTTGCAAAGGGTTGAACATGTAACGAGCGTGTATAGGACGTGAAGTAGGCATAAACGAGGGAAAGAGTTGGGCGAGAAGATGGCAACCCAGTTGGACCAACGCCAGGCAAACTCGTTCACTTAATACTTTATACACAGCTATATATATATATATTTATATGAGTATATGCATGAAGTTTTGCAAGTATAGTGCGGTACACCCTTAATATGTATCGCGTACAGTGATATATCGCCGCCATTATCGCATCGCATAAAATATAACTTTGTATGAAATCCGTGGAGGAGCGTACCAAATTGCCAAGTTTACCTCGCGCATGCGCCCGCGCACATTCGCCTTCTTCGATCGAATTGCGTTTTTCCTTAAAAGCAAAAAATAAAGAAAACAACCCTTTAAAGATACAACTCGCGCGAACGAAACATTGGCCAAACGAGGAAAGAGTCGATCGATGCGATCGTAAAGATCGATTCGAAATTTCAGCGAACTTGTGAAAAAGAAAAATGGGCGAGAAATATGGATGAAATTATTTTTTATTTTTTTCCGAAGCATGATTTAAATTTTCCCAGGAGATTTTTTCGGGTCACTTTAAACGAAACGAGGGCAAAAGTGTCGAGTCACGCTACGTAACACCTATGTCGCGCGCACACGTTGACACGATATCCCAGTGTCCCCAAAGTGCTCGTCGTTTGTCTCAATTTTTATACGCCCACACACACACACACATACATACGTAGCTACACAGAAATGTGAATTTTCCTGACTCTTGTCGAAGGTAATAATACCATAGAGTGTTCTATATTTATTGACAGTCGATATATTTCTTTATTGTCGAACCGATGGGCGGGAGGAGGAACGAAAAATAGCGACGACACACACAAACACACGCGCGCGCGATGCCGCGAGAGAAAGCACATTTTTATCAAAGCTTGACGTTCTATCGAAAGACAGATATATATATATATATGTCTCGATTCCCTTATGAGCGCCATATATTACGTACGAATTGAATTAACGATCGTGCCGTACGAGGGATCGTGACGGGTAGTACAATAATACCGACGAATAAATCAATTTCTCGCTGGCTTGTTATTTTTACGCCGGTATACTCGCGAGTATGGGACGAGGATGGGTTATATTTACGTTTACTATTTCCAGAAATATAGTTTTCAATTCCTACTTCCGCATAGCTATCCTCCAACCCCGAGTCGTTTTCTTTGTAGTCTTTTTTTCAATTTTTTTTTCGTACGGATATTTGGATATTTTTGTATTGAAAAAGAGAATACGGCGAACCGTACCACTCGCGCGGGACGAAATTTTTGTTTTCACATTTCGCATTTTCGCATATAAATATATATATATATTATGAAGAAACAAAAAACCATACATAAATATATATATATATAGATAAACGCGCGTGTTGCTTGGAATATTGGAAGCGAGTTTGGGAAGCACTCGGGCGATATAAAACTGTAAAAGCAGGGAGGCGAACCGCTCTCGTACGAACGAGAGTGAGAGCGGGAGATAGAAGAAACGAGAGGACGATGATACCTCTCGGCACTACTATATCCTCTCTCCGACTCTGTCAACACCGTTTCGAAGCTTTTCGCGAGAGAATGAAGAAACGAAATACGAGGAGCTCTTTTCACATGGTAGATGCGACGAGCGCGTAATAATTCAATTCGTTCAAGAGTCAAGCCCTCCCCCTCGTCCTTTCTCCTTCCTCTTACCTATTTACAAACAATGAAATTCTTATATCCTCGTTTCGAACGAGATACAGCTCTCTCGTAGTATGATAGGTAGGTACAATTTCTAAGAAGAGAACAAAAAATATTAATTAAAAAAAAAAACAAAAAAAAAAAACAAGCAAATCAATTTATGCCACGACACTTCATATTCATTTTCCAATTATGATTCTCGAGAGATTAAGAATGGAACAAAAACAACAACAACGATAAGAATAACAACACGTTCTTATTTTCCGTGCTCAACGAAGCGAGCTGGTAGTAGATAAACGTAAGACGAAATTACACACTGTATGAGGAGGGGGGATAGGACGATAAGTGCGAGAGAGATAGGACGAGTTATGGATGAGAGTCTCGATATCACTCGAGGATCTAACATGCACGTAAGAGAATAGAAAGTCGCGTAAATCACAAGTTCTCGATATCCTCGAAGGCCTTCTCGACACTCGTGATATACATTAGGCCGTATATATATATGTATATCGATTTTATCCCTGTAAGAGACGGTATATATATATATAGGATATATATGTAAGGCTTCATATAGGTATAAAATCGATATTCTCGATACATCGGTACGTGATGTGTTTCTAAAGTGCCGCGGGCAAAGAAAATGTCTAATCATCGCTCCATCTACCTCGATTCATATAAAATGCGAAAGAGCAAACGAGAAGAACGAAGATTATTTAAAAGGATAAAAATAAGAATCGAGAGAAACGAGAAATTGACGAAATTGTCTCTCGAATCTCTAAGGGATGAAGAGAGAGAAAGACACACATACATGTTGGATTTATAGACGACGCGAGTGATAAATCGTGCCAGAAATTGATTAATATCGCGTTGACACGAACGTCGTATACGGTTGTTATTAAGATAGTGCGATTGTGATTAAAATAGCAAAAGCTTATTTCATTCTCAAAGAAGTGGCAAGTACGCGTTTCGTTTACACGAGAATTCTTGAATATCAGGAGGGTGGTCGAAGGGTGAGATATTCGAATTGTATTGCACTCGAAGTATTTCATTGTCGCCAGTACACTGCTTTGTCGGCGAACGGGCAGGGGTCGGGGGTGAAGAAGGAGCCTCGGAGCAACCCCGAGGGAGATAAGAAATTACATTGCCAGAGAAATCATGATCTCTCTCTCTCTCTCTCTCTCTCTCTTTCGTTCTCTCGTATTTACAAGAGGAGAGAGTGAGTCTCTATTGAAAATCGAATCGATTCTCCTCCCTGTACCCATCTCTCACTTCGGTATCCCGTTAATTCGATGAGACGCGAGAGCAAATCCAACGGATATCGTTATAGGGGTCTGAGGGTGGAAGGGAGGGGGAGGAGAGGGATAAAAGAGACAAGTTAGACTAATCGAGATTCGATTTATAAGAAATAAATGATCGATCAACCACCGAAGAAAAACAATCAAAAAAACACATCGAATCCATTAATCTTGATTTTTATAAAACAAATCGATTACTATTATTATTATCATTATCATTATCATTATTATTATTATTATTATTGCCAATTTTTTAATCGCCCCAAGACATATTTCGATAAATCATCGAAAGTTTCGCGACGTTTCGATGAATAACTTCGTCGCGAGGGGTGGAGGCTGGATCGAAAGAGCCAATGGGGGATGATCTGGATGTCGAGAGAGAAACAGTGAAATCAGAAGA
Organism: Netelia virgata; assembly: GCA_951802705.1. NCBI lineage: Eukaryota > Metazoa > Arthropoda > Insecta > Hymenoptera > Ichneumonidae > Netelia > Netelia virgata. The sequence continues at coordinate 3,140,528 of OX637868.1, forward strand.
GACAGAGAAAGAGAGAGAGAGAGAGAGAGAGAGAGTGTCGTCGCGAGGCTGGACAAAAAAGCGATGAAGAAGGGGTGGGGTTAGAGGAGGGGGTGGAGAGACTATTACGGGAGACCGTGCGAGAAAATTTTATGGGCCTGCACGATGCGACATAAATCTTCGTGTTGGGATTACGTTTTGTTCCCCCACCCTGTTTATATCAACCCCCATTCCCTATATATATATATATATATATCTTTCTCTCTTATTTCTCCCTCGAACCCATCCCCTCCTCGTACATACATTTAAATCTGTATATTTATGTACACGTACGCGTGTAACCCGTCTGCCCTCGTAATAACGTAACAAGAGCAAGTTTGTTGTTGTTGTTGATATTTTTTGTTTTCCTTCCCCCTCTGTACAACCAAGGGTTGAAGCAACGCGTGGATTATATTCGAGCGTCGATATAGCACGTAGGGTAGGTATACGTCGCGGGAAATTACGATTTCGTACTACAAACGCGAACTGAGCGACGCTCGGTAATGAAACACGCGAGACCGTGGCGACGCAACCGTAACTTTTCATGGTCAGACTTACATTTTTTTATAACCGTATTTTAGGTGCAGTTTTCGAAATGGACTCGTAAACGGGCAAAAAGCTTCCATCGCTTGCTTATACTACCCTCCTCCACCTGAGATTCCTACTCTCGCGCCCTTTGCTTGTCAAACCTTCCTACCATCATCCCCTCCTGCCCACCCTTTCGAGTTTCTTTTTTTTCCAACTTTTTTTATTACCAGGTAAAGAGGAAAAAGGGAAAGTATTCGAGTCGTTCGTTCACCCTTAAACTCGCAGCTTCGTCTCCGGACCGAAAAAGTTCTCCGGTCGTGAATAAAAACAAAAAAATTCACCCTTGAATTTATTTTTATTGAAACTACAAAAAAAAAATACGATGATTTATTTGAAAGATAAGTCAGGAACGAGGGACGATAGTCGGGATACGTTTAGAAATTTGAGGGATGAAAATTTACAAAATAAAAAAACAACGGTTTTTCTTTTTTTTTTTTCTTTACTACTTTTGTATATTATGAGACGCGTTCTATTCCACGTTCGTTCGCGAATCGAGACTACAGCGATATCGCTGAAGCTTCGACTCTTCTCTACCACCAACCCCCACCCCTCTCTCTTGCCCCGTGACTTTAGCACGAACGCGTGATAAAAGTTGGAAAAAGTTGGCTCGTACCTCATAATGAAAACGTATGCGCTTTACCCGGTTTCATTTTCTACCCTTCTTGCCCCCCACCCTACCCACCCCTATCCAGAGTTGCCGTCGTCGAGCTTTCTTATTCTTTCTCAGCCTCTGGTGCATACACGTATATATATTATCGTTGCCAACCCCGGAGTTCTCATTTCTATCCACGACGACGATAGTAGTAAGAAAATCGTGCGCATGCGCAAAGAGTAATATAAATGTTGCCTTAACGTGTCCACTTTCTCATTTCTTCTTCTTCTTCTTCTCCTCTTTCTCCCTCCCAACCCCTAGCTCGCTTCACCGGTAACGCCCGTAAAGCCAGCTCGATAAAAATGTTTCGGTAAAAAGTCGTCGTTTTCGTCGAATGAGAAACGTGAGAGTAACTGGAAGGGTGGGTGGAGGAAGAATGAGGAAGGCTGGGAGGGTAGGAGGTTCGAACGAAATAAATGAAATAATGAGAAAAGTTTCCGTCGAATGGGAAAGAGAAACAAAAGAGACATAAAATTTCGTTACAAATATGATAAGAAAGAGCTCGTAAAGAAAACGAAACTTCCCCCCGACTTCCTTTTCGCACTTTGTTCGTTCTTTTTCGTTTCCCGTATCGATATAAAATTCGTAATAATAACGAAATTTATTATTACGATGAAGGGATACAAAAAAAAACAAAAATTTGAAATTAAAAGATGAGAAAGAATGGTGACTAAGTTCTTTGGGATTCGAGATGGAGAAATCCGTTGGAAATCGAAGAATTTATTTCTTTTGAAACGTGGAAGGAAAAATGGGTGGGAGAGGAGAAGGATAATAATCCGAGACGTTCGAATCTTTTCCATCGAGGGTAGAACGAGGCCGAAAGCTAGAAACGAATTCAATTTATAGTCCGTGCTATAATCTAATTAAGATTCTACAACGGTATTAACAAGGCGAGAGAAAAACAGAGAGAGAGAGAGAGAGAGAGAGGCAGACGAGCTCTATTTAAGGAGATTTGGGAGGAACGAGAGAGGAAGGGACGATACTTTGACGAACGAAAGATAGACGAGAGGGTAGGAAAGATATTTTGGAGAACGAGAGCCAAGGGGAAGAGGAAAAGGGTCCGACGATGATCCTGACACGTTTCTATGTAAGAGTCATGGTGAGAGACGAGGGAAAATGCGACCTTAATTTTGTGCGAGTTCAGCGTCGTATTTACAGTAAATTGTCGAAGAGCATAAGAGAACCAAACCAACCCCAAACCAAACGAGAGAGGGTGAATGTTTGAGAGAGAGAGAGAGAGAGAGAGAGAGAGAAAGAGAGAGGGATGGAAGAGGACTATAGGGGTCCCTTTGTGAGAGGCGCCAAGTAATTTAGATTATCAGTAAGAGGGAACGAGGAATGGCGGTCGACGATATTAACAGAGGCGACTAAAAAGCTCCGTGTCCAGTCTCTCTCTCTCTCCCTCTCCCTCTCTCTCTCTCCGTAAAGTTCGCACAGTTAAACATATTGCCCCAAGTTCGAAAGTAACACGGCGACACGTTTTAAATTTGTTTCCTTTTTTCTTGATTCTCGGTCTAATAATAATAACGATCACGTTCGTAACGACGAAATGAATCTTCCATCGAAAAAAAAAGAAACAATAAAAAGACAACGTGACTCGAGTCTCGAATTATCATTTTCTTCGTCTCTCTTCTTTTTTCGTCGAATATTTTACAGTTGTAAAATTGTGTAATTCGCGTTTATCTTAATTTTTATTATCGAACTCGTTCACCTCGAGCCCGTCATGGCGTTTTCTCGAAGCTTCGTCCCTTATTCAGCTGGAGGGAGGAGAGAGATCGAAAACGTAATAATTTTGTCGTTAAAATTTTTATCGTCCGAATTATGAGATTTTTCTCAGCAGTTTTCTTACTTCTTTATCTCTCAGGGTGGAATATTTCTATTCATCGATCGTTCACTGTATTACGTGGCGCGACTGAAATGAAGAACACTAGTCTCTGTGTGTGTATACGAGAGAGAGAGAGAGAGAGAAAGAGAGACTTAAGAGACGCCTGAATCTATGATACCGATGCTTATTCAATGCCCGACGAATGAATAATGGGCTGCTAAGGGAAATACGCCGAGACATAAATATTGTATCTGGAGCGCTATATATTACACTCCTCTTCTCTTCGATCCTCTCTCCTCCTTCCTTCTTCTACCTCTTATTCTTGTTCTTCTTCTTCGTCTTCTTCTTCTTCTTCTTCTTCTATCTCGTGTTTGCTCTTCGTCCTATGCGCAAACCCAAACCCGAATACTCTGCTATCGAATGCATTATTCTGTGTGTTCTCTCCCTCTCTCTTTCCCTCTACCTCAACATCCCTATTATCCGATGTTTCTTCTCTTCGTCTTTATACGCGCGGTTTCCATGCTTGAGCCAACTTTGTCTACTAACTATCCTCGTTATATCTGATTGAAATCGTTGCTGAGTGCTCGTTTCCATTTCATACAAGAAAAAAATATAAAAAAAATGTGAAAAAAATTTTGTTTGAGTTTTAAATTACAATTTTTAATTATTCACAATAATAAATAGACGGAATTTAATTAGAAATATATAAAATAAATTAATAGCATTGTCGATCAGTTTGACAGAATTTTCTTGGAATTATTTTCTTCTTTTTATTCTTTTGCCGTTAAGATTGTCGAGGTCGCGGTTCTCGCCTGACCAGCGCAAAAAAATCTCTTCTCGCAAAAGCCTCGAGGGAATTTTTACGCATAGGAGATGTACACACGACAGGTGGATCGGAGTCGAGGGAAAAAGTTGATTACGAAAATATTTCTTATTCGTGAAATCGAATGGAAAGAAAAGCGGACATGGGGAGGAGGGTGTGCGAGATCTTTTCTTTTTTTTCTCTCTCTCTTTTTCTCAATGCCTATCCCATTTATATATATATATATATATATATATATATATATATATTCCTCCATCTCCTTTTCGTTCGCCTGCACTCCTTCCGCGTCTCTTTCTTCTCGCGGAGCTCCATACTACGAAAACTTTCACGTAGGAATTTATTAAACTTCGGTCCAAGTCGGTTAACAAAGTTTCGCACACCGAAGGGACGACTAGGGGGGATGAGGTGAAGCCATAGAGAGAAACGAGAGAAGAGAAGAAGATGGGAAGAAATGAAGAACAAGAGTAAGAGAGAGAGAGAGAGAGGGAGAGAGAAAGAGAGAGAGATAGAGAGAGAGGGAGCGAGAAAGTTAGAGGGGTGGGGAAGTAACTTTCTCGAAGAAATAAAAGTTAATGGAGTTCTCAGCCTCCGTTCTTCCCCTCTTACCTCCCTCCCTCTCTCTCTCTCTCTCAACATTCTCCACTTTCCGCATAACTTTCACGAAAAGTTATTACATCTTCATTTACTATTGGATATTATCAGAAATTTCCTCGGTGTTACGTTTTCCTTTCCATTTTTTTTTTCTCTTTTTACTTATTATTATTATTCGTATTCTGTTTTTTCTTTCTTACTTACGCGTGAAAAATTGGCGCGACCAATGATGTCGAGCAACGTCAATTAGCGCGGAAAATTGACGTCTCGGAAATTATACGTTGGCCGTGATGATAATTTTCCATTGGAACTTTTCCTCGGCCCCCTCCCTCTCCTTCCTTGACCGTGGAAAAATTGACGCAAATACCTCGCGTACTTTCTCGGCGACCCTATTTTTTTTCATCGTTGACGAACTATCCCACAGCCACTCGTCCTTCTTGCGCGAGTTGTGGAAAATTTTGTTTTCGTTTCGTTTTCGTTGTTTTTTTTTTTTTATTTTTTTTATTTTTTTCGTTTCAAAGAAAGAAACGACTGTTCGTCGAGTTGATAGCGTACTTTGCGTAACAGCGATACACACGATGACTCCGAGACTGCCCGGTCGTTGCCCTCGCCTTTTTTTGTCACTAGACCCCCCTCCCCCCTCCCGCTCGCCCCTCGACGTGCTGTCCTCGACCTTTTTCTTTTTTTTTTTTTACTAACGGGGAAACCGGATCACCTCTCTCTATCTCAATCTTATAACTTTAATTTTTATGTGAAATTTATTGGAAAAAAAAATAAAAATAAAGTTTAATTGATTCAAATAAAAAAAAATACAGTTTTTTAAAAGTTAAGGTCGTTGATTTCGTGGTGGGGAGAGAAGACGGAGAAGTTTGTCTAATTAATATAATTTATCGACGAGAAAAGTCCAGCGTAGGAGAGATATCGTCCCTAGAGAGGGGCTGTGTGTGTGTGTGTGTGTGTGTGTCGCTGGAATGTCGCGAAGAATTATTGCCACGGCATAGAGAGGCTGAATTTTTATTCGCGGGAATTCAACTCTCAATGGGGACATTATATTCCCTCGTTTGCGATTCATCGAGGCATATTATTAATCGAATCGATGTCGCGCATCTTGAAAACGCGGGAACGAGGTCGTCGAAGATCTCTTGAGCGCGATTCCAAACCGTTAATAATAAAAAAAAACTCGTATTCTCTTTCCTCGCGAATTCTTGACTCGTTCTTCCTCTTCTTTTGTTATTCGTCTTTTTTTTTCTTCTGTGATTTCTATTTTCAGCGAATTGAAATATTTGGGGCGAGAGAGAGAGAGAGAGAGAGAGAGAGAGAGAGAGAGAGAGAGAAACGAAGATGGAGATTAACATACTGTTTTCTTCGAATAATTGAGACTAATTGGTATAATTACTCTTCCTTAATGAACACTGATATATTTTTTCTCCCTCTCTCTCTTTTTTTTCTTGTTTTCTTTTTTTTCTCTGTTTTCTTTTTCCTTTTTCTTCCTCAAGAATAATTATTCTTAATTACTTCGTTAAAAAAATGACTCTTAATGACTTTTCATTCGGACCCCGCTGTCCATCTTTCCCTGAAGAGTCTCGAGGAGAAACGAGACACTGTGCAAAACATTGTGTGCCTAGAAGTTTCGCAAGTAGGCCTTGAGATAGAGAGAGAAAGAGAGAGAAAATGGGTTCGCGGACAGCATGATTGTGAGATTCGTTCTCAGTAATATGCTGTTTCAAAGGTCCTGCGACAAAAGCTTTTCGCTCACTTTTGTCCCGTTGGAAAGGAAAAACGAGGCCGTGCAAAAAACGAGATCGCGAGAGTTTCGATTCACGCCGAAGATAAAAACAAAACGAAACAACAAAAAAACCTATAAAATTTAAATATAAACACGTCGAAGAATTTTCTAAAATTGTATCCTTCTTTCGCACAAATTTGTAGCTTACTTTAACCCTCGATATTTCGTTAATAACAATTATTACCTTTTTTCTCATTAAATTCTATTTAATTATTTTTCCTTTTCGTACTTTTTCCTGTAATTTTCAGCTGTTTTTTTATATATACAAATTTTTATCTCGACGTGACGAAAAGCATGAAATCAGCCCCCCCCCCCCAATCTCCCTTCTCCACCGATTCTCTGACGAATATCTCGCGAGTTCGACTCGACGTCGACGAGCATCGAGCTCGTAAATCAGCACGGTAAACGCGATTTATCTTAATTCTATCCGCCGGAGAATCGCCTCGTTCGCTCGTTCGCTCGCTCGCTGGTACTCTCTCTCTCTCTCTCGCAATGTATATTCGCGCACGTGTTTTCCCTCGGAATCGGATAAAAATCGGATAGTTAGATGCATTTCGCATGCGCGTAAACGAGAACGATTTTATATACTGTGAAGTGTACTTCGCGCGACTTATTATCGTCTCTCTCTCTCTCTCGATTTTCTGACTTTTAACCCACGCGCCCACTTTCGTTGCATCGTCGAATATTCCCTCGGAAAATCGCTCGTAATATCGGAAATCGTGCGATTGTACTCGATTATAACACTGGCATGAATAAAAACATAAATAAATAAATAAATAAACATATAAATACGTCTATGCGATAAATATAAATTAGATCTATGTCGAGGCACGTGCGATAACGCGAATGACTAATGGGCATTGCGATAACGAAATCCGAGGCCGGCGTGATATCGGAGAGAAAGTTCGATATTCCCGCAAATTCTCATCATCGTAGCTAAATATAGATATATATTCATTGGCACTATTAAATGTAATATGGTAATGTAGGAGTAAAAGACAAGAGACTCGAGCCGATTTCTTGCTATCCTTTCGCGAAATTCCTACGAAAGATATACTTTTGCCCAATCCATAAATCGTATTATTCATGATAATACGCTCCGACCACTCCCCCTTCCTGCCCTCCCCCCCACTCCGCCACCTCATCGCCACCCCGCTACACCAGGTTGGAATTTATAAATATTTAATAGAAAGTGCAAACGTGCTTTGAAACGATAAGTAGATTATAAATGTGACTATAATACATAAATCGATAACGAAATTTAATATACCGATGGAGTCGTTTGAATAATGAGCACTTTTAATGTCATATTTACACTTTATATGTATATATATGTGCTGTATATGCTCCATATATTATTGTCCATTTCGTGGTTTTTTTCCGTAATTTTTTTCCATTAGCCGGAATTGCGCAACCACGTGGCTTACGTATGTGCGTATATATATATATGTGTGTGTATATATCTTTTTTTATATCAAGGCATACACACGAGAATACACATAGGACATACAGAGACGTAGTCGAGCTCACGAACTCGTTACGAAACTCGGCCACTAAATAAACATTACGAAGCCCCGCGCGCTCTACGACAACGATGTACCTCGTTCGCGTTATATACAATGTTTTTATATATAATATATATATATATGTACATTAGACACACGGTGCAACGTTCTGGGACAATGGCCGGGCCCCGTGAAAGAAATATGAACGAGTAAAAGTGTGTCAGTCGCTAGATTTTTTGTTCTCTCTCTCGTTTTTTTTATCTTCTTATTTCTCTCTCCCTCATTGTATTTTTATTATTTACGCATCATTTAAATAACTTCTATTTTCGTCGCTCTATTTTTTCTTTGTTTGTTTTCGTTCTGTTCTGTTTTTTCGTTTTTTTTTTAGATCTCGCACTCTTCTTTCGACTCGTGGAAGGTTCGAACTGAACCAACACACGTGGCACTAAATTTCCATCGATTCGTTTCTCGCAGCATTTTTCGAAGAAAAATACGTGTTACGAGACCCGAGAGAAAAAGAGAGAAGAGAGAAGAGAGAGAGAGAGAGATGAGAGAAAATGGCGACAAGAAAAATGTTAAGGAAATGCGAACCCGAGCGAATTTTCATCGTCGAGAGAAACGAAAGCCACAAGTTTAAACATCTGTCACAGTGAGACCGAGTGTAAGAGAAAAATAAAGAAAGAGAAAGAGAGCAAAATAGAGAACTTCAAAAGTATCCAAAAGTCTCGCAATATTTTATTTCCCGCAGGAATATGTACCTATACGAGTTTTATGTGTGCAATTCGGTGCATTTTCTCGTTCGCCTATACATCGTGCGGCGAAGGGGTAAAACGCAAGAGCGGGATTGCTGTGGATATAGGGAAGAGAGGGATGAAGAAAGGGAGGGGAGAGGGAGAGACTGGGAAAGAGGAGACGTAAAACGCAGGCACCGCGCCGTAAATCAGGGCTTTAGCGATAACACCAAGTTTATATACCTATGTGTGGGTTATGAGGCAAGTTCGGTAAGTGCCCCCCCCCTTCCCTTAACACCATCTCTCTCACTCTCTCTCTCGCTCTCGTTTCGACATCCTCGCTAGCTCTCTTCTCTCGGGTTCTTCGCCACCGTAGCGATCGTACCGTAGGAACTGAGAAAAATGGATTTGAACAATTCGAATCCGTTCGGATTGAAGAAAAAAAAAAAAAAAAAAAAAAAAAAACGTATCTCGACGATAAGAATTTCATTTAAATATTATCTCGATGAATTCTTCGTCACCGAACGACGATCTCCAGTTCTTTTTGCTCCGTTTACAATTTTGTCATAAGTTTAAGGCGATCGAACGTTCCATCGATTGATTTCAATGATTAAAAAAACAAAATAATGAAAAAAACGATGGTAATTGCGCGAATCAATTTTTTGTGAGAATAAAATAAATCGAAAGGTATTTAGCATCGATGGGGGGATCGAATTTGAGGGGAAGAAAAGAGAGAGAGGAGATGAAATTAATTCGAAGCACGAATTTATTTTGTGTGTATCGTCGCGGCGCTCGCGTTTCGGTTAACGATTTTCTCTCGCACAATTTTTCTCCCGTACTTTCTGATTACTCGCGCTGATGGAAGTAATTGACGTTAATGCTCTTCTCCCCTCTCCACCTCTCTCTCACTCTCTCTCTCTCTCTCTCTCTCTCTCGCTTTGTGTCGATCGTTTTCTATAGCGCCCACTGCTATCAACCAAACGCGCGCTCGTGCACCCACACACACACAGACACATAAACACAGACGCACGAAACATGTTCACCCCGTATATTACAGTATACAATTTAGCTTCGAGCCGTTGCGAAAGTATATTATATACCAAGCTATATATATATATATACCTATATAGCAGTGTATCGAGTGGAAACACTTACCTCTCGCCATTAAACTTTTCTCGATTATTATAGTATTTTTCAGACTTCTCCAATCAACCCGCGGACGGATAAAAATTGATCGTTTCTCCCTCGGGTAGACTCACCTACAACATGAAACAAAACAAAACAAAAAAAAGGGGGAAAAAATTAAAAAAAATAAATAAATAACGAACAAAGAAAATTTAATGTGATCGAAGAAAAAAGAAACGATCGAACGCAAAAATTATACGTCGTCTCGATCGTCTAATTTTCTATTTCTCAAATCTTTGGATCTCGGCCTATCGGTATAAACGAGTTAACTATTTATTCCTTGAAATTCGAAGGAAAAAAGACAAAAAATTGTATTGTGCTCGTTAACCGATCGACTCCTCGTTTTTGCACTCGTTCGATTCGATCCCTGGCCTAATGCAACCCCGCACTCAGTTGATTCCCCTCATTAACACCTATCGAGACGATCTTAAGTCGGTACTTTCCGGTAGAAAAAGCGCAAAAAATATCTATATATATATAAATATATTCACTGGCGCATAGAGTCGAGAGTACGGAGAGTAAAACATCGTCTTGGATCGATCGTAGAGATCGATCCTACGAAAAAAAACAAAAAAAAATCAGAGAGTCTCGTCCTCTGACCATTATTCTCATTCGTAGTCAGGACCTCGTTGGAAAGTTCGAATCGCGACACTTAAATGTAACGAAAGAATGTTTTTCTTGTTTTGTTTTGTTCTTTCTTTCTTTTTGTTCTTCTCTTCGTTCAGTGACAATTAGCGAAACGCCACTTATCGATCGACCGATCGATTTATTCGAAAACAATTTTTAAAAAAACGTATCGACGAGGAAGGAAAGTGGATATAAAAATAATTATTCTATCCGAAAGTTTTATAAATCGAGGGAGGAAAAAAAACAAACAAAAACCGTAGATTATCAACTGTTAAAAGAGGACTTTGTCATCGTGGAGGTCGTCGAGACCGGAGAAACGAGAGGTCCGCAAAAGCGTGCAGAGAAAATGAACGAATTGCATTTTGGTTGCTCTCGAATCTTTTGACGTGCAATCTCTATCTCTCTCTCTCTCTCTCTCTCGCGCGCACACGTTCGTTTTTTTTTCTTTCTTTTTTTTCAAAAGGAATGTTTCCTTCTGTACCCGCCGCGAGAGAGTGAGAGAGGGAGGAATCGACTCTTTCGTGTCTGGTTGGGCCGCGCTGCTCCGAGACTCGGCCCTGAATAATGGAACGGATCTCATGCGAAATTCATGTCCAATTTAGACGCTCGGTTAATTTACGATCGGTACCAGAAGTTAAGAGTTCCAGCACCGATATATGTATATATATATATATATATATATATATATATATGGAGAAAGAGAGAGAGAGAGAGAGAGAGAGAGAGAGAGAGAGAGAGAGAGAGGGAGAAAGAAGGGGTCCGAGACGTAAAGAGGGGGGTGAAAGCTTCAAACGCTGATCCCGTCATCTCGCGCCCCCATTTTCACTCCCCAATGCTTCTTCTAAACGTATAAATAATAACTCGATCAATTAATTAAAAACTAATAATACAAATTCTCATTCACGATGGATTCTCGTAGAAAAAAGAAATAAAATAAAAATCAAATAAAATAAAACAATGGCTACATTACGCTTTGTTTTTGCAATTTTTCTTTTCATCATCGCCGAGAGTCGAAGCGAATCGATACTCGGTGGGAAAATAAATGCGGAAAAAAAAAATTACGAGAAAACGGGGGGAAACGACGGTGAGGTGGGAGGGGTAGGGGCGGCGGTTCACAGGGAAAGGGAAAAAGGGGGTGAAAGAGGACAAAAAAACGTGCTCTTCATGTGCTTTATAGCTCGCATAAAACTCTACTGCCCGTCCAAATAAAAAAAAATGGTCACGCGCATGCGCCCTGCAACCTCTCTTCGTCCACCTCTGCCTTTCCCACCATTCTTCTCTTCGTTCCCATTCGCAGAGGCATATCTCACGTTACACGATAAAACAACAGCGAAAAATCAGCAACAAAAATTGGACGTACAAACGAAAATAAATGGAATAATCGAAAGACGAACGATAATTTTCTCTCTCTCTCTCACACGACTTTCGATTTTATTTTTCACGCCATCGTTTCTTTTTTCCGGGGCAAGCGATATAACGAAAGATCTTCGATCTCTTTTATTCACTCTCGTCTTTCACTACCATCCTCTTTCCTTCTCCCCAAATCGTCGCGAGTCACACAATGCATTACTTTTTTTTGTCGCAGTTTCGTGTGTCAGTTCGAACTCATTTCGATCCTTTTCTCTTGTCTTTCTCGCGATTAGCATAAACATGAGGAACAAAAAAACGAAAGAGAGAGAGAGAGAGAGAAAGAATGGCATCGGGCATACTAACCCCCACCCCCGCCCTCCACCTCCCTCGTCCAGTCGATTCAACGAAACTTTGCTCTTTTTCTCGCTCGATGTCGTTCGCTCTCGAAACACTTTTTTACTCTCGAAAAGTCTCTCTTATTGACTATACATCGATTTATATATATATATACGTTGCTCATTCGCGAATCGTTTACGTCATCGTTCGACAATACTTCATTACCAGTCGGTTCCTTTCGCCTCGTTGCTAATGAGGGCGTCGATGAAAAAAGTTAAATCTCGTTTTTTTCCTGCCCCCTCCCCCGCGCCATTCCGTTTCTCGTTCTCTCGACGGACGTTATTATACGTCGAAGCTGTCGAAATTGTATTAATTCTCGAATTGCCGGCGTCGATACTCGTGTTCGTATAATTAAATCGAAGGACTTGGATAAAGAATACAACGGAGTATACACTTTTGTGTGTTTCCGAGTCGCGCGACGAAAGGAATACGTCGACGATTAACGGAAGGAAGAAAATAACGATCGTCGTCGGGCGATAACGACGAATCGAAGACTTCGATTTCCGGCGATCGACGTCGCGCGATATCCGATCGCGCGCAAATTTATCAATTATATGCGACGAGGAAATATTTAAAAATTGTCACGACTTGAAAAATTTTAGAAAATTACAAAAATTTCCGGAATGTAAAAATTGTAAAAATTTTAAAAATATTAAACGAAAACGACGGTGGAGATATTTGCGATAGATGTGAAAAATGCAAATAATAATAAAAAAAAACAGGAAAAAAGAAAAAAGGAAAAAAAATACAAACAAACCGAACAGAGAGCAAGCAAAAGGGATCGATTAGAACTGGTTCACGATTCAGCGCAAAGAAGTAACCGATATTACAGCGGCTCCGGGCCTCTGGCGTAGGAAATGCCGCAATAGATTTGATAAATGTGTTGCCAACCGGTCGAGGGAAAAAGCCGCGCGAGAAATTGGCGAATGAAGAAGGAAAAAAAGGAGAAATAAAGAGAAGAAAAAGAAGAAAAAAAAGGAAACCGTACCGGTTATCACGCTCATCGAGCGTTTGTGTTCGTCGTTGCGAAATTCCGGGAATCGTGCAAATACGAATGCGAATACAATGCTCCGTAGGGAATACATAAAAGAGTAGGAGAATTATTAGATTGTTGGTAAGTATTGTGATATTTATAGCCTAGCGTTTGAAATCACGACGAAACGAATCAAAAGAATTCTTTTCCCCACTCTTTCCGTTTCAATGTATATAAATGGGTTTCGATAAATTATACACATTTATATATCTCTATATATTCCAGGTGGTCTGAATTGAAGTGCAAGTTTTGTGTTAGTTTCGTAACTCGAAATGAGCTCCGGGGGTAAAGTTTTTAGTAGCTTGATTAAAATACAAATTACGAATGTAAATCCCCCCCACCACCAGCACCGCCACCTCATCTCTTTCTGGATGTCTTTCCGCACGGCGAGTCGGCGAAGTCGCGAGCGCGCTCTAGCGGTCGCCCGAGAGAATCATTCTCGTCCATGCGCATGCGCGCGCGTATATAACTTCGATTCTCGGACAAAGGACGATGGAAAAGAAGAAATTATGTAAACGGAAGAACAAAAGTGAATTAAAATAAATCGATGATGACGCAACTTTTCTCTCTCGTTCGAGAGTTTCTGCTAATCCGAATTTCTATTTTACTCGAGGCTCGTTCGACGGATATCTCGATGAGAGAGCGAGAGACAAACTATTGTCTCGCACGAATTTCGTGACTGGATAATCGAGACGTGTGTTTGTGTGTGTGTGTGTTTTTCCTTGTCTTTCGTTTTAGATGTTTTTCTTCTTTTTTGTTTTTTCTTACACCGAGTAACCGGATCGATACCGGTGCAAATTTCGTCACGAGACACATTTTTTGTTGTCCTTATTCACGTGGTGGTGGTGCGTTGGAATCTCGCCCGACGATTATAGCCAGGTAAGTCGTGTCAAGAGTGAATGAGCGAGGGAGCGAGAGAAGTGGGAGTTTCGACGAGAACGACGATGACCAACGACAACACAGGCCTCCTAGACCCAGATCAGCGCGAGTCGAAAGTTTTCGGCGAAAGGCGAATTGAGAAAGAGAGAGAGAGAGAGAGAGAGAGAGAGAGGGAGGTAGTCGCGAAGAGAACTCGAACACGATCGAGAACCGGTTCGTGAAAAATGATAATCGATTACGCAATCGCGATCACGCGGATGTGATATTTAATTCGACAACGAAGTGGCCAGGAGTGAATCGTCGTTCGCGATAAACAAAAAAAAGACATGATTGATCGAAGATTATCAAATATTGATTTTTAATATTGTTATTGAATAAAAATAAATAATATCAACGAATTTTGTTTTTATCGACGTTTTACTCGCTTATCATTTTTTCGGTTTCGTTATGTCATTATGTTTAAAATTAAATTTAAAAAATTGCCGATACACATTGCTCTCGTCGGCCTCGAATATCGATTCGTTGTGTTTCTTTCTTTTTTTTTACGTCACTTCGTTCTCATTTACCCTCCACCCCCTTCCTTCGTTCCGAAAGCAAACGAGAATTCCCCGTTGGACCACTTTCGAACGACACACACACACACACACACACACACACACACACACACAAATATATATAATAACTCTCTCAATGGTCCATTAAATCGAAATAAATTCATTTCACGACGAGAATTATCGAGAGTGCCAGAGAAAAATTGAGTGTGTGTGTGAGAGAGAAAGAGAGGGAGAAAATTGTAGAAAACAAAATATAATGCGCGGGTGTCGGTTCGACGAGAATTTATGAAAGCCCACAGACATAACACACGCGCGAGCGAACTGTGCAATAATATATTATCGTTTATATTCCCCCCCCCTCCCTCTCCTCCTCCTCCTCCTTCTCCTTCTCCTCCTCCTCCCCTAGCCCTTCTCACCACCAGCTATCGGACAGTTATAAAATGCAGACGGCAGATAAATCTTCGAAGGCGATCTATCCTGTCGGAAGGATGATTTTTGTCCTGGATCACGCGGGTGATCTATGATCCACGATCTCTCGCTTTTGCAACAGTAAATATACAACGCGTATGTGTATATATATATATATAGATATAAGTGTGTGTATAAAATGTATACATGTGTATGCGCAAAGTACATAGAGAATCGTTCGTAGGAGGAAATAGAAGTGTGTCCAACACTCTCGATGCTCTCGTTGCAATTCTGAGATTTTCTCTCTCTCTCTCTCTCTCTCTCTCTCTCTCTCTCTCTCTCTCTCTCTCTCTCTCTCTCTCTCTCTCGTTCTCTCTCGTGCTCGTTCCCTTTAACTGTGGCATCGTAATGTGTGCCCAGATCGTTAACCTCGAGCACAGATCGATGGATCACCACGATCCACAGCAAAGCACTGAACTAACTTATATATATATATATATATATACACATAGTTATATGTGTGTGTGTTTGTATGTCTATGTGTAGAGATACATGGATGTACCGCAAGGAACAGGAGCAGCTTTCTTCGGCATCCAATTAAATCCTCCCGAGCTCAACGAATAGTTATACGGCAATCCTTTTGTAGCATTTACATAAATAACGATTTTCTCTCTTACCTACGCTCCTACTCGACGAAACAGAGACGCAAAACGATTGGTGTATACTTTTTATTCTCGTTCTTGTCGTTGTTGTTATTTTCTTATTCTCTCTCTCTGTCTCTCTCGCTCTCTCACTCTCACTCGTGATTTTCGTTTCGTTCCTTTCCTTTTTCTATTTTTTGTTTTTTTTTTTTGTACTATCGTGACTTTTCTCACGACTAATGTTTCTATTCCTTCAATCTCGCTTTCGCGTTTCATCAAAAAACGGCTGAAAACGATGGAAAAACGAGAATCAAACGGAATGTAAAAGCAAAATGAGAACCGGATTCTGTGAATCGCGCGTGTCTGTACACATCGTAAGTTGGTACGTACGCACACACACGCACATACACACATACTAATAGAAACACATGGACGTAGAGACACACACAGTCTTTGGCTCCTTACGATCGGCCGGAACACTTTCGAGAGCAATGCCATAAATCATCGTTGCGGCGTTATAACACAACGAGACGAGAAATTTCGCGTATCGAAGGAGAATATAATCAGCCCGGGCAGAGAACGAGAGAGAAGGAGAATGAGAACGAGAGAGAGAGAGAGAGAGAGAGGGAGATGAAAATAATTCGATATCGTTAATAAATTACCTCTTCAATCATCCATTTTCTCTCCTCTCCGCCTCCCTCCGCCCTCCCCCCTTCCCCATACCGACCCTTGCCACGTTTTGTAATTGATTTCGAGTTTCTCGGCGAACTCGTTATAAAAGCTGTTTTACCGTGTATCGATAACCGAGTTTTTCGATGGAAAAGAAACGAAGACGAAGAAGAAAAAAAAAACGAAAACAAAAATGAAAGGAAAAAGGAGATTGAAAAAAAAAACAAAAACGGGACGAACCGTTCGTGCCAACGTCCGAGTGAAACGGATAATTGAGTTTTTGAGGCGGTTCGAACGAAAGAAGGAAGAGAGAGAAAAAAAGAAGAAGAAGAAGCGCCGAGAACGTTACTCGGTAATATATTCGGGAGAAAAATCTCTCTCTCTCTCTCTCTCTCTCTCTCTCTCTCTCTCTCTCTCTCTCTCTCTCTTTCTCATCCCGTCTCGCGAGACTAACAGGATGAGCAGCAAACACGCAGTGTCAGCGCATAAACCCTTTAATATCATAGAGGCTCGTTCTATTATATTCCAACTTTAGGGGGCGGGACAAGGGACGAAGGGACGAAGGGACGCAAGGGGGATTTTCAGGGAGGCACGAGATAGGGTGGGGATAAAAGAGAGGGGTAGAGGGCACGTTTTCCCTCAATCTCCGAAGGAGTTTCTTAAGCCTATTAAACAAGATTTAATTAAACTTTCCTCTCGCACTTAATTGGAATTATTCGGGATAGCGGAAGCGCAAGGACGTTTAATTGGCTATGCCGGTGCTGATGATGCCGAGAGATGCCGATGAGCGAGGATGAGGAGATCGGGGGAGGGGGGTCGATCGGCCGAGACGCGGTGAGACGAGATTCGATGAACCAAGGAGATTTATCGATCGAACTCCGGTGCTCGTGACTTCGAACTGCCGGAATATCGAGGTATTTACCAAAAACGAAATGAAAAAAAAACGCGAAACAAAAAAAATTCAACAAAATAAATAAAATAAAAAAAATTGAAAAAAATTTTTGTTTTTAAACCACGGAAATATTCTCGTTACGAAAAATTACTCGTACGAAAAAATACTTGGTTTTTCGTTAAGATAAACGTCGAGGTCGAGAGAATCGGGAGAGGAACGAAGCCGAAGGAGGAATCGCGAGAGATCACGTACGGGGGGGGCTCCTCTTTGCTCTCGATAGGATATAGGGAGGCACATTTCGCTCGTTCTCGTGGCCGCAAGGGACGAAACGAAAAGTGCTTATGCATTCACGTGCTGCGGGTGGCTCGGTGGCCTATCGCTGATGGGACTAGAAGGAGGAAAAGAAGGAGAAGGAGGAGGAAGAGGAGGAGAAGGAGGAGGAGGAGGAGGAGGAGGAGGCTTTGGGGAGAAAAATGTAATCGGTTCTATACGTCTTCGGTAGATCGAGAGCACAGCCGTGCGGAATAGAAAGTGGTTACGTGTGCCTTAAATGGAGTATTGGTCGGTCGTCGTCGTTGTCGTCGTTGTCGTTGTCGTCGTTGTCGTTGTCCTCCTCCTCGGTGCGCACTCTCGCGTTTACCTACGTACACGAAACGATCGATGTAGATGAGAAGGGAAATTTCGTTAAATAATTTTAGAAAAATAACGTTTAAAAACAAAAAGTAAACACGAAAAAAAATATTCGTATAAATAATACAAATTTCCGATCGAAATATTCAATAAAATATAATATTTCTCACGCTTGAATATTTGCTAAAGAATTTTGTATGGAATCTATTTACTTGTATTTTTCGTTGGTATTATTATTATTATTATCGTTATCATCATCATAAATATTATTATTATTATTATTATTTATTTTGCATTAATTCAGCCGCCTCATTATGTTTTCATCGAGGCATCTCGCTTCTCTGTTCTTATTCGCGGCGCGTCTTCGCTTGACCCACTTGTCGCTAATCGACGATTCCTCGTTACGGTCGCCTCTCTCACGCCTCTTTTACGCGCCCGACTATAACTATTTAACGATTCGATAAAAATACTTACGGCTCGTAAACAAATATTCCCGTAATTGGAATTCGTTTCGTTTCGTACTTCGTGAATATCAATTATTTTGTTAAAGGTCGACCGAACAATTAAATTTTATCAACACTCACGAAACCCCTGCCCCGTTTCGTAACTTTGTAATTCGGGAATAAACGCTTCATTGATTATGAAGCGAGAGGGGTGTACGAAAGTTTTGGTAAGCCTGGTAGTTCTGTAACGTCGAGAAACGGATTGATCGTAGCTGAGATCGAAAGTACATCGAGGGGAGGCGGAGAGGGGGGAGGGGGTGTTAGATGGATTTACACGACAAGGAAACTTGTCGCGAATACTGCAATCAACGAGGACGTCCCGGGTGTCAATAAGTCGCGACGAAACTTCCCCGCGCGTCCAACGCTTCGAATCGAGAATATTAACCGTGTGCTCTCGAAATAGAATCGTGCGATATATATCTCGCTACGAATTGTAATTTTACGGGTAACAACATTTTTTTCGTTTTTTTTTTGTTTGTTTTTCTTTTTCATATCACGAAAATTTACAAGATCGTGTCAGGTAACGCGAGTGTTGGGAGACAACGAGGAGGAAGAAACAAGAAAAAGACAGAAAAAAAGGAAAGGGTAATCGAATGAGAGAGAGAGAGAGAGAGAGAGAGAGAAACGATTCGACGTTGCGCGGAAAGAAAAACAGAAGTGAAAAGAACAGGGGGGTCGGAACAATGAGTACAATGTCCGGAGGGTCGTTAGGCGTTCTCTTTTCTCTCCCTTTATCTTTCTCTCTCTCTCTCTCTCTCTCTCCCTCTCTCTCCCTCACTCTCGTTCAACCCCGGCGTTGGATCGGTTCGATACTTAATTGGCTCGCGAACGGACTCATTTCGCTAACGAGCCGATTCTCTCTCTCTCTCTCTCTCTCTCTCTGAGGTATAAACGATGGTGTGTTTCTTTGTTTTTTTTCCTTTTTTCCGCGTCACTTTGTTTTGTTCTCGTCGATAAGCACTTATTTCACCTTCGCTATTCGCTCACTCTAGTCATCTCCTCGATCACGTAAGAAAACGAAAACAGCAAAAAGGAATGTAAAAAAGAAAAGAAAAAAAAGAAAAAATTCGAAAATTTCAAAAAAATTGTCCAACTTTCGACCCAAACTCGTCACTCTCGATTCGATTTTTCATGTCGGAGGATCGATCAATTTTTGTTCGTCGATAAGAAACGTCCGTAAAGAAAAAGAAAAAACAAAAAAAAAACAAAGTAATATCGTATTTCAATAACGTTTTTACTTTCTTTCCTTCGAATTTCAATTTTCCAACCCCTAACGTTATTTTTCACTCTATTCTATAATGCGGGCTGTATACGATAATATTGAGAACCTCTGCGAAGCAACGTTTCTATCTTTCTCGTATATGACAGTAAAGTTTATTCTGCGTGCGCGCGCACAGACACGCACACGCATACACACACGTAACGAGAGAATAAGCCGAGGGGTTCAATTTGTATATGATAAATATGCAGGGGCTGTTTTATGAAACGAGATATTCTTTTCTCTCGGTGAAACACATATATACATATAGGTATATACGCGTCGGTATCCATACGTACATACATAAGTATATATCTGTATATATATATATATATATATGTATATATATATATATATGTATATATATATATATATATGCGTAATGTATATGTATAAATGTCTCTCTTTTCCTGCTTTCTCGTTCGCTCTATTCATTGCGCGATCGCGATGCTGATGGTAGGTACATCGCGTGCCCCAAGTGCCCCCGAGCGAATTGCAATATTTTCAACATCTAATAAGCGCATGCATATAGTGATTCTGAAATTGGAAATGCCAGGAAACGCAATGCCGGTAGAATATATATATTTGCGCGCGCGCGTGTGTGTGTGTGTGAAGGCAGTATCTCTCGCGTCTCGAGAGCGATATGCCAAACTGCACAATATTCTCGATATTATTCTCGCGAGTAAGTTTTCCTCGCCAAATTAAATTCAACAAAATTACAGCCCGGAATCATATTTCTATTGCTCCTCGGTGATACACAATTTTCCAATTTTGTGTAGGATTTTTATTCGTTTTTTTGTTGTATTTACTTCTTGTTTTTTTTTTGTTTATTTTTTTTTTATCAAATCGTAATATTCGTATAAATCAATGCAACATCATTTTTCATACTCCGTCGAACGGGCGTTCTGTATCTTTTTTTGGTTTTTTTATTCTCGTTTGGCTTCGTAACCGAACGGGATCGAGCGAAAATAACGAAAAATGGATCGATGGAATTACGCGAACGTATTTTCGTACTATTCGTATACAATATGTAGAAACGAGGGGAATGCGTCGAGAGCGTTGCATTCCGGTGGCGATTATCAATGCGGTGAAAAACTTGTGTAATGCGCGAAGCTAAAGTCCGAAAAAAGAGCTTTTATTTATTTTTTATTTTTTATTTTTATTTTTTTGGTACCAGCTACGCGCGGTTTTCTCGCTTTCGATCAAGCCCCCCCCCCCTCTGTTCATCTAGCCCACGGCTCTGTTGGTCAATGGATATGCGTATAGTCAAAGCGCGAAAGCCAAAAAAAAACTAAAAAAAAAACGTTTTTTCACGCGCGTGCGATACCATTTCGCTCGATTTTCGCTCGTCGAATGAAAATATACGTAAAACAACAGAGGCGTCACTCTCGAGCTCAACGATCGAGAGAATAAAAAGAACAACAACAATAAAAACAACAAACAACAATCGCACGATTTTTGGTAAATTTTTATTTTGTCTAAAATATAACATGTTTTTTTTTTTGCAAATTTCACGAAATACGAAACAATCCTGAATTTCGACACGACGATGAAAATTGTCCTACGAGGATTATTTCGTTATCGTTACGCGATAATATCGTATCGACGAATTAAAAACAAATCATACGAAGAAAAATTCTCCGAGTGGGATAAAAAATAAATGAGAAAAGATGAATGAAAAACGATGAAAACAAAAAATCGACAAAATACAAAAAAAAAGGAAAAAGCAAACGTCGAACGAAAGCCGACGAAGATTGTACAATAAAGGGATCGACAAAGAAGAAGAAAGGACCGAGGTAAATCGAGCGCGTCGAGTGCTCGTGTAAACATTTACCATCGACGCTGATATGAAAATTGCGTATACATACAGTTATATTTGTTCGGGAAATGAAGGAACGAGTGGCATTCGGTGCGATACCGGAGCTGAGGCTCTTCTATACGACGGTAAAACGGATTCTTAAACCGAAACAATGACTAATTGTTCCCTCGGCTCGTTTCCCACGCTCCCCCTCTTTTTCTTTCTCTCTCTCTCTCTCTCTCTGTCTTTCTCTCTCTCTTTCTCCTTCGTTCCCTAGATCTTTCTCTGTCCTCTCTCTCTCTCCACCCGCGTTCGTTCCCATTCTTCTTCCTCTTTCTCTTTCTCTTCCTCCTCCTTCTCCCCCCCACCCCGCATCTTTCTTATTATTTCATTCCGGGTAAGCCTTGCTACTCTTCCAGTGGCCCCGCGGGCCACTCGAGTCAGCAATTGTGCACCGGAGACTAAAACAAATCTTGACTATACACACACACTTACACACACACTGACAAACACAAATTTTCCTCCATTTTCTCCATTTTGCTTTTTCCTTCTTCGAGCTCACAGGTGTATCCTCGTATATACGCGAAACAACATCCCGCCGCATTGTGCAGCTGATCCCGAAATACTCGCGAAATCCGTATACCTATTTCGACTATAATCGTACGTTTTGAAACAAACGCGAAAGCGTTTCGTACCGAGAAAAAAAAGAAGAACAAAAGTAAAAAAAACAGCAAGCAACAAAAAAAAGACAAGAAAAAAATGCCTACATCCCCTTATCTCGGATGAATTCGAGCTGAAAAACAAAAAAAGAATACGAATCGTCGAAATTTCATTTCTCATCGGGAATTCAACGCGAT
>OX637868.1:3165426-3498664 GCA_951802705.1 Netelia virgata
TATGTTTGTTTTTATTTGTTATTTTCGACGTTTTTTGTTTTGTTTCTTTTAACAACGACAAAAATCGTAGAAAATTCCGTAGGATAAAAAGAATCGATAAATTCTCCGGCGTTCGAACGGTTTTTTCATATTTATGCTCGAACTCAAATTCGCAATAAAAAGAAAACAAACGAACCGGAAAAATTCGAAAGTTTCGTTCGAAAATTCTGTTTTATGTCTTTTTTTTATCATCGGACAGCAACGCGAGCGCTCGTACACGGACGCGGCGTTAACGATTCGCGAGAAATGTATAAAGCACGCGATACGTCTGTGGCTAGAACGGGGTGGGGGTACATCGTTGGTGAATACCAGGCGAATAGTAATAAAGTGAAAAAAAAGATAGAAAGAAAGAAAGAAAGAAAGAAAAAAAGGGAGCGGAGATAGTGACCACATGTGTTCACGACCGAGTGAAAATAAATTTCGCCAAGCAGCGTTTTTAATTATGCCGTGTAAATATCGCAGACTATATATATATATAAATATGAGCTATACGCCGTTTTTACTACTTTACCCATATTTTATTTTCCCATTCTTGTTTTTTTTTTATTTTTTATTATTTCGTTTGTCGTTTTGCCCGTTTTTTTTCTTCTCTCCCGGACAATAATTTTGCATATCGAGGAAGAAAGAAAAAGGGATGAAAAATTCGCCATTGCCTCGAACGTTTGCAACACCCCATCAATTTTTAGTCCTCGAATTATCGATTCGATCGAAAATTTAATTTCAAGATATTTTAATAAATCATCGTTTAAAATTAAGACCCGTCAGGCAAAACGAGAGCAAATATATGAGGGAAAAACGAGGATAAGAAAAACAAAACAAAAAATGTAAAATAAACGAAAACGGGCTGGTCTAACCGCTCGCACGTGCCCCGATCGCGGTTCTCGCGGCTTTGTGGTCGAGCCCCGGGGCACGCGATCTCTTTATTCTCCCTTGACTCTCTCGGGAATCGCGAGAATCTGCGGAGGGCAGAAAAGCCAGAGAGCGAGAGAAAGCGGAGGGTGGGCAAAAAAGCCCTTAACGACCGACTAATTGTCATGAAAAAAGGAACAAAGAAAACCACCCCTTACCAATTTCATCCCTCCTACGACCGAACACCGGTAACATCTGTTTCGTTCGAAATTTTCGAGGAAAGAGAAAAACCAAGAAAAAATACAAATTCGGGAAAAACGACGAAAGAAGAAAAAGGAGAGAACGATATTTCCGGAAGATGCGAACGAACGTAAAATTGTTCTTAAGGGATGAAATGCGTTCTATTGATTTCGGCGAGGGTAGCGAAGAGACGCGAAGGGAGAAAGAGGGTATGGAGAGAAAGAGGCGCTTGGAACATAGTCGCGAGGGTGACGAAGTCGAGAGGACGAAGGTGTGCCGTTCGAGAGGGGGCGAGAGCAAAGTTAAAACTGGGCAATGAAATGGAATGACTAACGTGGCTTCTGAATTGAGCTCTTTGAAACCGTCCCCAGTCGCCATTTTACGTCTCTATGGAGACTGATTCTGCGCTTTTCTTCAATCTCTCTGTCTCTCTCTCTCACTCACACTCAACTCCTCCCTCTCTCCTGCATCCCATAACCGTCCGCGAGCGAATCTCGTCTACGCGAAACAGAAATATCCTCCTATATTCATATATATATATTTCTTTTATTTAAAATTTTTTTCGCGTGTAACAAGGAATATTTTTCTTCGTCACTTTGTACTCAAAGTTTTTTATACGACCTGTTTCGACACACTACTGCACTAATTACCATGCGAAATTGAATTTAATAAACGAAAAACAACAACAAAAATATAAAAAGAAACAAATATTTTACAAAATTTATCGATAAATCGAAATTTGTCACGATCGTCGTAAATCATTGGAAATATAATACATTCGTCGTCACGTGGAACAAAACGAAACGAGAACGATTAACAATAATATTTCACGTTACGTGAAAAACGCGAACGATTTTCATACGACGTACAATCGCGTTCTCGCGGCTTCGTCAGACCCGACGAGGGTGGTTGAATTCACCCTTTCTCTCGATTTCAATTACAAACGCATAATGCGTGTGGCTATTGTCATTCTGAACTTACGGGCGAGCCCCCACTCCGCTTCGCGGTAAGAGCGTAGTGGTGGGGGAAGACAGACCCCCACTCCTTCGTTCTAGACACCAGCGCCACCTCGAAATTAACTCCTTTCGAAGCACCTTTGTTTTTTCTATTACGTCCATTCATTTTTCGTTCGTAGGTGTGGGTGTTCGATCGTTCGCCCTATGATTTATCGCGAGTGCAGCGTACGCGTTTATTCCTACATTCGTATTATATATATATTTATATCACTTCGTATTATACACACATACACACATACATATGTATATATGTGTGTATAGTACGAAATGAGATCGGCGCCGGATGGAGAGCGAATACATACGAATTCAAGGCTTCGAACAAAAAGCCCCTACCCCCACCACTCGTCGCTATACGTAGGTACGTACAACGTGGCGAAAATTCATCGGAATTCGCATTTAATGAAACTTCAACCTGCGAGTATATTGAATTTTCGTCGTGTTTTCTTTTTTCATTTTTTTTTGACGTTATATATGCACACAGACTATTTTTGTATTCACGAAAATAAAAAATAAAACACGTAGGAGCTCTCATCGAGATAGAATTTCTGGCATTTATTTCTTGTTTTTCTTTTTTTTTTGTCTTTTTTATTCATATTTCTGCCCATTGAATTCACACGAGAAAAATTATATTTCGTCTTTTCATCGGGGAAATAACGTTATACGCGCGCCATTGTTAATTGTCGCCGGGATTAATATTTTGCCTAATTAGTGAATCGGCGTTAACGAACGACTGTGCAATAATTTTTCGTCTTTCTTCCGTTTGTTCAATTATTCGTCATTGTCTCGCAATTATTTGTCGCGTATCGAAGAGTATGAAAATTATTTTAAAAAAAAGAAGAAGAAGAAGAAGAAGAATAAATGAAAATAAAAAGGCTTGCGTCACTCGCGCGGGCTAATTAGGGGTAAACGATCGATACATAATTGTCATCTCGTTGCGATAATACGGTGAGTGTAACTCTTCGAATTTTCTATAGAACATTAAGCCGATATATCGGACGTACTAATTGCGCTCGGTTCGACGTCCGTGTGGCTATCGATCACGGACGTGGAGTGTGATCAAACGCCGGGTACAGGAAAACCCACCTCGCTCGCTCTCTCTCTCTCTCTCTCTATATATATATATATATAAAGAGAGAGAGAGAATTATTTGAAAGCCGGCTTTACATTTACTTGCTACAAATGGAGCGTTAGGTCAAGGCACTATTCAACAATAGTAAGTGCGTTTTCCCTTGCAACATCCGAACTATACATTTGTTGTAAGTCTATAGCTTTACGTTAGTTATAAGTCTACCTCAGTTCGTAAATTGTAAGCCTTGCTTGGTATTTTAGTTGTAAGTTATTTTTATATGCACAGCACCACAATTATGTAATTTTTTCAAATTTAGCCCACAGCGCGCTATGTTTAACTTTCTGTATCACATAAGATTTTCATTATGTATATTAGTTTGCGAATTTGCCCCATAGCTCTTTCTTTCGGTCTCTCTCTCTCACTCTTCCTCCCTCTTTTTCTCTCGCTATCTCTCGAATATTATCACTACGGGCAACCGGATCGCTGGCTTAGATCCAGCGCGTTTGCGTTTCTCCCACGAGATGTATGCGTGTGTGTGTCTCTGTCTCTCTGTCTCTCTCTCTCTCTCTCTCTCTCTCTCTCTCTCTCTCTCTCTCTCTCTCTCTCTCTCTCTCTCTCTCTCTCTCTCTCTCTCTCTCTCTCTCTCTCTCTCTCTCTCTCTTTCTCTCTCTCTCTCTCTGTGATCGAAGTCGAGTCCTTTCAGCGACCGTACAATCCCTCCGTATAATGAACATCGGCATCTATTCATTATCTATCGTTGAAGCGCGCGCTCGTATGAAACAGACACGCTTACTTAAAGTGCGGTTCAAACGTTTCTCGTCATTTGGCAAATATATCGATGACTGCGAGAGCTCTGTTAATTGACGTCGAAAGGAGGGGGGACTTGTCCATACATCGCTAACAACTATACGTATCAAGAATAATAAATAATAATAATATAATTTTTGACATAATAAAAATAATAATTATATATTATTATTGATATTAACATATATATATAGGTAAATAATTCATTACAATCACGATGCAAAATGACCGTCACTTTTCTCATAACGTTCCGCTGATCATCCATCTCCCTCATTACTATCATCAACGCTCGTTAAATGAACATTCCTCTCCGAGTAAAGAAAAAAAAAATATTGCAAAATAAAACAAACAAAATGGCCACAACTGTTATAACGCGAGTGACCAGTGGATTTCTGTCGAGCCTATAATCGTTGATGCATTCGATAACGAACAAACAAACGAAAATATGCTAAAAGTATAATGACGGACGCTCGTTCGTTTCGATGTGTACGAAAATTATGATCGTATGATAAACGGAGATAATTACGGGTTTTCGTTTACGGTAAATACACGAGAGAGTGAAAATTTGCATGACGGGTTGTTTTCGTATCGTAAAATGAATAATATTCGACGTTTTCCATTATCGGTCGAATCGCCTCGAGGACGGTTTATAGTTGAGAATTTCGTTGATTCCAAAATAAGCATTATGATATCCGAGATATTAATTAGCGATACGTCACTTGGTCGTTTCAGTCGAATTATAGATTTTGTCTTCCTCTCGAGCTGGATTATATTTCCCCGGACACAACTATTTTGTATACATATACATATACAAATATATATATATATATATATATATAGCAAGCAGATTGCTTCTCACTCAAGATTTGTTAATACGAACGACGAATATAGTAGAATGAGAGGAGGGGGAGGAATGATAATTTTGACATGATCCGTTCTCCGCTCGAGCGTCCCACGCTTTTGTTTGACGAGAGATATACTTCGCGGAATCGAAATCTAATTCAAACGGAAGCCGCCTCGATCTCGCCTCGTTGGCAAATATAATTGATTTCGAATCGTACCGTTGAAACAAGAGAGAGAGAGAGAGAGAGAGAAGAACGGAGATGCAGAGGGGTTGCTTGTTTCTCACTCAAGACCTTCTCTTATTATTTCGGTCTCTCGTCGTGCTATAAACACGACAAATACCACGATCGAAACAGGCTCCGGTTGATATCAAATTATTATTTATATATATATATATATATATATATATATATATATATATGTATAATAGATAGATTCTCGTGTCTATATAGAGACGGATTCGTCAAGTTAATGAAATTTAATCGCGGGGTGGATGGAATATTCGTCAAGTTTGACAAAACGAGTAGCATTCGCGACGATAATGGATGAAATATTCTACGAAACGTTAATTACTAGAAATATCGGAAATCGAAAATGAAAAGAAGGGCACGAGAGGAAGCGACAGAGAGAACGGTACGTCGTTCACGAAACCGACTGATCCTAGAAAACACCCTCGGCTCGATTTACTCATTATTGAAATTTGTTTAACGACGAATTACGACCAACCCGAGAAACGTCGAAAAATGAACGATATTTCGTTAATTTTTAATTTTTAATTGCGTTACAATTTTGAAAAATATAATTCGCTCGAAAATTATTTCGTATTTCGTTAAGAGAGAAAATATCATTTTATTATCGGAGGAATTAAATACAAAAAAATGAAAGTTGCGACAAAGCAACGAAAAAGAGGATTTTTTTCCATCGCGAATTTTTCTACGTTTGTAAAAAAAACAAATCGGAATATCGTTAAGATCTGGGCAAAGTGATGATGGACGAGCGAGCGCCAAGTGATAAGAACTATCCGACGTGACTCGCGAGATCGCAGGAAAAAATGAAAATACACATGCGAAAAAAAAAACAAAAAATAAATTTTTCATTTTTCATTCGTTCTCGAGCGAGAGATAAGCCATCGTTAATAATTCGTCCGAATGTGTCTCGCGCGTGAAAGTTCCTCGGTAATCGTGTGTGTAGGTACCGTAGTCCGACGCGTTTGAATTTAAACCGCGTTTCTAGCTTCGCTCGCCACGATCCTCGCTCTCTCGACTCGCGGTGAAGTTGTCCACGAGGCGAGCGTGGGACAGAACCCTGCGAGTTAGAGAGACCTACACTTGCTTGATGAATAAATTAGTATGATTTGCATCCTTTCGCTTATCGATCGTTCGCTCGAAACATTAATTGCTCGAAAGAATTTGAAAAAAATGTATATTTATTTTCATTTATTTTTTTTTACATTTTGTTTCGACGAGTGATAATAACATATGGAGCGAGAGTTTTGCTCCTCGTTCGAGATCGTAATCTCGGAAACGAATCGTTAAATACCGTAATCGCTTTAGACTGGAATTAAACCGAAAAAAGAAACATTACGATATTTTAATCGTACGTCATTATTCATTCGATAACGTCGTGAAACGAGCACTGAATAATTTCCAAGTTACCATCGATTATTGAGACATCGACGCGCTAAATATCGAATTAATCGTGATCTCGCGAATCATTGCAACGTGATTTTCTCGAGGGAATCGAGCGATATCGCGACAAGAATAAAACACCGAGGTGGTCGCGCGATGTTAATTTTGGAGCAAACGTCGTGACGAAAATAATAATATCGAAGGGATGAAAAAAATCAAGACGTTAATTGAATAGCGATTATACGATAATTTTTGTAAAATGTTATCAAATATTTGTTTTATAAATAAAAAAAAAAAAAATTTTAATTTTTGTTGAAGAAATTCCTTTTTTTTATCCCGCTGTTTCAGCATCGTAGATAAAGTTACATTGCTCCACTGCGGTTGTGTCGGTTCAGTGGCGACCTTGGCAGTCAGGAATCCGGTCGGACAGCATGTTTCGACAATAACTAGTCACCGGGGCTCTCGAGAGGGGACGAAGGACGAAGGAGACGAGCCACGCGGCTCTTGGTATTCTCCCGCGCGTGATTAACACCCCCGCGACACGCGATTTACCATCTCGCGAGTTCACAAAAGCTGCACGTTGAACAATAGCGAGACGCGATGCGCTCGGTGAAAATTAGCTCGCTCGTCGCAAAGATAAGAAGAATAAAAAACAATCTAATTAAACCCGGCAATTACGATAAGGCGAATTATAAATTAATTATACAAATTTTCAAATAAATTTCTATGTTTTTTTTCTTCTTCTTCTACTAAATATTAATATCGGACGAAAAGAATTTAATAATTCTTATCATAAGATCACGATTGTGTCACGATAAGAATGAATATTTATTAGAATAATCGTTGATAATTATCGAATTAAAAAGTTGGCAATTTAAAAAAAAATTTATGGCGATTTTATATTTATTTTTTTATAATTCTTTTTTTTTTACTTGCCATTGTATAATTGTAATAGAAGGGAAAAAGTAATTGGAGAGAAGCGAGAGAGGGTATGATTGTACCGGGAGATAAAATACGAGGAAGAACGAAACTAGAGCCACATGTGTGTACGCGATTAGTAGGAACGGTGGCGACATTAGTTCCCTCGTCTCTCGTCGAGTTTCTCGTCGCATTCGGTCCTTCTTACTCTCCTTGCATTTCGCTATCGTTTTCTCCCACTCCTCGACGTTACCGTAAAGGTAGCCAGGTGGGGTTCTTAAATTCTTCGGATAGCCAGACAAGAATGGTGAGAGGAAGAGGAGGAGGAGGAGAAGGAGGAGAAGAAGAGAGAAAGGGAAAAGAAAAAGAGAAAGAGAGAGAAAGACCGGACGTACGAATAATAACTCGCGTGGACCAGTGACTCTCCGTCCGTGAATTCCTCTCGTTGCCTTTTAAATCACGAGCCTCGACTCGCTTTCCAACCTTTCGAAACGTCGAACATATTTTATCATGTTTTGTTTTCTCATAAATTATCGACGTAAAAAAAAAGAAGTAGGATAAAAAAATTTAATCAAACAAAAAATAAAAACGAACAATCGATTAGTCGATTTTTTTTCGAAACGAATGAAAATAAATGATGAAATTTGTATGAATTATCGATCGTAAATTCGCGAGATATTACGAGTCGATAATTATTCGCCGGGTATAAAAATAGTCGATATTTCTTCGAAATTGCTCGATGCGAGTTATTTTCTTGCGTTTGATCGTTTCCAACGGTCGAGACTGATAAGCCCCTCGAACGAAACTTTTGCCGGCGCATTAAATGCCCGCGAGTGCCAATTATTGGGAACAGCCCGTTTCTTGCATAAATGCCTCACTTACACGTAATTACTGCGAGGAGTAAAACGAGAAGAAGAAGAAGAAGAAGAAGAAGAAGAAACAAATAAGAAGGAAATAAAACGTATGAAACGAGGAATTAGCAGGTGTGCACTCTATACGTCGCGATTTCGATAAATATATATATATATATATATGTTCGGATAAGTTTCGAGCACCGAGACAAAACTAAAGATTCTCAAACGTAAAATCACCGTTTGTTGGTTCTTCTGCCGTCATAAATAACGGTAGATAAACGCGATTGGCTACGAAGAAAACGAGAACGAGGAGGCAACGGCAGAAGCTCCTAACCGATTGCCTCGTTCTTCTCCTCTACACACATATATACATATATATATATATATATATATATATATATATATATATATATATATATATATATATATCAATTTTATCTACCGTTACCGAGTCTCTCGATCGTTTCACACGAGACTCGGTCAAAATTTCGCAATCGTCGAAAAAACATCGAACGATTTATCCATAACGAAAATAAAAAATAATAAATTAAAACGTGACTAATTAATCAAAAATAAAAAATTGAATCAATCGACGATCGTTTGAATGATTTAATATAATTCGTTAAAATAATTCGATAGTGAGAATAATAAATTATAATGAATTTTGATGAAAATTTGTTATTTTTTGTTTTCAAGATTGACGTTATACATTTTTTTTTTTGTTTTTTTATTATTAATGTTTCGTTAGGCGAATATAAATGTATCGAGGACTCTATGGATTGATAATGGACGAGCATCTCGTGGCATTTTTATTCCTAGCGTCATTCATTCACACGAGGAGCGACGAACCAGCCAACGCGGGGCAACAGACTCGCTTCTCCTTCGGCTTCTCTACGCGTATGTGTTGTACGCGAAACGAAGAAAGGAGAGAGAAACGAGAGAGAACTCGAGGAACACCTGCCTCGCTTGAGCACACCTGAGCATAAGGCCGTTCAACTCATAAGAGCGTAGAGTCGAGTATGGCGCAGGTGAGCTCGCCACGCGGGGGCGTCAATGCTCGGCTGATCGTTATAACGCGCGTCAAAATATCACGTCTCGGATCTTCGCGCCTCCCCCTTCTTTCATTTTCTCTCTCTACGATATTTCATCTCGCTTAATACAGTTCACTCTCGTTCTCAACTATAAAATCACGAATTCATAAGAATCGAATTTATAATTTCGTTGAATATTCAATGTTTTAATTAACGTTATTAATCAAACCGATCTCATATTTATTTTCATTAATTAAACATCGTTTGATTAAAAGTCAAAAACAAGTATTCATTAATTCGAAGGAAATTCATGCGTTTTTTTTTTCTTTATTACTATTATTAAATTCTCGTCGTGCGGTGTAACTCTTTTTTTTCATGGATTTAGAATCCTTTTCCTTTTATTTGTTTTTTTTTTTTTTTTTTTCATTGGGTATGTATAGGAGCGAGTCGAGAGAAGACATTTATGGGTAAAAGGACGGTGATGAGAAGAACGAGGAGGATCTCGTGAGAGACCGGTAATAAATGCCCGCACGTATACAACCCCGGACAGTATTATGTCACACTGAAGAATTATGCTAAGCGGATTACGTATGGCATGCACGCACACAACCGCGTGAAAAACTTCTCTCTCTCTCTCTCTCTCTCTTGTGATACCTCCTCTTCCCGTTTCCTAACACAGAGAGAGAGAGAGAGAGAGAGAGAGAGAGAAGTTACTGCACCGTGTCCTATATATATATTGCTGCCAGAGCATTTTCGTATTCGAGTTTGCACCTCGACGACGAGATCCCCATCGTTTTTTTATGTTTTTTTTTCCACGTTCTCAACGTGAGTCAGACCGAGAGGAGAATCCCTTCCGTTGGACGACACCGAGCGTGCCACCAAGTTTTTCAACACCATAATATTTTCGGCTCGCTTTCCTTTCGAGCCGCGACACGTCACCGAGTTTATCCTCGAGAGCCAGCGATACAAAACAAAAATGAAACACCGAAAATAACGATTTCGGTAACAAAGTCGACGAGAAGACGGAGGAAAGAGACGAGAGAAGAGAATGAAAAAGATAAAATAAAATAAAACGATGAAATTGGATTCGACGAAGGGTCGACATTTTTTTTTCGAGAATTTTTATCACGACGAAATTTTATACAAGTAGGGTAAAAATTTTAGTCTCGACGGTAAATAAAAGAAGAAAGCTAAAGAAAAAAAAGCGTTTTCACGGGAAAATATATTTCCCCCAAACAAAAAAATCTCTGACGCCGATGCACCCGAGTGCAGACAAAAAAGCGATGTGCTACGTGTGTGCAGCAACAAGTAGGAGGCGCCGGTTCGTTGCAACTCGCTGTATGCACGCATGTGCGCAATCACCACTTTTTTATCTCTCTCTCTCTCTCTCTCTCTCTTTCTCTCTCTCCCCCACTCTCGCTTTTCCGCTCTCTCGTGCAAAATCCCGGTGGCATACCTATGCACGCGAAATGCATTACGCTTTCGACGTAATTCCGCTACTGGAACACCTGCTGTCAACGCGGCCAACACTACTCCCCTCCTCCCTCATTTTATTACCATTATTTTTATTCGAAAAAATTTCTAACGATTTTTCCAAAATTTTATGAAGCGTCAGTTTGTTTTTACATACCCTCGTAAAATCGCTTCAGGAAGAAAAAAAAACATCGTTTTTCGTTATCGAAGAATATAACGGATTGTTCCGAGGGGTTGGTCACTTGAGAAATCAGTGAACCATTTCATCCGAAATCACGCTAGGGATGGCCAGAAATCGCTGGAAATCGCTGAAATCGAATGATTCCTGATTCCTCGTGATTTCTCCAAATGGATAGGAAATCATTGGGGTCATAAAGAAATCGTGTGATTTCGGAAATCACTAGGAATCGTTCATCCCCTCTCCAAGCGAGCAAGCATTCATCTAACGTCGCTATATATACACGTTAGATAAATATATATATATTTATGACGTGTATATATATATATTGATGACGTTACACTAGATTTCTGAAATTCAGGAATCACTGAAAATCGTCGAAATCAGCAGAAATCACGTGAAATCGCAGGGTTACCTTATTGATTCGAAAATTACGGGAATCGCAGTGAAAATTACAAGGAATCGATTCCTTTTGGAAATCGTTGGGCCACCGAATCTGCGGGTCACTAGCCCCTCGGATTGCTCACCTATCCTTCTCCCTCCTCCCCCCCCCCCACCGTCCTTCTCGAACTTCCAGCCGCCACCCTGCTTCTTCTTCTTCTTCGTCTTCTTTTCTCTCGATTCTCATGAATAAAATGCAATCTGCATATGTATTATCGGCACAGGTGCTTCAACATCTGGTGCTCGCACGGTTATACCCGCCGCGTTAGAGACAAAATACATATTATACATTGTGTCTATATATATATATATGTTTTTATACATTTATATATCTGGGACATTCTCGTCTCTCGTAAACGTTATTTCAACGGATCACGTGTCACAAAGATCTTTTCGAAATAAATACTCGAGCCACGAATACGAGTTTTCTCGTACTCTTCGCACGACTACCCCCTCCCCTCGCCCCGTAACATTACGTTTTAAAATGTATCTACAGAAAAAAATACCATTTAATATCGTTCGTATAGATCGTAATAATTTTCTCGATTCGACGATATCAAATAATAATAATTGTTGATGTAAATATTTAACGAATGAGAATAAAAAAATGAAAATCTTTCGAGACGAGAAATAGAGCGAGAGGTTTCGAATACCGAATAACCCGTGTCGAGCGAATTATGGCCGGAGCAAATTCTGTCTATAGAGACGCGACCAAACGATTTACATAAACATACATCAGAGAAAGCTTGAGGGGTGGAGGGAGGATAACGTAATCCCTCTGCTCAGGGGGTCCCCTTGAGTTAGATAATGAGTCATAATTATGACCAGGACGGACGTTTATCTTACTCTCACCCCTCCCCCACCCTCCTCGTCGTAATTCTCTCTCTCTCTCTCTCTCTCACTCTCCCTTCGACTCTGTCCATCTCGTGAAATTGTCTCGCTCGTTCCCTCGTGGTCAGAATGCGACTGCATCATCGCTGGACAACTATTGTCATGAATAATGCATCGTGCCCCGGATATTAGCGGCATTATTGCGACCGTCATCACCACGCCCCCTTCTCCTGCCAACCCTGTTGCCCACCGGACAGAACATTTACGCGATGAAGACGATTCTGGCTCGAACACTTCGTATCCTTCCGTACGATTTTGTACTTCGTTGAAAATTCTTATTCGATCGTCGAGATAAGATTTCGTTCGATCGATCGTCGATAAACGAATATCGATTATCGTGCGATAAATATTGAATACAAATTTGTATCGTTAAATTCGCCATTATTGTCGTTAACGAGATTTGTTTGCCGTATCGAGGGGAAAAGGAAACGAGGTGGGGGGGAAACGATAAAATAAAACATTGTACCTAATAATAACAACGTCGTGTGTTATTAAATCGTGTTTACGTTAGCGTCGGATTTAACGAACCGTAAATAAAACGTTTTTCGAAACAAGAAAGCATGCCGGAGAACCGAAAGAAAGAGAGAGAGAGAGAGAGAGAAGGCAGCGACTCAACCGTCTGGCGTTTGCGAAACTTCTCGATTTTATATACAACACTATACCTCGTTTAATTCCACCGTAAAATACAAGACCTCGTTCGATAAAAAAGAAAACAAATTTTGCAATAAAAGATCGAACTATTTTTGGCTCACAAATTTAAAAAAAAATAACAATATTAAAAAAATAATAATAATACAAATTGTATCGTTAATATTAATCGTCCGAATGATTTTCATTTCGATTTTATTCTCGACGTTATCGCGTGTACGATGTACGTCATGCAATTTACCGACCGCAAAATCGTGATGCGAAGGGAGCCGAGAGAGAACGAGAGAAAGAGAGAGAGAGAGAGAGAGACAGACAGAGAGAGAGAGAGAGAGAGAGAGAGAGAGAGAGAGAGAGAGAGAGAGAGAGAGAGAGAGAGAGAGAGAGGAGCGAGAGGAAAAAGATCAGTGGAACACAAACGCGCCACGTCCATAATTAGAGAAATCTTCGTCATTTATTCCACGACGACAGACTATAAATCTACCGTGAAAAGGGAAACTTCGTTTCAAACGTCTGCTCGCAACGGCTAAATCCAAGCTGAGTAGCGAACGACGCTGTATATACATACCTATATATATATATATATATACATATATATATATATATATATATATATATACGTAGATATACTTGAGAGTTGGCGCAATAACGGAACGAACGTTGATTGCATTATATTTGCAAGTCGAGGGAGAGGAGAAAACCTGCAGCTCTATCGACCTACCGTTCAATCCCCACCTCCCCACCTCCCGCCGCTTCTCCTGTCTTCCCTCTATTTTTCTACCTCCCCCTCCGTTCCTCCTTTCTCTCCCACTTTTCTCACTTCCTCGTCATCGATTATTCTCCGATCTGAATTAATCGCACGTCCTTCTCGCGAATAGAAGCGAACACATAAGAGAGCCAAACGCGAATTTCTATTTCCACTCGGTAATATTTCATAAGAGAGAGAGAGAGAGAGACACGTCGAATAATGTGCAATTCATTCAGACAAAATTCCACGGTAGAAAGTTCTTGATGCAAATGCATATTATATATGTCTGTGTATATATATATATATTGTGTATATATAATTGCATATATTTGCATATTTTTCATTATCTCGAAAATTTGTATTTATATACGTAGGACTAAAGAAATCTGCTTGAACTCCCAGAAGTGGTTATTTTCTTCTTTTTTATTCTTTTTTTCGACTATGAAAAGAAGAAGAAGAGAGAGAGAGAGAAGAGAATAAAATAAAGGAACACAAAACAAAAAAATACAACTTGCTTTCAGCGAGCTACTTCCTCTCAATTATCCTCGAAATTAACTCGACTGGTTATATTACATTGCTCTCTTTCGCGAGGAAGAAATGTTGCAATTTGGTAACATTTTTTTCTGTTTATTTATTTATATATTTTTTTTCATTCTTCCGTTTTTTCATTTTATATTTTTTTCGCCTCCGAGATGAAAATTTCATTACGAGCGAATCCTCGATGTAGCGTTTATGTGTTGTGGTAGCGATCGACGCGATCGATTCTCGATAAAAATGTCGCGGAGAGAAAAAGATTTAATTAAAAAAAGCAAAAACAAAAAGAGAAAAAAAGAACTAAAACAATTTCTTTTTTTATCGATTTATCCTAAAGTGAAAAAAACACAGCGGCCATGTCGTAAACGTGAGATAGAGAGTAATTGAGAGAGAAAGAGACAGAGAGAGTGAGAGCGAGAGATGGACGAGGTCAATGCAGTTTCGGTACAACGAGGATAAAATACGAAATACGGCAGATAGGGAGAAGTAATATACGTCGTGGATTATGTACCGATATTAGACGTACGTGATTCGACGTAACGACCGATAATCGGGACGAGTCGATCGTCGAAAAAGGGGAGGAGGTAACGAGACCGACCGACCAGCGTTTGTAATAGTGAGCCTGGTCGATCACCGTTATTACAGCTGCATGAACGAGACATATATAGTTATACTTAAATCACGCGTATACCTATATATCGTTTTATAAATTACATGGCTATACGTATATACGATTCTAACGTGAGCGCAAAGATTCGCGGAGTTTCGACTCTCTCGTTACGAATTTACGTTCGAACGAACATTTTATTTTATTTTTTGTTCAATAAACTCGAATCAGTTGAAAAAAGAAAAAAAACAATGGGCGATAATTATCCCCTTAACGACAGCTCGCCCGCTGTAAAATATATTTCACTCGGTCGACCCAGTTTCCACGCGAAATAAATCATCCGTAGGATATTACGTCGGAACGAAGTTTTTTAATGAATTTTCAAAGTTCGCGATCAAAGGTTAATGAATTTTGTTTCTTCTTCTTTTCGTAAAAGTGATAATTCAACGCAAACGTTACGCGGAAACGTCGACCACGAGTTCAACAGTGAGAGTCGAGAAGAAATATTTTTTTAGTTTTTAGTTTTTCGTTTTTTTCTTTTTTTCGTTTTTTTTTATACCAAATCTCGTTGGTTCCGCAGCGCGCAAGACGTGGATTTTAAAAATAGCCCAACAGTTGGTCGCCAGCTGGAACGAGACGGTAAAATGTGGCGGAGAAGGGAGAAGTGGGGCGCCTTTGCGTTGTTCCGCGAAATTTTTTGGGTCGGCGGCCTCGGGCGAGGAAGAATTCGAGACGAGCCAATTTGTCGATGGTCGTAAACCGAATGACGAGAAAAAAATTATCAAAATTTTCGATAATACGATTCTACGCCAAAAAAAAAAACAAAAAACAAAGAATCGAACAAAAATATTTTGAAAAATAATGAAAAAAAAGACAAAAATCTAAATAAATCAATAAACGAGAGCAACGCGATGAGAATTTTTGCGTTTTCCATTTAAAAATAAAAGAAAATAATTAAAAACACAGAAAAAAACACCAAAAAAACGATAAAATATTTGCTCGACGCAGATCCGCGCGGAATATTTGCATCTACCGGAGTGACGACGTGATCCGCGAGAATATTGGGCGGGGCAGAAGCGATTTTTGGATGACATCATTCACGTAACACCACGAGCTCACGCGGTACGATATGTGTTTGGGACGTGGAAACTCTCGACTATCCGAGAGACAGAGAGAGAGAGAGAGTGAAAAGGCTTTTCCGGATAACAGCGGTTTTGGCACGAGCGGTCATCAAGCGGATCAACAAGTGGCTCATGATTTTGTCAGTGGCCGGGGCGAATAGCCGAGGACTCTCTACCGGTGCGGACGCGCGGTCCACCGCTAAAACGTTCCCAATCTACGTAGCGTTGATATGAGTACAGTAGAGAGTGTGCGTGTGAGAGAGAGAGTGAGAGTGAGAGTGTGAGAGAGAGAGAGAGAGGGAGAGAGAGTGAGAGTGAGAGTGTGTGAGAGAGAGAGAGAGAGAGAGAGAGAGAGAGAGAGAGAGAGAGAGAGAGAGAGAGAGAGAGAGAGAGAGAGAGAGAGAGAGAGAGGGTGGATCGCTCGGGTTGTCCCACCGACTGTTCCGGCGGGATATAGAGATAGCCCAGAGGACGTAACATCCAACGAGCTAAAAACCAGCAATCAACGACAGAACGAACGTGTTCACCCATTCTATCTCGCAGATCGTGTTTCCACAATTCTTCTCAAATTTCAACGATTTATTTATACACAGATATATGTATATAGGAAACTAGTAACGTAGTCGGAATATAAACCGAAACAAAACAAAACGAAAAACAGGAATTGGAGATTCGTCCGAACATCATCGATTGATTCGTTGGATATTTTGCCAATTTTTGGAACGGAGGGATGTTTTTATTTAGGAAAAAGTTTGATGTTGGTATAGAAGGGGTGAGCGACGATGTTTAGGGTTGTGGGTTTGGGCAACCGGACAGGGGAGGATGACTCGTATCGGAAAAATTCCCAAAAATCGATGTTCTGAGTTTAAAAATCTACGAAAAATCATTAAAAAAATCGCAGAAAAACGATCCTGATGGGGTTTTAAAGCTTGAACAGTTGTGAATGGAATGCGCACAAAGCCGATTTGCCAGAGAATTTTAAAAAAAAGTTATGAACATTTTTTTAGTGATAATTCTTTTCTGTTTTAACAAAAAGGAAAAAATAATTCTCAAATAATTTTGTTTCCCGACGTATATCGATGAATTTAGGCCCCCTGACTACCTACCTTATATTAGTTTTTTCAAAATATCAAAAATGACGAAAAAAAATACAAAAATTCAACCTTTTTTCTTCACCCTTTTCGTAATTCTAAAAATTCGTAAAAATCGTCAACGACTTTTAAAACGCCTCATTCCGGCCCCTGACAAAAAAACGGTTAATATTCTACTCGAGGTGGGAGAGGGATATATTTGCTACTGACGGCTCGGGTCATCGAGCAACAAGTGTCATGATTCGTTTAAACCGCGACCGATGGAAATAACGATATATATATATATATAGCGAGAGGGAGGTGGGAGAGTGCTGGAAAGAGAACGAAAGGGCGAATTTATGGCCTAATTGGCAACGAACGAAAAGAGGGGATGAAGCGAGAAAATTTTCCCTCCTTCCCTTCATCCCTCTCTCGCTCGAGAGTATGTCAAAGGCCGGCAGTCATTTGGAGATGAATTAATAACAAGCTTGATGGTTTGACGGGTTCGTTATTGACGAGGCGATTCTGGCTATTGCCAAGCGTTACATAGTAGAAATGAATTATACACACATATATATATATATTTCAGTCGTTAAGTCATAAACAAATTAGCGATTCAACCGCGATTTCAGCCTTTACCTCAAAGGACGATTCAACGTTCGCATCGTCGCGGACGAAAACTAATATAAGCCCTCAATAATCATAAATAATTAACGATAATAACGATAAACGATAATTGGATGAAAAAAAAACAAAAATAAACAAACAAACCGGTCGAAAATCTTTCACGTTACAAAGTTTTTAATTAAAATTAATTACTAATCGTTCTTGCGACTATTTACCGTTCAATTATCCTGTAATTTCTATAATTTCCGCGCACCGATCGTTTTATATCAAATAATAATTTTTTAAAATGGAAAATTAATTTTTCTCAATATTTCACGAATAAATTTCACGAACGATGAAAGACAACAATTTTTTAAAATACAAAAATCCTCATACGTCCCGAAACGTTATAACGTTATGGCGTTTACGATCGCGAGAAGAGCGAAGCTATTACACGAATATTATGTATTTAACGAATGACATAGAGGCGTGTTGCGCGAATATTAACGGGATGCATCGTTCGAAAAGTTTCGTTGCTGCATCTCAGTATGGATGTACTCGACATCCTGTACTTACATATATATATATATATTATATATATAATACCACGAAGTCTTCGAGCAAAGTATCTTTTTCCACGATACATACGTGTCTGCAAGGCGCCTGGCGTAAGGAACGCACGTTCCGTCGCGCACCTTCCTAATGCACTAAGCGCGCGCGCTCGCGCGACACCGTAAACGTTTCTTACATCCTCGATATTTATCTTTATAGTGTGACGTCCCTCGTAAACCACCGTACTTTATGTTTTGTCGGCGGTGAGCAGGGTGAGTGAGAGAGAGAGAGAGAGAGAGAGAGAAAGAGAGAGAGAAGTGAGAAAGAGTCGCGAGTTGCAGGTCGTAGTCCTTTACAAACGAGATATACTATATTACGGGTATATACGTATATATATATATATATCTATATGATATACTAGGAAGAGGGGGAGAATGGGGCAATACGAACCGGTATGAAAAATGTAATTTCATTTGAATACTTTAACGAGAAAATTTCCAATTATTTCGTATCGACGAAGTTTTTTTTTTGCGTTCATTATTTGTATCGTTGTATTTAAATTTTTGTAATTTTGTATCGACTTTTTTGATCGATTATTTATCGGTGATAATTAGATTTGAGAATTGTGTAAACATTTTTAATTTTATGTTTTTTCCGACCGTTTTACATGGTCGCTCGTCGTAGAGCGATCGTCGGTGGAAAATCGATTTTTTTTTCTTCGTCCCTGGTCCATCTTGCCCCTTTTGTCCTCGCTACGTTGGTACACAGCGAGCGCGAGAGGGATGAAAAGAGGGAAGCTCGACACGACGGGGCATAGTTCAGCCTACGGCCCGACCACGAAACGGAAATTGAGTTACAGCCCCGACGAACGTTGTGCAGTCACCTCTCTCTCTTTCTCTCTCTCTCTCTCTCTCTCTCTCTCTTTCTCTCTCGTTGCTCTCGTCCCTCTCTGCGTGAACGTTCTCTCGCCCAATGACGACTTTTTTCGGACGCGTTTTTTCTCTCGCCTTGATAAAAACGATTCTTGACACGTCGAGAAGAGCATGTAATATGCTCGGGATGAATAAAAAATAAGAGCGATAGCGACGTGCGAGAAAAAAGCTGGGTTCGAGGAATAAAATTATTAAAAATATCGATTTTTTTTAATTCGATCGATTTCTTAGATTTTATCGATTGACCCAATCGATTATCGGATCTCCGAATTAACTTTGTTTGTTTTTTTTTTAAATAAAAACAAACTCCTGACGTTCTGCGAATGAAAGTGATGATTTATCAAAATTTGTTAAAATTTGGGGCCTGTATCGTTGTAAGTATCGATCTCTCTCTCATATACCTATATATATATATATATATATGTATATAAATATATATATATAGATATATATAGATATATATATAAATATATATACATATAAATATGCTTGAATAAGCATCAAAAGGACCTTCATTAAAACTCCGGATATTGGATTTTAATGAGTACTGAAAAGTACGCTCGGTCGTTCTCGAGATTAACCATTTGCCTTTCATCGTCGTGGTCGAGCGAGCACCGAGCACCGAGCCCCTCCACCCCCTCGCCGCCTCCGTAACGTTAGTGAAAAATCGGACGGAGTAAAAAACCAGAAACGTTTTCAGAACTCGGGAAACTTGTATTATTTTTCCAAACTCGTTGGCTACTGACAACTTCGCTCACTGCCCGCTCTCAATTATCCACGATTTAAATATTTACAGAACGCACGGAAAAATGTATATGAATTTTTAATTAACCGCAAATTTTCTCGAATTTTTAAAGCAAAAAAAAAACAAAAAAAAACGTTTTTATAAATCCGCTACACCCTTAATCGTCCCCGATATACCTACATTTATTTTGATAAACTCGAGATAATTTTGAAAAAAACGTACACACACACGCTCGAGTTACACACACAAACATACACGAGCGCCTGGCATCGAGCAAACCCGACGACACACAAAATTGCCTCGAGCCAGGAATTACGTTTTTCAATCAAAAAGCGTTTTCAATTAATCAGGGATTTGCATCGAGTGGCGATGAGGGATGGGGGAGTTTCTCGTTCGAGCTCGACGAGCTTTCTCGTTATAATTGCGAAATTGTGGAAGAGACAGAGAGCCAGAAAGGGAAATGACGATCGCGAGAAGAAAAAAAAGAATTGCGAGTCATCAATTTTTTTCCACCCCACCCCTTCCTCCTCCTCCCCCTCCTCCTCCTCCTCCTCGCTGACTTTGTTACCATTGTTGTTATGATCGTTATTATTTTATCGTTATTCTCTAGCGTTTAATTTCCAACGACTATTTCATCCCTCCTCCCCGCCCCCCCCCCATCCCTCAGCCAACTATTTAATACGAAAGTGATAAAAGAGAAATGGCTCGTTCGCCTATTATTATGATTTCTTTTCTTTTCTTTTCGTTTTTTTTTTTTTCGTCTATCGCTTCTTTACAACCCTCGTTTATAATAGACGATCGTCGGGGCTGGCTCGTACACCTGCGTGACGAGTGGCTCTCTCGCACACGTTTGTAATAACACACGAGTGAGCGAGAGTGATAGAGCGAGAGTCTGTTGCACTTTGCGTACATAGATACGAGTCACGCGAGCGAGCGGGCGTGCGCGAGGTAGATAGGCGCGGTTAACGCCGCGGTCACGCGATCACCGACCGATCGACGAAGAAAAAGAAGACGCGAGGTGAGACGAAGCCTATCGATTATCTTACACAACTATATATATATATATATATATGTATATATATATATGTATATATATTTATGTCGTCGATAAAACGATTCATATATCGTTGAACCTGAAAGGTTCTATGACCAAGCTGACATTTATGCGTTCTCTATTGTTTATCGCGCCGAGGGAAAGTTATTACGCAATTGAAGAATCGAAGAATTTCACAACACTCTCCAACAATAAATTCCTATCATTTCTCGTTTCCTACGTTCCAAATTATGTAATTTTTTTTCGTCGTCGAGTCAATTTTTTTCTGTTTTTTTTTTCTGTATTATTTCTCATTGAGAAATCGAAATAAAAATATTATGTTGGAATTTATAAGTTCGTTTTTTTTTATGTCGAGAAGAACATTTTGTTGGCGTTTCTTGCAGGAAGTGAAGAGAGAGAGAGATAGAGAGAGAGTAAAAGGTGGATCGAATTTATGGGGCGAATTTGATTTCAACGTCGCTGGAGCTCGGCCAAGACGTCCTGTCCCCCTAAACGCCGCATTTACCTTCGAAATTACGAGCTAGCTTAACATGTACGTGTATATACGGTTTAACATCATCCCCACTAGCTTGTATAACTCCGTTATCGAACCCACCCCCTCTCTCTCTCTCTCTATCCAACGTAAAAAATATTAC
Organism: Netelia virgata; assembly: GCA_951802705.1. Classification (NCBI taxonomy): domain Eukaryota; kingdom Metazoa; phylum Arthropoda; class Insecta; order Hymenoptera; family Ichneumonidae; genus Netelia; species Netelia virgata. The sequence continues at coordinate 3,186,953 of OX637868.1, forward strand.
AAGAAAAAAATTCCTGACACGATGTCGATTTCTTAACGATAAAACAATATTTTTGACGATTCTCGTTCTTCGTACGATTTCCAACCCCTATCGACTGTCTTAGTTTATTCACCCCTGTTAAAAAAAAAATAACAAAAAAATTAAACCGTCGATAATTTGGCGATCGTGCATAAAATTAATTTGTCACGAACGTCTGTAATTTTACTCTCTCTGTCTGTCTCACACACACACAGACAATTCCATAATGGTGAAAGTCGCTTGGAAAATTCGTAATAAACGTTTAACCACCAACCACGATAGAAAAGAAAAGAAAAAAAAAAACAAGAAAAAAAATCCCAAGTATACAATGTTCGTTTCTCCTTCTCTCTCTATTCTCCTTCCCCCACCCCTCACTCCTCTGCCGAGGCACGACCATTCGCGAGCCACAGCACATCATTACTAATCGAATCGTTCCACTTTCTAGCCCTCCTCTCTCAGCCCCCTCAACACGATTCAAACGAGAGTCAAACTATATTATATATATATATATATATATATATATATATATATATATATATATATATATATACATCCCAAAGCTCGGAAAACTGAGAAATGCAAAATTGTCGTATATACATATAAGAGCACGAATATATTTCAGCCAACAATATTGGAATATTCACTCGAGTGCTTACGAGAGTATCGTTGTACGAGAAATTCGCCGTGACATTGGCTACGCGCGACGATAGGTAGAGAAGTGGCAAGTAAGGAGGGAGAGGAGGCGGTAGAGAGGGAGAGGGGGGGTAGTAATACGTATGCGCATTAGAAATACCTTCTAATGCATAAATTTTACGAGGTTACATTTATTATGGACTTTGCGCGCGGCACACGTTGCATTGTGTACCATGCACATAATATCGTGTGCGTGTGTGTGTGTGTGCGTGTACGTGTGTCGACATATATTTGTCGTTCGATAAGAAAAAAAAAAAGCAAAATCGATTTCTGCCACGGTGCTTTAAATATTCAAAATGGTGGTTACGTAGGCGATATTATACGAAACCATTAGAATTTCTACGATAAATTATACACGAGTTACCCAAAGCCCAAAAGGAGAAACGTATATATATATATATCAATTCGCCGATTATCACTTTTTCTTACGTTCGCTAATCGTAAGGTAAAAATAAATAAATACATAAATGTCGAGATTCGAAATTGTTGTTTATTATTATTATTTTTATTATTATTATCATTTTCTTTTGTTTTCGTTCTATATCGCAGCTTTCTCAGCTCGTTTAATAATTCCGGTATGGTCCATTCGTGCAAATCACCGTTGAGTTACTTTGTACGAACAAGAGAGAAAGAAAGAGAGAGAGAGAGAGAGAGAGAGATGGAGAGAGTGGACAACATTTTTCCATGGTCAGCCGCAAACCCGACGTCTGTGACGTCGAGCCTGATGAAGATCGTTTGTGAACACTTCTTTGGTAAACAATTCGCGAGAGAGAGAGAGAGAGAGAGAAAACACGCACCAAATGCCGGTAGAGTCATTCTCCATTCCGTTATGAAGCGGTGTAATGAGAAAATCTGCACGGAGCGAGAGAGAAGTAACTATATATATATATATATAGTTACTTCTCTCTCTTACTTCTATATATATATATATATATATATATAATGTATGTGTGTGTATGTGTAGTGTACATAGAACAACGTAGAATTGTGTGCGCGCGCTCTCTCGGAATTTCTCATCCGGCAGTAACATTGACGAATGTTCCCATAAATAACGGGAGCGCGGAAACTAATTGGAGTTTCTTGTTAAACAGTGTGTTCTACGACTGAAACCGGCGCGCTGTATGACCGATGCAGGACGTCGACGACGACGACGACGACGACGACAACGACGACGACGTGGCACTGCCATGTCGACCAAAGTTAACGCGCGCGTAGCAATTCCATTGTTATTTATTTATATAAAATATACGCGATATGGGGAAGAAAAAAATCCCCACATATTTCTGAATAATATATATTCGTTAAATTTTCCAATATTACGAAAAAAAAAGAAAAAAAGTAACAAAAAAAGCCATAAAGATTAACGAAAATTTATTATATAAAAAAAATACAAATATATCTGTGCCTCGCGTAATTAACGAATTGATTAACATTACTGAAAAAAATAACATAACAAATTTTTAAAAACATTGAAGATTTCGAGGATAATTAAAAATTATACCTAGCGTGCCTTTGGACGAAAATTCGTTCGAATTAAATGATAATCCAACTATAAAATAGAAAAAAATGCAATTTGAATTCGATACTCGTTCCAGCTCGCATTCCAGTAAATACAAGAAGGCATAAAAGAGGGATATGGATCTACGTTGACTATCGTTGAGCTATCGGGACGAAACTACGACGTGTATTTCACGTCACTCCTGTATCTCGGCCCTCTTTCTTTGCCTCCCACAAATTGATTGCCCCTGACTGTGAGCGATCGGACTGATATACATATATACACACACACATATATATATATTTATATCGAGTCGATCCATGAAACGTATATATATCGAATACGTCTATCCCCCCCCCCCACCCCACCCCTCCTCCTTCTATCACTTCAACATCGCAACGAGAAACGAGAGAGTGAGGGGGAGAAAGTGCATAAAGCTAGATTTATCTCTCTCTCTCTCTCTCTCTCTCTCTCTCTATATATATATATATATATATATAGAGAGAGAAAGAGAGAGAGAAATAGATGTGTACATTTTACAGGTATATACGAGGACTCCGCAAGTTAGACAGGACGCTCGCGGGATAGCATTATTTATTACCGGCGTCCGTTATCTTTCTCCCCGCTATGCCTCGAGCGTTGATTTATCCGTCACCGACGAGAGGGATCGGGGGGGGGGGGGGGGTGAGAGAACGTTCGATCGATTCGAATCCGCGTAGAAAAGGACAACGAATGTATAACATTCGAATCTCTTTCTCTATTTCCCCCCCCCCTCCCCCGCCTCTCGCCACTCATCCTTCTTCTCATCTACCGTACTCCTAGTTCTTTGTTTTCTCTCTCAAAACTGAAATATACACACACACACACATATATATATATATATATATATATATATATATATATATACATACACGTACTATATTCTCGTACGTTACAAAAACAAAGCAATTTTTGCCTCGACCCGCAAAAATAATCGTCGACGAAGAAAAGTAGAAACGTGGAGAGATATAAATTCGAGTGGAAAGTAAAAGAAAGAAATATAGAAAGAAAATACAAGAAGTAGAAGAAGAAGAAGAAGAAGAAGATATAAAAAAAAGATGAAAAAATAAAAATAAAATCGAATAAAATAAAATAAAGAGACGTGAAATGTTTCACTGACTGCATTAGACAGACGTCCGTGAGGATCTGTTATATTGCAGAATTTTCTCGTCCAATTTTTATTTCTTCGTCTACAGAACTCCCCCCCCCCCTCCATCTCTCTTGCTCGCTCCTTCGCTCGCTCTCTTTCACATTTATAAGAAATAGGTGCACGGTAAAATTCGATTTACTTCAAACCCCCCGTCCCCCATTCCACTCCACCCCGCCCAAACTCACCCTTACCCCCTCGCCCACTCCTATGACATCTACAGCACTTTCTGCTTCGCTCTATGTCGCTGCAGCATTTTTTACCTCAACCCTAACTCTTTCTTTCTCTCTCTCTCTCTCTCTCTCTCTCCTTCAACTTTCCGCGACGACGAATCTCTTCTTCGTACTGGAGCAAATTTACTTTCATTTGAAATCCAGCTTTAATTTCTTCGTTTCAATACTCCTCGCTATATATATTTATGTATGAATATAATATTATATTTATATATATATATATACACACGGTTATATTTCTTTATGGTCTTTCAATCTACGTTTATTCATCCCCTTTTATGGATACCAACCTCTATATCGAAGGCAAGAGGAGGGAAAGTACGAGGGCTGGTGCGGGAGGGGAGGATTGAGGCGAGAAAAAAAAAGTGGAAACTGCGCTCTCGGCTTTCATTTCATTTCGACGAGAGTGAGAGAATCGAGTACAAAAAAAAGAAAATAGAGAGAGAGAGAGAGAGAGGGGAGAAAAAAATAGAAGAGAGATGAGACGAAATGGCAATGGAGCGATAAGGGAGAGAGTAGAAATAAATAGGTGTGGGCTACGTATGTGTATAAAAGAGAGGGGGAGGGGGGGGGGGAATATAAACGTGGATAGGCGCTGATAGAACGCGAGAGAAAAATGAAAACGTAAAATAGGAGAAAAAGAAAATAAAAAATGAAAAAAAGAAAGATGAATAACAGAAGGGAGGCGAGCGGGGTTGGAGGGAAGTGCTACAATACGCGCGACGGTTCATTGCGCGGGGAGATTTCGTTTCTAAAATATCTCCTCAACGCTTATAATAATTCGCAATTGTTATTATTATTATTATTATTATTTTCCGCGTTTCCACTTTTCAAAATCGAACGAAAATTCAATTCAATCGTAGTATCGAAGTTCGATCGAAATAATTAACGAGAGATCAAAAAAATATAAAAATCTCTTGAATAGTAAAAAAAAACAAAAAAAATTGTCAAATTTTTGTGTTTTCGTCGATTAATTATATTTACGTCGAGGATAAATTTGACCACGAGGATGTTTGCATCATGATCTCCCGAAGCTTTCGCGCGTTCTCGCAAAAGTACCGAGAAAGAGAGAGAGAATCCTCCTCCACCATGAGCACACGGGAGAGAGAGAGAGAGAGAGAGAGAGAGAGAAAGAAAGAAAGAGAAACAGCAAACACAAACTAAGTTGAAAATCAATAGTCTTTCCTTCGAAGAGCGGTTAAAGCTCCGAACGCCCGCGACTAGCGCGAGAGGAACTGATTTTCTCTCTGTCTCTCTCTCTCTCTCTCACACACACACACACACGCCCTCACAGCCTCTCTCTCCCTCCGTTATGTGCATTGTTCAGGTTTTCGTAATATAGGTACGCGCGTCGTCGCGTGTGCGCGAGCCGAAAGAGAAAATCGAGAACGAGAAAGAGGGAAAACTCTTGGGGCTTTTCACGTAGCAATTTCGTTTCACCATCGGCCGCGAGAGTCAATGATAACGTCATACGCGTGGACACTGAATAGCAACGCGGTTTATACATTTATATAATATATATAATATGTAATGTGTATATATATATATATATAATATGTAATGTGTATATATATATATGTATATATGTAAGCAGTCGAGTCAATCATGCACCGAGAATGCCATGAACGGTCTTTTCATTTAATTTATACCAGAGGGCGAGAGAGGGAGAGGGAGAGAGAAGGGCAGCAAAACGTTGAAAAATAAAATCTATCGACCGAAATCAATATATTCACTTACAAAAAGAGCAAGAAGTACAGAGAGAGCGAGAGCGAGAGGTAGAGACAGAGAGAGAGAGAAAGAGAGAGGAATAGAAATAGACAAATAGAAACACGAATTCGTTATTCGACGAAAAGAAAAAAAAAAAAGAAAGAAAAAAAGAAGAAAAAGAAAGAAGAAACAAAAATCAGGGAATAATAAAATATGAGGCTCGACCGGAAACGTGACGAGTCTTACGAAATATATATAGTCGAGAGATAAGAATACAACGTCGCTATAGATATAAACGACGAGAGTATCCGGATGAACCGAGATCAACCGCGCGAGATAAAGAGACGTGGCGCGACGCTCGAAAAAAAAAAGAAAAAAAAAGAAAAAGAAAAAATCGATTCTAGATCGATGAATTGTGATTTTCGTTTCGAAAAGAAAAAAAACCCCTCTCCCTCTCTTCTCGATGCTGGACAGCATTCCATAAATAATTCGACGACCTCGAGCAAACAGTTTCGATCGGATATTCGTTACAACGTGTATTTACAAAAAACCAGCCGAGTTTGCAAATTCCAACGATCGCGAGAGAAAGACGCGAGAGAGAACTAAAATAAACTTCGAGTTGCGCAAACTTATTAATTTTCTTTTTCTCTCTTTCTTTCTTTCTTTATTTATTTATTTCTTCCTTTCTTTCGTCACTACCGACGCAATTTATTTCAACGTCGTGCGAAACTCGGACTGATGTATGTGCCCCACCCCCTCCCCCCTCTCCTACTCCTCCACACCTTCTACCTTGTATCGGTGAAAAATGTTTCGAGCAATTTATCATTTCGTTTTCCCGCAATATAGATGGCGCTCTCGCGCGTATTTCGACGAAAATGCACTCTCGCTTCGACCGATCGCAAAACGAGAGTGCGCATGCGCATGCGCGAGCGAGCGAGCGAGCAAATAGAGAGAACACGAGGCTATTTCAAAAATAATTCACGCACAGCTGGCTCCACGCGTCGCTTCGATTATTTCAGGTCTCTCGATGTCTCGCTTATGTCCGTCTGTTCGCCTCTGTACGTCCGTGTGTGTCTGTGTGTGTGTGTGTGTGTATATTTCGCGAACGTACGAGCGTAAATTCGCGCGCGTCGGTCACATATTAATTCGCGTCCTATTTTCCCCCTCCACCAGCGACTTCCTCTTCCCGACGATCAACCGGTCGTGGCCGATTCCCGATTTAGAATTCGGACTCGTAAGAACTTTGAGGAAAACAAAAAATAAATGAAAAAACGAAAATAAAAAAAACATCCTTCGCGATCCGAAGAATTTTCATTCGCGCTCTTCGATGACCCACGCTCAATTTTCCATTCAGACGTGCTTGCCCGCGTCGTTTCTTCGTTCTTTTATTATGTAAACGCGAAAAAAAAAGAAAAGACAAAAAATACAAACCAAAACTCGTTGCGAAAGTAAACAGACAAAAAATTCATTGACGAAAATAAAAGTCGTTCGTTTTTTATTATTTATAATTATCGAATTTCCTTTATTTTTTGTTTCTTTCTTTTTTGTATTTTTATTTTGAAAAATAATCGAAAGTAAAAAAGATCTATAATACGAGAGAGAGAGAGAGAGAGAGAGAGAGAGAGAGAGAAAATAAATTTTAAAAAACAATTAACTCGCGTTTCGTCCCGTTAAATTTCGAATCCTTGTCACTCGTTCGTGCATTAACGGCAATTATTCGTAAATTGCGATGTAATGAGACTCTATCTTCATCCCCCGCTCGTTAAACCTTTAATTATACAACGAAGATAAAGTACTTAATTGTAACGAAGACGTCAATTGGGGGGCGGTGGGTCTTCGGTGTGCGTCGCAAAAAGTGGTCAGGGAGATATTTAGATTTCGCAGGATTGGCGCGTCGACGTTAACGTCCATCGTAATATATTTTGCGCATGCGCGTATTTTCCATTACCAACCACAGGTGCATTTTCACATATATACATATATACATATATATTTACACAGCCACACACGTATATATATATATATAAGTCTATGCGCAAGTAAATTGCCGCGCGTGTGTAAGATCGTAAAACGTCGTTCAAGAAATTCCCCTCGTCCAAAGGGTTTTCACCTACCGTGTACGGGCAATTAAATTCGCAAACTCGAACGTACCGCGTATTAAACGCTTGCGAAAAATTTGGTATCGTTTTACGATGCTTCGGTGAATTAATACTCCCCCGTGTCCCTTACGTTTCTTTCACTCTCTCTCTCTCTCTCTCTCTCTCCCTTTCTATCTGACTAATTTTTTCTCTATCTCTCCTTATAACACACGAGCGATTATTATTATTATTATTATTATTATTATTATTATTATTATTATATATGTGTAGCATTGAAATTAATGACCGACGTTAAAATACTCATTGCTAAATATATGTTGTACGGTGCTAAGTGGACGTTTCCTCTTACCGCAAAATCGTTTAAAACGATATAAACGAGCGAGTACAAAATACGCGTTGGATAGTACGCGTGTAGATATACGTTTCCCTTTTTTATTGCGATTTTTTTTGGGGGGTTTTTTTTTCTTGTTTTTTTTTAATTATCTAATAATTTCTCGAAGCTGTTTTTTTTCTGTTCCTCGTTTTATCGGCCTTTGCTCTCGCAACCTTACGGCACGTGAGCCAATAGCATTATGCTCAATCAAACTGGACGATAAATCATTCAATTCTCCTTGCAGAAATACACAGGGAGAGAGAGAGAGAGAGAGAGAGGAGAGAAAAAAGCGAATCGAACAAACTCGTTTGTTTCGAGGCCTAAGGCGATTCACCAACGTAATTATGCGTTTTATCGCGACGATCTTTTATATTTATTAATTTTTTTATCGCCATCTCGTGTCCTAATGTTGGCTCAAACAATTTTCTCGATATTTCTCGTTTCGCGGATCGAGATATTTTACGATTTTTACCAGTAAAACGCTTTCGTTTCTTTTCATTCATTTCTTGTTTCCTTTTTCAAGAAACTATTTCAAATCTTCGTTCCAAGACATTTTTCTCACCGTATAGTTTTATAAATTCTATTTTACATTGTTTTCTTCTTTATTCTGGTCGATTTTATTAGTCCCCCGATATTATTTCCCCCAAGCTTTCATTTTATTTCGAAGGGAAAATCGTTCGTTTCGCTTTTTTTCTCTCTCTCTCTCTCTCTACAAAAGTCAATCAGTACACGAATCACGAATATACGAGAGATTTAATTTGGAGGGAACGTTTGAAATGAGATTTCGCTCTCTGTGCCGAACAGGGGCTAACAAAGAGCTGTACACTTGAATGTGTATACTTGAAAGGGCCAATATAGCAAAGAGGCAGAGAGGGTAAAAAACAAAAAGCAAGAGAGAAGAGACGGAAATGTAGAGGAGAAAGGTGGACACGCACACAAAAAGAGAGAGAGTGAGTGAGAGTGAGAGAGAGAGAGAGAGAGAGAGAGAAAGAGAGAGAGAGAGAGAGAGAGAGAGAGAGAGAGAGCCACACACAGGTATAAGCAGAGAAGAGTGGAACGGGAAACGAACGCGAGAGCACGGGACTCTCGGTTGTACGAGTCTCGAATATCAAATAGCCGAAGCGTGTCCTCTGTTCCATCGCGAGCTCGTACGAGCTCCGGAGCATCGTGGCACCGAGACCGCACAAGAGCGACAAGAAAATATGGAAACTTTACATCTGACCGCTCCCTAGCTGGAATATCGCTTGTCACACCTACAAAGACATAAATTTCATCCTTTGACGGCACAGACTGTCGGCCCAAAAAAATTGACGAAATTTTAAATTATACGTTGAGAATAAATCGGATGAAGAGATTTCGTGTGCTAAAAAAATAAATTTTGTATCTTTGTATAGAAGAAACAAATTTGTTTGGTTACATCGTTTTTATATCGAGACAAAATTGTTTCACTTACCTTATAAGCGTACTGGTCGAACATTCTGCAAACGTCGAGATCGGTACCGAGCATCGAATATCCCGCGTCCATGCAGTCGGGTCCAACGGATGCGGACGATGTCGATCTCATTAACTTCTTCTCACCACCTGTAATTATATAATTGTCGCGAATAACGGATAACGGTGGTTATTTTTTTTTTTAATTTTTAAATTGTTCGAATTAATTTATAAATAACGTAATACGTACCGAATAAACTTATCGCAATTGCGCCGACAATTCCGTCGCTCATCGTATATTCGTAGTTTACGATTTCGGCGACTTCGTCTTTCGTCCCGGGTCGCTGATTTTATCACGACGAAATTAACGCACGATATATTATCACTGCACTCTTTATTACCACGAATTTTATACGGTAATTATCCGGGGAATTTATTATTATTGCTATTATTATGATTTTATTTTGAACGGTGAATTCTTTTTGAGAAAAAAAAACACAAAAGAAATCGATTATTACACTAAATAGGGGAAGATGTCATTGAGAAGGTTAAACTCGGTGCGTCGAGAAACATGGCCGACTGTTATACACTTATACGCGGTTGTTTACGTTTTTCGTACTTGACCGCGCGAGTGGAGTTTTCAATGAGCGTGTTATACTCGCACGGCGTTGGTTCGTAATAAAGCGACGCGATTACATTATTTCCCGCACGTACGGAAACTTTCGCAGAAGTGCGAATATTATGCGCAAATTTTTCGAACGAAATTCCCTCGTCGCAAAAACGATAGACAAGAGCGAGTGTCGCTCGATCTTCTCTCGTATCTTTCTCCCACCCTTTTTATGGCTAGATCGCTTACCTCGCGACTTTCCGGAAAGTTCTTTTTTCACTGTTACGTATCTCTGTCTCAGTTCGTGTACTTTACGCGAGATAACCTCCTGTCGGTGTACAAATTCGCTATAATTAACTCGATCGAGTTCAATCGCGTATTATCGCGAATATCTTCGAGTATTAAAGCACTTTTCACGCGCTTCATTGCCACTGCAAACAAGTCACGATAAGTATGGCGTCACCTTACACGCCAAAGTCTCGTGTCGTTTGTTTTGCCGAAAGCGCCCGATTAATTCCGACTGCCCGTTCGAACGTTCGGGGGACTGTCCGTTACCCGCCGCTACTAACTCTGCCGGAAGCCCCTCCGTCCCGCCAGCGCGCCACCGGTGGCGAAAAAATAAAACGGAAAAATTGCTAACAACGCGATCTCTTTTTTTCCTCGTACTCGTCAAGGTAGCGTGATTGAGAAGTTGACGATCTCGTTTACGAACGAAGATAGAATCGAACGAGAGTTCCCCGATAATTGGAACGAGTGTCTTGATGTTAAAAATTTAATGAATCGTGTTACAAGTCGCTCTTACCTCTCTGCACTCTCGCACCACATCGTCGCACGCACACACGCACACGCACGAAGGACGCCGGAGTGTGAGCAGCGTACCACACGCAGCGCAGCAAAAAAATTTGTTCGCAGCTGTGCAACTAGTTCAATTGTAATAATGACGTGTCGCAGAGAGGCGCTGTTGTCACTGTATCGAATGATTATTTTTTATCGCGCACTCAATAATCTCTCGACATAGCACGATTAAATTTCACGAATAGTTGTAGTATTTTATCCTGTCCCGTTACGTTTGAGTATCCGTAATACAATAATCTCTTGATTACATTCAGTCAGTGTATAAAGTAATAACACTCGATGTAACAATGAGCGACGATCGAATTTATCGCAAACGAACGGCGCGATGTCGACAACGAAAAAAAAAACACTATCGAAAATATGTCTCGATCCAAATCCACGATCGTGCACTATTCGGTCAGAAATCCTTCACTCGCGTTACGAAGTTTCACTGCACCCGCGAGACGAACTTTTTGATGAGATCCTCGGTAAAATGCATTCGCGATTACTCCAGGAAAATCGCACGTGTCGACAGTCTGATTGGGAGTGTGAAAATTGCGTGTCGCGTGCTCACGGGGATCAAAACCCCCCTCCTATGCCTCGTATACAAGCACACGAGAGAAAAAGACAGAGCGTTCAGTGGAGCAACGACGATGGTGTCAAGTGACGTTTTGCGTGCTTGAACGTGCGCGTGGTGGAACGCGAGGGGCAAAAGTACCCGTGGCACAACTCGAATGTTGTTCGGCGCGCTCTCTCGCTCTCTCACGTTTTTCTCTCTTTCATTCGTCCCTTTCCCCTTCGAACGTCGTATATCTCTATCCTCTACCTCGCGCCCGGCCACTCGTTTCCACCGCTAGGTTAGGTTGAGAGGGAGTTGGTGCGAGAGAAAGAGAGAGAGAGAGAGAGAATGAGTCGAGTCGTGTGCAACCCCTCCCCCGTTTCTGTGGCTAGGTTAGTACCGTGTTTGTGTCTCGTCGCGTAACGCGCGTTTTGTGTCGTGTGGCTGGCTCGCCGGTCAGGATTTAACGTGTGCTGTAGAGGCGCGCGGTGTGCGTGCTTCTGCGATAGTCGCCGTGGTTGCAGTGCGCGCGAGTGTACAGCGCTCTCTCCTGAATTCCCCCCACTATTCCGCCCCGCCCGTCCTGCCACTACCTGCTTCGCAGTCTCGAGCTCTTTCCCCTTACCCTCTCCTCGCGAACTCCCCGCGCTGTTGTCCTATTCTACCCTCCCCGCCATACCGCTCGAAGAATTCGGCGCCTCGTGCGCAGTAACAACGCGAAATGACGATAGCCCGCGTCGAAATTCACCGATTCCGGACAATGAGATATGCATGCCTCATTGTGTGTGGCTGTGTGCGTGTGTAATATTTATTGATAGTCGAAGATCGCGTCGTTTCGATTTTGCATTCGCGATAATCTCGAAGAATTATACATTAAAATCGTGATATTATCAGACACGAAGAGTTACGAGACACGATTTCGACGAACATGAGGTTTTTGACAAATTGTACACGAAATTGCGAACGACAAAAGGTGAGAAAATTCTTAACCTCACAAAAACAAACGACGCTCCTCGACCAGAATACGCGGGAAAGGCTGCTTCCATCGATCAAGATGATCACGAGGTAATATTCACATTTTTCGATATTATATATATTCAAATGGAAATAATATTAAGAAAAAAAGAAAGATCTCGTCACATTAGAAGATTAGAAACTTTATACACCGTGACAATCGTCGACACAACGTTGTCGAGAGTGTAAGTGAAATCTCGCAATTTCACTCATGGTTCATAAATCTCAATCCAAACTTATAGCAGCATGAAAAAGAAATTGATAAAAGTATTCCTCAATAAATTTTCTCTAACAAAATAACCTTAAAAAAAATTAGAAAGCTCGAAATATAAGTTTGCGCATTGGAACAAGCTAGATTAAAAAATATTCTAAAACATTGCTCTAACGAAATTTCTTAATTCATCATTAATACAGAGTTCTCTTCGATCATCAAGATGGAATTAGCCACATTTTCACCAAGAGGTCCACGATCGTGAAAAATCCAACAACAAGCGAAACAGCGAAAAATGAAAACTCATCGAGCGATTCATCATGCGCAAATACATTTGATTCGCAGCGACGCCTCTAATGTCGAACAACTCCGCCGGGGCGTACATAACGAGTCTCTACGCCTTTATTATTGCATACCGACGTATTACAAGTATACGCCTTTCGGTTTCACCGTCAAGATTTATCGTTCGACTCATAGCTCGAAGTCTTTCTCAAAAAAAGAAACTAAACTAAGAAACTAGGAAAGAAAAAACAAATAATTAGCCTCTCCTCGCGGTATTAACAGGGCACGCGCTCTCGTTATTCCATGTACGTGTATCGTAGTCTGGTAGATTTCTTTTCGCGGCTACCTAAGTGATTCCCAGAATTACATCCTATATCATTCCGCTGAGAAATGAGGGAGAGGAAGGAAAGGTGGTGGTGGTGGTGGTCGTATTCGCGAGTATTACTTTACTTTATGACTGCGGACATTTTTATTGCTCGGGCTATTTTAGTGGCTATTTTAATGGGCTATAAACAAGCGAGCGCGCGATTACGCCGGATATATATCGACCGGACTGACGGAATAATGACGAGAGCAGCAACGTCCCTCTCCATCTTTCTCTCTTATACTTTGCCAAATTTATACGCCTTTTCCTTCAACGAAATTTTTGTTATTCGCGTACCCCACGACCAAAATTGTCTTCCAAGCCGAGTCCAAATCTCTCTTGGTCATACATGGACGTTCTTTCTCCTCCGAGTAATTTGAATCTCGTTTATATCGGGCATTTTTTTGTAATATTATATAAAACTCGAGAATGGTAACAGCCACACGTAAAAATTCCACGACGATCTATTTTTTATATTTCTAAAGTCCTGGTACTGGAATTACTCCAAAGTGTAGAGAAAGATATCAATTTATTTCGGTTGAATATCGTTTCCTTTTTACAAGTAAATTTGTACAGAAAATTGTGGCCAACCACGTGGTCGTCACGTGGATGTTTTCATTCATGGAAAACGTGGACGGGAAGCATACCGCGGGCCAAACCGGCGTAAACGTGGGACAGAGAGAGAGATAAGCTGCACAAACTCGTCCCTGGCTAACACGTGACTGACGATAATGGTCATAGTACGTGTACATATATTTTGTAAAAGTGGTACCGGTAACAGCCAGACCACAGTAGTAGTATTACTACTACTGCTAGTGGTAGTATATCACGGCAGTATTATAGTCTCTACGAGAACACGAGTTAAGGGGGGACGACTAGCCTGTGTAGGAGAGTGAGAGAAAGAGAGAGAGAGAAAATCGAGCAGTATTACAGCGAGAAAAGAGCCAGGGGCTACGAGCACAGTAGAGCACGAGAGAGGATCGAGCGTTATAGCGAACGAGGTAATAGAAGCGTCGAGTAAGACCTAGAAGCGTGCCGTAAGAGGCTCTAGGCTATTCTACTCGTGATGGTGCAAACTCGTATACCTGTATAACTATAAGTATACCTGTAGCTCGCGAGTTACAGTCATTGACACATTTAGCTATTTTTCCCCCCAGTATTCCTCAGAAAAATCATTTCCATCGACACAATTATTATTAAACAATTGGACTAAATTCTAACAGTTCTTCAAGTTTCATTAATCCAAAGGAATAATTATTCAAATTGGGATTATTGTAACTTTGATTAATTATCAATTGTTGTGATTATTAATCTTTATTTGTTAATGAAAGAAAAGAAGTGTCTTTAGACCTCAAATTATCTCAATAGCTGGTTTAAACACCCACGATCTTTGTTCTCGTTTTTTTCCTTCGAGGAAGAGAAATATCCACCGCAGGAACTTGAAACGACTGGGTCGTCCGGCTAAAGACTGGACTCGGCATTCCACTTGGAAGGTACTGCATCGGTGGTAGTAGTAGTAGTAGTCTGTGAATATCAGACGGCGGTGGCTGTGGTGGCTTCTGGTGTGGAACAGCCGGTCGGAAAGGATCCCAGAGGCAAGCAAGAGAGACGAAGAGAAAAACCACTCGGAGCAGGTTAAGAGAGAGAGAGAGAGAGAAGACCAGAGCCAAAGTGTGGTGGTTCCAGCACCGAAGGCTCTGCTCGAGTGGAGTTGTAGAGTAGCGTGTTATGTGGCGAGCTCTCCGACGGCGCGACGTCGACGCCAGGCTTTTGCCCATGAGCTCTTCGTCCCACTCTGGCTCACGTACTTCGAGCCGAGACCGGGAATAAGCGGAAGTGAGAGGGAGGATGTTGGAGGAAGAGAAGAGCGGAAGCCATGGGCGATCGTCGAGGGTCAGGGCATGATATCTGAATTCCTTTTCTCGCTCTCGCTTTTCTCACCCTCGAGCGAGACAACGAATACCCTGTACTCCCTTTATACGTTTATATAGTTATATATATTTCTCACAAGAGGGCGGAACAGAGAAAGCTGTAAAATCCGTTATATCCTTTCTCACTCGAGCTTTATCGTTTTAACTCCGTATCTCGTTCTCCCTCGTGGTCTCGCACACGCACACTTTCGTCCTACGATTCTCATCCTACCGCTTTCTTCCTTTTGCACCCTTTCTATCTGTCTCTCTTATCCCCTACGTTCTCATCCCTTTATTACCACCCTTATGTACTCTCTCTTTCTCTCTGGTTCTCTCGTGGCACGCTCCAAGACCGTGGTTGGCCGCTCTCTACGACGACGACAACCGCGTCACGTCGAGTAGCTGAAGAGAGAGAGTGAGAAAGACAGTTTCCGGCGCTCGAGTCGACCTTAAGGACTTTGCTCCAGTGGCCCATTCCCATCTCTCGACACTCTATCTCTCTCTCTCTCTCTCAAGTTCACGACCTGCGACTAAATGCCGAGACGATGCTTGCCTCGACTCGTCTTCGAGGCACTCTACATGTTTCCAACCTTCTAGGAGTTGAACCGCTCGAGTAACCCTCGTTTCCTCTCTGTCAGCCAGACACCCCGGTGTTAGGAGACAAGTCTGTCGACTCCTGACCTTTGGTACGAACGTTATCGTTACCTAGGTAAAACCTTCGAACGTTTTTTATCTTCGTTATTTGTCTAGGAAAAATTAAAGATCCAGAAAATTTGTAAATATTTTTTAAATATTCGCGTTTGTCATTGAACAGAATATTTTTTTTTAATATTTTTTTATAAAGATTATTCGTCAATCTTCCAGTCGACCAATTGTACGAGCAAATCTCGTATTATCGTTCGAGAAGAAACTAGGAACGACGAAGAGTCGTCGCCGTTAGGAAAACAAGGGAGTCGAGGGAAGGGTTGGATTCTAAATTCGAATTAGGGAAAAGCAATTTTCTAGTTACACTAAACTTCGTCTAATGGCCTCAATGTCGAAGCTCGTAAAAAGCTACGATCCCTCTCCCACCCTCGCTCTATCTGCCTCAGAACTACCCTCCGACATTTTCCACTACCGAGCCATTTCAACGTGCTTGCAAAAACTTTTCACAATGTGTAGGTGAATTTTCTCTCTCGCCTGTATACCAATCTTTCCTTTTTCCTCTCCCAATCTCTCTCTCTCTCTCTTTTGTCGTAAAATAACTTCGATCAATAGTCCATATCCTTTTTCATCCTCCCGTAGGGAACGATTTTCGACCGCGGCAAAACTTTGCCAATCGAAAAAAAAAACAAAACAAAACGAAAAAATTATTTTTTTCTAATCCTCCAAACACTCAATTCTTTTTTCCTTTGTTTTATTTTATAGAACAATTTCTCGCGGAAATGGACCGAAAATTTGGCCCGATAGAAAAACAAACAAAAAAAGATCATTCCTCTCGTTCTTACGTTCGTGTATAAATGCAATTTGTGTTTAAATTTATATGTATAAACTTTGAGCGAATACAAATTCATGGTTAGATTTACAGGAACACGAGTACATGCTGTAGAGAGGAATTCGCGATGGAGAGGAAGAGGAAGAGAGAGGGTGAGAGAGAGAGAGAGAGAGAAGTACGAGACCAGACGAAACACGGGGGCGCAAGTTCCGAGAGTCTCGTCGCGCGCGCATCTCATGGGAATCAATATCCGCGAGTTCTCCTACCTCTTTCTCTCTCTCTCTCTCTCTCTCTCTCTCACTCACTCACTTTTCACCCCAGCACACCCCCGCAGAATTCTCGTCGACCAGACCCAGCAGCTCCACACCACCCCTCTCGTTTCAACCCCACTCGCGCACAACCTGCCACAGCGTTGTGTGGCGGCTGATAAACGTGATTTAGAGAAGGAAGTGCTCTCTGTGTGTATGCGAGGGTATGGAGAGGGGCCGAGGGAACGAGAGGGTGAATTTCTACCCCTCTCTCCTCTCTGAAGCACAAGCGAATCGTCTCTCATCCATATAGAACCTATTTTCTTCTTTCTCTCTCTCTCTCTCTCTCTCTCGTGTTTTACCACCCCACGTACTTTCCCGTTTCTTCCTCTTTTTCTCTCAGTTCCACAACATTCTACGCTTTTTTGTTGCCTCTATTTTTCTCTCTCCTCGGAAACCCTCCCTCGCGTCATCCCCTTTTACTCGATTCTCTCTTCCACCCCTTCTCTCTTTCTCTTTCTGCTTCCTTCTCTCACACACACACACACATACAAAACAAAACGAGCATATATATAAAAGTACAAAACATTCAATTTGGACGTCAAGTTAAAACGAAATGGATTTTCTACTCCGCGGTACGTTCGACCGGAAAGTGTTTGCCGTTATTTCATCCCTTCAATTTTTATTTTCATTCTTACGATTTTTTTTTCTTTTCTTTTTTTTCTTTTCTTTTTTTTTGTTGCAACCGTGAAGTCTTTCATACATTTTCCTTTCTTTTACCCGTTTTGCAATAACGAACGTTTATACGCAATAAAGTACGTAATCTGTTTTTTATTGTTGTTTTTTTTTGTTTCTTCTTGATTTCCTCCCACTTTATATCCCACCTTGAGAAAAATCCCGCGAAAAAGCTCGAGAGAAGTTTAAACATTGACAATGCGCCAATATACGCGATTCGCCGACGAAAACTACGAGCGAAAATGGGAAACGGAAAAACGCACGTGCGAGATCGATGCGTCGAGAGAAACGTTGGAAAATGAAATATTCCGAGGACCCTCGCACTTTCCCCCCACCTCGGTCCTCCGCTTGCAGAATCATGACGATAAAAAGAAGGAGAGAAGGCGCGAGAATCAAGAGGGAAAGAGAGAGAGAGAGAAGAGTTTTCCGAGTACGCGAAAAGCTGCATTCGGAAAAGAATTACAAGCCATTTCAATCACGTTTCCAATTTCATTCGAGGCATTCCCCTACCACTTCTGCCTCGTTCGGCCCCGCACCTCTACACCCCGTGCCCTTTGATCCCTCACCAACCTCCCTTTTCGGAACGTTCTCTCCAAGAGGATGCGCTCCATCGTGGCGTCGCTCGAACGTGATAGATTTACCGGTCGACGACGAATCTCTAGAACCATTGATTTTTGTTTCGTTTTTTTTTGTTTTATTTATATTTCGTTACTTTTTTTTCAGTCTACGAAGAATATTTCATTGTCGAACTTTCGATTTTGTGAGGATTATCGTTGCGAAGCGAAATTATTAATTTTTAACCCTTAAATGTACGATTTTTTGTTTACAGTTTCTAATTATCAAACATTACTTTAAAAATAAAGAGTTATATTATGGGAAAAATAAGGGAAAAAATGAAATCTTTGTGAAAATATGTTTTATTACAAAATTCTTTATTTGCACGTTATTTGCGGTTAGAAAATCTACGACGCGTGAATGGCGTGCACCGTATACAAATACATGTGAGCGGTTTGTTGCCTTTGGCTACAATGCGTAAAAAGCATCCAAACGTTCCTGCAGTGAATGTAGAGCCAGAAAATACATGTGTTGCCAAACGGCAACACGATGGGTTAATATCGAAAATTCGGGCGAAATATCGAGACGAAATTTAAGAATTTAAATCGATAATAAAAATATTTCAGAATTTTGATTCAGACTAATTTTTGTTTTTCGCTAGGCTCGTCTCGTTAACGATAATGGGAATAAGATGAGAGTGAGAGAGAGAGAGAGAGAGTGATACATTAGACGCGTACACACATATTTGTACGAAGATTTTCCTACGAGCTTGTCCAGACCTCGAGAGCAGCCGAGAAAAAAAAAATTGCCTCATTCTCCCCTTCGCATCGTCTCCTCGTCATCCCTTACTCGTGTATCGTACGCGCGATGCGGCAACATCTTGTTTTGTATATCCAGAAAACTTCTTCAATAGTTACACTAGTCTCCATTAACGTCGTGCTTTGATCTTGCTTAAAAGGCTTACAACATCGAGTCACTTTCGGCACCCGAGAAATATTAGCGAGGGTCGAGGAGGGGAGATAGGAAAAAGTCCAACTCGAGGCTCTCTCTCTCTCTCTCTCCCCCACCACGAAACAAAAGTACACCGGTAAGCAAAGAAGAATTCCTTGCTTCGTCAAGCTCGACTCTCTCTCTCTCTCTCTCACTCTCATTAATGCCGAGCGCCTCTCTCTTAGGCATAATCACAAACAAAAATGTCAAACACAGACACAGTAAAATACGTTTTTTTTCACGACTCATGTCTACTCTCGCGTCTTTTTTGACGACGACTTTTGGTCACGTGAGAGAGGCGTCTGTAATGATAATGGTGTACAAGACACTCTCCCATTATCATTTCGAAGCTGGGAAGAAAAAAAAACAAAAAAAAGATGTAAACAATAGCAGGACTTCCTCCCTTCCCCCCTCGAAATCTCTCGTTCATCATATTCGCCTTCTACTTTGAAGTTTCTCCGAGTGTCGGCTGAAAAAAAAACATAAAAAAATTCATTAAATTTTTCCTCTCGATGAGACGAGGGAAAAAACAAAAAACTTTTTTCGCACCGAATCGAAGCGGTTCGATTTTTGTTTCGTATTGCCGATACGATATTTCCGTGATGTACGACTGTACCATTTCTCAAAATTTCTCGTTACGGGATGTCAAGTTTGGGTTTTTGTTTTTTTGGGAAGGGGGGGTGGAGGGGTTGTCGTTCGTTTTCTTTGCTTCTTTCGCATCTCGCACTATTTCTCATTTATCCTTCGCCCATCTGGTATTTACGGTTATGGCATTGCCATACAAATCGAGTCGGGCGTCTAGCGATGAGAAAAAAAAAATGAAAAAAAGAAATTGTAAAAAGAACAATTTATTTCCTCGGCTTGTATATCGCGCCAACCTTTCCTTATACACGCACACAAACACACGAGCTTTTCATTGGGATTATACTTTCGTGCATTAAATATTCGAAACGACGATTGCAGGACGTGTCCCCTCTTTCCGTCGAAAAACGTGAACGAATCGTTCCATGAATTCCCCCCGCCCCCCCCCCCCACATTTTATCGACTGAAATAAAAAGTCATAAAAAATGCGTGTACGTGTGTGTATTTTTTTCGTTTACTATTATTATTAATCACACGAGCGCAATAACCCCGTCGCCGATTTTGCACTCGTTCTCGAAACTTGATATTTTTCGTTCGCCGAGGAAAAAACCACAAAACTTTATCGATAAAACGGGAGGTCGTGGTGTAAAACAGAAAAAAAAACACCGATTCGAGACCTTTTTATTTATTTTGCGCTTTTACGTCGCGTCCTTTTTTTCTTTTTTGTTTTTTAAGTTTTTTCCTGTTGTTGCTTCCATTTTTGTTATCGACAGGGCTTTCACCGTCGCTGAACCGTAAAACAAAAACAAAACTAGGTAGGCAAAAAAAACAAAAACAAAAAAGGAAGAGACGATAAACAAAAAAAAAGGAATAAACCGTCACGCGGAACGTCATAAAAATCTTTTGTCATTACGACGGTCTTTAAAATATATTCCCTCGTTCCTCTGCACGCTGACCGAACGATTTTCGCGTTATATTTTACGCGAATTGCTCGACCGATCCGCGTCCCAACTTCGTAATTTAATGCTTTGATAAAAAACATTTTTAAAAACAGAGAAAAAACAGCCCCCATAATTTGTTGGTTGAGTCGTCGCGAGAGGGCGCGTGCCGATGACAGATAAATTATTATTTCTACTTTTTTTTCTATTGAAGAAAATATAAATTGTAAAACAGATAAATTATTATTTCTACTTTTTTTTTTTCTATTGAAGAAAATAAAAATAAAATATACATATATATAAATGACGAATGCGACAAGGATAGGAAAAACAATACGCGATATATGACTTGCTCCCTTGATACAAAAAAAAGACATTAAAAAACATACCGAGGTTGAGACATTATCTGCAACGGTATAGCGGAAGTGATAGGAGGGGAGGGGGATGAAGAGGAAAGAAAAACCTACCGATGCTTTTACAGTCGATATAAAAATCCCCTGTAACTCGAGTATTGTGTGTAAAAATATTCCTCGCTATATTGCTTTTGCCTCTGTTATACCTCCGCCCATACCTCCCCCCCTCTTCGCATCTAT
This sequence comes from Netelia virgata, assembly GCA_951802705.1. NCBI lineage: Eukaryota > Metazoa > Arthropoda > Insecta > Hymenoptera > Ichneumonidae > Netelia > Netelia virgata. The sequence goes on from OX637868.1 coordinate 3,208,087, forward strand.
GCCCTGCCCGTCTCAATATCTATAGGTATATATATATATATACATAGAAAAAAAACGTATATATATATATATACGTAGGTTTTTTTCTCTCGTAAAAAGTATCTGCATAACTTTAAAGCGAGCTTGTCCCGGCTGCGCCGCATCGTTAAAGCCTCTTCGCCACCCACCCCCTCCTGCCGCCACGTTCGTACCATTGGACGGACTATTCGAGTCCTCTCGTATCGTCGTAACGTCGCGGGCGCGTTACCGCGTCCGCACTCTCGAATCTTGTTCTCCGTATTTACGGGCGAATTGCGCTCACTAGGGCTTTTCGAAAAATCGTTGGATTTTGTTTTGTTTTTGTTTTTTATTATTTTTTTTTTACGAGAATACAACGCGACGAAAATTCTTTTCGCGAGATTTTCGATAGCTCGAGTGTAACCGGGAGAGGAAAGTACGCGAGAGAAAAAATAGAGAGAGACGAAGAGTTGGAAATTGAATGAGAAAAAAGTTACTTCTCGCTTTTACTTTTGTTTTCTTCGTATATTAGGCGCGCTCTTTATGTTTGAAGTACGCGAAATATACAAAAGAGAGAGAGAGAGAGTTGGTACTCGCGATTTATTCCAAAGTAGGAAAAGAAAATCTCACGTAGTTGGAACAATCTTATTCTTGATGCAAAACAACAAAAAAAGGGGGACGGGGGGGAAACAAAAAAATGACGATAGAGCAGGATGTGGTACGCGGGATGCATAGAGCACCTCGACGAAGTGGTTGCAGAGTGGAAGGGGACAACGGAAATCCATTTTCGAGAAAGAGACTTTTCCACCCTCCTGCCCTTTCGCCCTCAACCCCCCTCCCCCCTCTCAGTGCCTCTCTATCTCTTTCTCTTCTTGGCTTTTCCTTCACTTTCGCGACTCGCAAATGGAGTTTGAAAGCCTCCACTATCCATCTTTCTCTCACTCTTGTTATCACCCCTTGAATATATTATACGTAATATAGTTCTGGTACGATAAGAGAAATAAAAAGGAAATATCACGAACTGAAGATATTTAATGCTCATTGGCATAAAAAAATCGATGAAAAAAAAAGAAAACAATAATAATTCCGTCGAATATCTTATCGGATCTAAAAATGAAATACATTTTTCATTCAATTTTTCGAACTATTTTCATTTTTTAGTATTTTTTATAGGACGATAATAGGATATGATATGATATGATAGGAAGGGACAGGAGCGCATTGAGACAGAGATAAAAGTCGGTTTGACCCCGGGACGTTGACCGGGAAGATGAATCGACCTTCTCGAACAGCAGGATTTCTATTTCTCTCTCTCTCTCTTTCCCCTCTCTCACGTCTTCGTTCTCTCTCTCTCTCTCTCTCTCTCTCTCGTTCGAGTTGAGAAATGTTACACGTAGCACGTAAGCTCAACGTGAAATGTAGTCTCCCGTTTCACTCTCGCTCATTCACAAAAGCTCCTTTCTCTCTCTCGCTCTCGCATTCTCGCCAGTCGTTTGCCACAAAAGCCGTCGGGACGACCGCGTGTGTGGCTAACCCTCGAGACTACGTATAACCTTCTCAAGCCCCCCACGATATCGTATCAAGCTCTCACGTTACCCCTCCATCCTCCCTTACTCCTGCTTGTCTACTTCATCTCCTGCGTGTTGCCCTCGTCGTCGCTTTTCCTTGTCCTACCCACACACACACATATATATATATATATATATATATTTGCTCGTAGGTAGTCTAGCTCCTTCACTATTCAGGGTTAACCGCCCTCCCATATACAGTAAGACCCCTTCGTACCAATAGAGAGAAACTAGGTCTCGGTTCAAGGTCAAGGAACCCCGTCGACTCTTCCAAAATACGTTCAATCCCATCCCCTTAGACCACTCGAAATGTTTTATTCTAATTATTATAAAAAACAATATACAATAAAAAGTCTTCATCAGTTGTGATAATTATCAAATTATTTATTTGAAGTGAGAGTAAAATTTGGTTTATTGCTAAATGAATAATAATATTGTGAAAATGAGGGTTTAATTAATATTGATTTATTAACGAGTTACTGGGAATTTAATTTGAATTCGTTGATTTATTTATTTTAAGGTTGTTTAATGCCCTTGGGCTTTTCCTATTCTACCCTTATCAAATCGAGCCTTTACCCTCGGCAAGTCCGGACAAGGTTCGCCCGGTGGTGATAGGTCAAGTTCAAGGCTCAAGGTTCGAAGACCCTACGGTATATAGTCAAGGGGGTTGAAGCGTCGGAGAGAGTGAGAGGGCGAAAGAGCGAGAACAGTGAGACCACCAGGGCGAGTCGAGCCGTTGGTGCGCAAGACGCGCCTCGTTCGCTCACCATTCAACCGCACACCGAGACAAATCGCTCCCGGCCTTGGCTTAACGTCCGGTCGCCTTCGCCTTTTTACACCCTTACCCCGAGTCTTCGCGAGGATCGCATGAAAAGAAACCGGAAATACAACCCCCGTTAATATCCTCCTTCCTGAATAACACGAGAATTTTCACCCAACTCGTGACAATGAACGAATCAATTGTTCAACCCCTTGTCCACCTTTGTCGGTTGAATCCTTTTTCGTTCGAACGAAAAAACGTTTAGGTAGGAAAGAGTTCGCTCGGTAATTAGAACTTTAATCGATAATTTTAATTAATTGCCCGAACGTTAAAAATTTATAATTGACAAAAGCAGAAAACGAGGTTGGGGTTGGATGTAAAAAAACGGGATGAAAAAAAGCAAATAATTTCTCGAAAGGTACGTTCAAAGGGAGGTGGAATTTTATCCGTTGGAAAAATCAACCCTACATTGCGTGATGAAGCTCGTAGAGCAATTAATTAGCGATAGAGGAAGTGGAGAGAGAGAGAGAGAGAGGGAGAAAAAGGAACGAGGTGAAGCTGGGCGAGATGAGGCGGAAGAGCACGTTTCACAGTATCTCAACGTGTATACACGAATATATTTATAGCGATGAGCACGGTGCATCAGTGCCAGTTGCCATCGCAGTCTGCCAAATGAAGCGCGCTTGTGTTAAATAAAGCGTCTTTAATAACGTCAAACAGGAATTTCTTCCCCTCGGGCAATCGCTCGATGTATATATTACATAATTACGGGCATGTAAAAAAGGTTTTAATATACGCCCTGTGACCCAACGGACCATTCCAGTGAGTAACTATGGCAATAAGCGCGAGGTAATCGCTCTTAAACGAACAATTTTTCATCGAACGAACGCTCAACCAGACGTAATAACGAAACACCGGAAGTGTTTTTATGTGTAAACAAAAAAAAATTCATCTTTTTTTTAAAACTAGACTCGAAGTGAAGTCAAAGCAGAGAGCAAAGACCTCTTCTACATTGAGCTAACTTCGTTTTTAACGATATAACCCACGAAGATTACGGATATGTATTCCGCCGCTGAGGATGGGTACGTGCGAAGCTCCATAGAAAAATTGACAAGCAATACGCTGACGAGAAATATTCCGATCTCAGAAATCGTGATTTATCGAAACCAGCGAAGGATTTGATCGACGTCTACGTTGGCTCGGGAACGTGGCAAATCCTCGTGACGCTTATGCTGAGCTTCACGGTGTTCATTCATCTTTTGAACACGGGAAACGAGACGTTGCTCCGTTCTTCTGGATGGTGGTGCAAAATGCCAGATTTTCTGAATTGGACGGACGTACAGTGGATTTTGTATAGTCATAGCAGAGATTCCGTGGGTACAATTGTTTTTTTTAATTAATCGTCACTCGACAGCTAGTAACGAGAAGAGCTTGTAGTGCGTAGGAATATGCAACCGTCGTGTCTGGTCGTCGAAAGTGTTGGCGGATGGATATTTTCAAGGCTGCAGCTTGTACGACATCGATTATGAAAGTCTTGAGTCTGTCACGTACTTGGAACGACCGATGATACAAACAAATCGTACAATTCCATGTCCGTATGGTATCCAGTACAGTATCAAAGGCGGACAGAGCTTAGTGGAAAAAGTATATACCTCCGTTTCTCCGTCCCGTTCATAGAGGCGCTGCACCACGCGCTCCACCTCGAAAACGAAATTTGCATTTTCTCCCGAACGGCGCGACCGATCGGAGTGAAATTTTGCTTAGCCAATGCAGAATCGTGGCAAGAAATACATAAGTGCTTTACTTTTTATTAATCTTGGAAAAAATGCAAATTCCATTTTGAAACTAATCTCCTCTCGCACTTGTTCGAATCTCACAATGATTTTCTATCGTTCCCACGATTATTTCCTTCCACCGTTGATCCAGTACGATAGAGCTTGTTCCAATGGAACGATAATCTCTAGCCTGTGGCTCTCCTCGAGTACCTTCGGTCGTGTAGCCGGTTACATCGTTTTCGGTATTCTCGGGGATTGGATAGGTCGTAAATCCGTGATATTCATAGCTTGCGGTACCGCCCCGATCACAGCACTCCTCGTCGCGAGTTCCTTCAGTTACACGATGTTCGTCGCCGCCAGTGTCATTCATGGATTCTTTCACGGTGGCTTTGCCGTTTGCATGATTCTCGTATTGGAGATCAGCACAAATGCATGGAGAACCGGTCTGATGGCGATAAGTTGCGGTTCTTTCGCTCTTGGAATCGGTAAATCCTCAGCTTATATCCCATGTCCGCTAATTCGTAGAACCATTTTTAGTCTTTTTTCATTCGTGTATCCAGGCTTGACTCCCGTCATCAACAGCGTCTTCGATTCCTACGATCAGATGGTGATCTTCATAAATCTTCTTTGCGTCGTCGTGTTCGTAGCGACACGTTTTCTTCCCGAATCCCCATCCTGGCTGTTTTGCATACGAGAGAGAAAACGTCTGGAGAAAATAATATATAAGGGGGCCGAAGTCAATCGACAAACGAACGTAAAATTTCGTCTCGTTTACGTCGATCGTGGCGATCAGAGACATCGCCTTCCAGATCGCATGCCAAGAATCTGGAACTTGATGCTCCAACCGGAAGTCGCGTGTCAGGTCATCGGAATAATTTATCTGACCGGGCTGTTCGGTCTCATATTCGGCAATGGTTATTACGAAATTCTGGCGAACATCGCCAAGTCCCAATTGGCGAACACACTTCTCGTCGCTTCGACGACCATCGGTATGCTGATCGGTCAACTCTGCACTTTGTTGATGGGACATCGAAGAATCCTTCGAATATCGATAATACTCGTTCTCGCGAGTTCCTTCATTCTCATGATACGTCTTCACGATCTGAAACCATCGCTCACCGGACCCACCACCACTCTTCTCCTTCTCAATGTCGCTGTAGTCAGTCTCGGTTACGGAGTTCTTCTAAATTACAACACTCGAACGTTTCCCACTCTGCTGAGGTCGACCCTACGCGGAATTTTCCAATCGACCTGGGCTATTTTCGTTTGGGCCGGAAATCACGATTACGTGAAACTTTCACGTATTCCAGTTGTCCTCGTCATGAGTTGCGTCATCGCGGGTCTCATTAGCCTCAATTTCCACGAACTGCACGGCAGAGAATTGCCGGATACGATAGCGGATTCCGTCAAATTCAAAACGTGAATAAATTTCTCATTAGAAAGAAAAAAAATGATGATCTCGATTGTTCGTTTCTGTCTGAAAACAGGGAAGCGAAACCAAAGCGTTGGGACACGATGGAGAGTTTTGAAGATTTTCTGGTGGACGAAACGAGTCACGTGACCATCGAGAAACCAGCCAGGTATTTCAATTGTCTGGCCACCAAGGTTCAAGGGAAAAGGAATTTATCCAGCGATCCTCGAAACCCTCGGTGAGTCTAAAACATTGACCCTTTTTTTCTTCTCCTTCTTCTTCTTCTTTTACCAATCCCTCCCTCTTCGTTGCATATTAAATTCACGGGGGCAATCGACGGCTTGTCGGAAATTTAGATTGATGATTTTTCATCAGCTGTCGTTGCAAAACATCGCAACGTCTTATTTGCTCTTGTAGTCGTTCCCATTCTCGCGAAAAAGATGAGTTGCACGGAGTTTCTCGCTGGCGAAGAACAAAATTTATAACCGCGAGGGATCAATCTTCGTCAACGAGATGGCGGCACTTCGCCTGCCTGAACTCCACCCCCACCGTTCTCCCTCGCCCCTCTCCTTCTCTCCCTCTAGTCTCACTCTCTCTCTCTCTCCCTCTCCCTTTCGTTTCCTTTGTATTCTCATGCTCATTTTCCTCGCGGGCGGCGCTCGACGCGATAACATTGCAGCATAAAAGTTTCTTCCCGTAAGGGAATTTTTTTATATTCGCGATCCGGCAACGCCGCTCGCTCTTGTTTGTTTCTTTTTTCTTTTTTTTCTCTCCCTCGGCCCAATCGATTTACATAGACACACGGATGCCACCATGAACAAGACAACGTTGTAGCAGCCCTCTTCTTGTTCGTGGACGACAAACTTTCTTTTTTTTTTAACTTTTTTTTTATTTCTTTGTTTTTTTTACTTCTCTGCATTCTCTTCTTTCTGCCCTTCGGTTCTCTAGTTTTTTCCCCTTTTTCTTCCTTTCCTCCGTCTCCTCGTTCTCCAATTTTCCACGATTAAATACGCTCGATAGCGAATTCCATCGGTATACGAAAGAAAAACTTTGCCAATCTATATGACAATTACTTGATTATTATTTCCATTGTTATTATCGATATCTTTATTATTATTATTATCGTGGTTTCGACTCCATCGCTCGAGTGAATTAATATTTCTCGAACCTTTCTCTCCCTCTCTCTTTCTCTCTTGTACACAAGGAGGGGGTATTGAAAAAAATTTAAACGACTTTTTACTTCGAGAAGAAAGATTTTATCTCGAAAGGTCCGACGGAACGAGTTCGCAAAGGACACAAAAACTCTCTCTCTCTCTCTCTCGATTTCAGACCCTTCTCCGGTAGACGAATGCAACATAAAAAACAAAAAACAAAAAAACAGAACCGTGTAGTATTCCCAAGGTCCATTGTTCGGGACGTCCATTGAAATACAAAAAAAAGGAAAAAAACAAAACAAAACAAGAAAGAAAAAAATCGCGGGACCCTTAACTCCGTTTCCTTATCTTCGTTTGCACGGTTTCACGTCGCATTATACGAGAAACAATTATTCTAATTCGCCCAACAGAAACAAAAGAAAACAAACAAAAAAAAAGCTTCATTTCAATTTTTGCCTCGCATCAACTCCAATTAGATTGCGTTAGTTTCGTTCTTCGGAAAATCACGAACAACGTTAACACGAAACGTTGCCCGTTTCGCATAACGACGAAACGTTTTCTCTTATCGTCGCAAAAAAAAAAAAATTGCGCGCTTTTATCGTTTTATTAGGGATCTTTCGCGAGTCCGATCGTTTTATCGGATCTCTCCGGACGAAAAAGGGAGAGAGAAAATGTGCCGTTAGCAACAAAAGGTGGACGGTCGACGAATGGACCGAGGTAGAAGATAAGTGAACTTTGATTTTTTTTTTGTTTATTTCTCATTTTCTTTTCTTTTTCTTTTTTTTACGAGTACGAGAAGAGAGCTCTCTCTCTCTCTCTCTCTTTCTCGGGATATCCCGTAGAGACGACGAAGACGACGTCGACGACGACGTCGAGACAGGGCCAGCGTCGCGACCGTATCAGTATCTTGTCAAACGTCGACATCAACCGTCTTTCAGGCGATCCTCCCCTTTACTCCTTCCACCCTTTTCGCTACCTCCGCGATTCCGTCGTGCTTTTCACGATGCGTTCGTGGGAGATATAGGAGAGCTGAGGAGGGGAGGAGAAGCTTGCCCGTCATCGCGATCGCGGTCCAATCGCGATTTATGACCGCCAGTTTTTGCATGATTTATAAGCCGAAATTACACTTGTAAATGCCGATAAAGCGATCAGATATCCGGACAGTCGCATACACGTGAACGATTTACGATCGTTCCTCTCGATCCGCAATATCGTCGTATCGTCGCGTGTTTTCTTCTTTGATCTTTGATTTCTTGTTTTTGGTTGTTTTTTTTTCCTTTGTTTTTTCGTCCCATCGATCGACCAAGAATTCATTTTAATGTCGATCGGTACGTACGTCGATTTTTAGCTATACGAACGAGAATATCGTTCGGTATTTTCGTTTCGTTGTGGAATTTGATTTATCGAGTTTGAAAAATTAAGAAAACGAAAAAATTAAAAAAAAAAAAAGAAAAATGATTATTTTTGCGAATTTGTTAATTGCGTCGGGTCGCGAATCGTGTGAAATCGTGTAAGAGAGATTGTGGTCGAGCGCGCGAACAGGTGGCGATGAAAAATATCGTGGCCTCAACGACGGTTGACCGTGCAAAAGTCACGTGAGTTTAAGCGAGAGAGGGAAGAAGAGACGTCCCGTTTAAAAGAGGCAAGAGAGTGTAAGGAAGACGAGTTCCGTCTTCGAGAGTAAAGAAAGAGGCGAAAAAAAAGAAGAAGAAAAACAAAAATTGCCTCGGCGGTTCTGTGGCAAAGGGACGAGGTTGAGGTGGAGAAGATCGAAAGGACCTGCTTACCACCTGACGTCTTTTCGCGAACTTTCGCAACCCGAGAGTCTCGTAGGAGATTCGGTTGCTCGTATTTTGTGTATTATGTCGTGCGTCGACAACCGTGGCTATCCGATCGCATCCTCTCTCTCTCTCTCTCTCTCTCTCATTCTATATATATATATATGTATAAGGCTAATAGGCAAACAAAAATTTGTTCATACGTATACGGGGCGTTCCGACCCAACTCGACCGAACAGCGACCCTAATTATTGTTTATTAATTCAGCGATATGATAAACATCGTTCGACATTTATAACGATCTATAACGGTATAAATGTTTCACATTTATCACGCCCTTTTAATGAATATTTTTTCAATTATTATTTTCTGTCGGGTCTAAAAACAAACGAATACAAAAATTGTTCCCTAATTATTATTTTGTTAATTCCGAGATATGATTGTTCGACATTTATAACGAAATTTTAATGAATTTTTATTTTTCTTCGTGTCGAATAAAACGCCCGAATGCCCCATACGTATCGGAAAGTTTCGACCTCGATTATCGAATATCGGTCTAGTTTTTGTGGCTAAAATTGATCGAGCAGGTTCTCCGATTCTCTTTTCTATTCGTATACGCGAAATTTCCTCATTCCACCCCCCCCCCCCCCCCCGCACCTCTTCCCTCTTCTCTAATTCTCCTTCGAAAAGACTCTTTCTCTCGAGTTTCGAAGTAAAAAGTGCTCTCTCGTGTCTCGCGCCCTTCCGGCCGCAAAGACCGAAACAGCGCGCGCGCCAGAGAGCATTTTTAAGTAGCGTAACCTCGTGGTTAACGTTTCCCCCCTGCCCCACACCAGTCAAAAAATTGACCAAAGGCGCTTCCGGATTCTCGATAATCCTCCCTCCCCCCCCTGACACACCCTACAGCTCATCGATTCTCTATTCTTCTCGTGCGTTTACCCACCGTTTATCTTTCTCTCTCTGTCTTTCTCTTGTGCTTTTTCCTCGTATTCTTCCAACGGTCATCTCGATGAATGATGCCTGTTTTATTGTTGGCGAAAACGAGTCCGTCCTTTATTCTCGCGATTAAGGATTTAACGAGGCACCGCCCGTGCTCGTTATATACTTTATATATCTCTCTTTCTCTCTGTGTATATATATAGATATACTATATATATATACGTAAATGCAACGAAACGCATGTACATGGGCCATATAGCGTTAGTACATACCTTATGCCTTCGATCTCATCTCTCACGAAATACGAAGCGACCGCAAAATTATATATATATGTATATATGTCTATGTTTTTTGTGGACTGGCCTCATTATTATTGTCACTATTATCGTCATTATTGTTATTATCGTCCCGAAAATTGCCTCATTGTTGTTGGGGACGAAACTTTTTTTTTCGCCAGCTCGTTTGCTTTCCCCAGCCATACCGGGGATTGTGCCCTCTCTCTCTCTCTCTCTCTCTCTCTCTCTCTCTCTCCCTCCCTCCCGCTCTCTCTCTCTCGCTCACTCTTTCTTTCTCTTCAACTACAGCATCGCAAAGAAACGCCAAATACAATCTTCGAGCCTGTTCCTCTTTATGCGGCAGTACGCGGTAATGTCTCTTTGTGAAAACGTTTCTTTTTCTCGTTTTGTTCAATTACACGGTCACCCTTCGAAGTAATATCGTGAAAAATATCTCGCACAGTGGCACGTGCTGGAATAACGGAAAGCCTTTTGTACGATGCAAATTGTCGACCGGGCGAACGCTCGTTAGGCCCTGAAATTTTTCTCAGTCGAGTTGGAAAGCAATTTTTTTTTTTTCTTCTTCTTTCTTGTTTTCATTATTTGTATTTATAAGACTCGGTTAATGTCGATCGATCACGACGGGGCTCGTATTGTTTGTTTTGTTTTGTCGTTTCGATAAACGAGCAACGATCGAACGAACCGTAAAATTGCGAGAATACTTTTTATCGAAGACAGCAAATGCGAGGATGCACTTTTAGGCTCGAGGCGAAAAACGTCATATCTACCCTCGGACTGGTTCGAAGTGAATCGACTCGCCCCGCCCCATCCCTCCCCATCGCCGAAGACGAATGTATAATTTATATTTGTCATTCATCTCCGTCTTGTTTACCTTTGTTATTTTCCTCGTATTGATCCGACGTAGAAGAGAGAGAGAGAGAGAGAGTGAGAGGGGGTGAGAAAGAGAGAGAGAGGGAGAGAGGGCGGGAGTGAGTTTCGTAGGGTAAATGGGTTGAGAAGAGAAGCAGAGAAGAAGAGAAAGAGGAAGAACGAGAGAGAGGGCGAGGACGTTGGACCACCCCTTTGTACGTGGGGGTGGAAGTAAAAAGGACGGAAGATCGGAGCTGAGCAAGACCAAATACAAAAGAGAGGAAGAGGGAAGAAGATGCGCAAAAGAGCGAGAAAGAGAGAGAGAGAGAGAGAGAAGCAAATGTCGAGTTTCCAAAACTTTCAAGAGTGCTGTACTTTCCGATGTAAATGCGCATGCGCCCCCCCCCCCCGCCCGTTGGCTCGTTTTGCGCAAACAGAAAGTTTGAGAAACGTATAATGTCGCTGATAAATCAAGGAAATTTGATAAATCAACAGAACATTCGGAGCTAGCGAAGAAATACGAGACTCGGTCTGTCTGTCTGTCTCTCTCTTTCTCTCTCTTTCTCCTTCTACCTCAATCTCTCTCTCTCCCTCTCTCTCTCTCTCTCTCAGTCTACGTTACGAGGGCGCTAATTATATGACTAGGCAAGTCTCCTCACAGCTTCGTTTATTTTCTCTTTGCCAATGTTTTTCACGATTTGGCAACGGACCCTGACTCATTTTTAAATCCTTTCGTACGCCACATAGCTCACCGATAAAGTAACTACGTATGTCTCTTTCGATTTCTTGAGAAACAAATTTTTGTTTCCTCCGGTGACTTCATACATTTGACTAAAGTCAAGGAGTCGACGAATTCTTTGTTGTTGTCGTTGTTGTTTTTTTAACGAGATAAATATTCTCCGTGAGCCCAGTCGTTTGACTAAAGTCACGGAGTCGAAAAATTCCTCTTTTTCCTTTACAAGAGAACATTTTTCCGTGATTTCAGACATTTGATCAAAGTCACGGGGAGTCAACAAATTCTTCTTTTTTTTTTGTTTTACGTGATAAATTGTCTCCGTGACTTTAGCTAAATAGCTCGTACGCAATGTACGAGGCCAACGTCTCACGGGAAAGATAAGCCTTTCCTCGAGGCGTTACGTGGCCATATATCATCATCAAGGCTCGCGTTGTATACCAGCCAGCACCATGAGAACCGAAGTGATCCTAGGTGACGTCATCGCCCGCACCCGACCTCGAAACCCCCGTTGAAAAATGAGCAAAGTGCATTCAACCCCATTTCGATAACCCACTCTGTCTCTCTTTCTGCGTTCCTTGCGAAACCCGTTAACCGCTAAAAAAAACGAGACGAAAAAACAGCCCCCTTCCCCATTTCCTTGTCATGGCATTTTTACCGTTGGTGGTAACTTTTTTTTTGTCTTAAAGCCAGAGTGAACGACCGTTAATCATCGTGTGGTATATTCACTCTAGCCCGTTCCAAAACATATCTATATATATATATATATATATGAAAAATAATAATTGCAACTCGTACAAATTGTAAAAAAAAAAAAATCGCATTTTTTTGGCTAAGAAAGATTTTGGTAATTTTTAATGACACAAGTCTTACGGTTTTAATCACATCGCACTCTTCGTGTCAATGACCTGTCAAGAAAAGCAGAACCCTCGCTATCATCATTTTTATATGTCTCGGCCAAGTTATACTATTTTATACTATTCCTATTATACGTATATATATATGTATATATATGTATATTGGAGGAACGTCGATGGCTATGGGCCACGTATCTTCACAGTTGGAAGAACTCGTGACCCGATTTCCTTTATGGCGCAGTTCCATAAAACTTTCAAATAAATTGCATTACCCCATTATGTCAAAGTTTCTCCAACCATTTCAATCCCTCTCTGCCTCCTTACCGAAGTCTCCAGCCCTTCACCCTTCTCCCTCAACCCCTCTTCGGAACTGATTGTATCGAATATTGCAATATTCTTACATATCAAAGAAGCTTTTCACGTCTAATCGGCCGTTGAACGATAGTTATTAGCGAAACTTTCCCTAGTCGTACAAAATAAATAAAAAAAAATCACTGTAAATGAAAAAAACAAACAAGAAAATTTCACATTTCGTTGTATTATTTTTTAAGACTGTGTGTGTTTTTTTTGCTTGATCGAGATTCGGGCGAAAATCTATTTGAAAAGTTGGTAAAAAAATAGGAGTTTCAGGGATGCTGGTCGCGCGTTTTTTCCCTCGCTGTTGCCGAGCACGCGCACTTGCGATATTCATACGCGGCCGTCTGTTTATATATACGTGGACGATTCTAGGCCGAGACAGAGAGAGAGTAGAAACGACGAGGTACTGTGCATCGCGAGGAAGATGCGACAGGGGTGTAAGAGGGATATTTGTCTATATTTACGCGAGGGGGTAGAAAAGTGAGTAGAAAGATCAAAGCCGTTCGCGAGGCATTGTGAGAGGGGAGAAAATGTACCGAGTTCTACCCGTGTATATCGCGCATCGCCCGCACAGACGCGATACACTCGTTTCAACGATACGCTTACATACCCACACACACGTACACACTAGTCACGTCTTTGTAATTCGCGATATTTTTTCGTTTCGTTGTCTTCTTTTTTTTTTCTCGCGTGCAAGTAGGTCCGATGAAAGTTTCACAGAGGAGACGAGAGCAACGTCCTCGATTTACCGAAATTTGTATACGTCTGTTATCCCCGATGGAAATTAATTACGACTTACTCCCCCGAGTAAAATAACAATCATCCATAATTATTGTTCTATCGAAATAAATTTCGAATTAATGTTGTTATAATTAATTATTATCTAATTATTGATTCAATCACTAATTATAATTAAATTTATTCGAATTTTATTTTGATTATTATTCATCGTAAATTATTAATTAATAATCCAATTCGATAATTCAATTTTTAATTTTTATTTTTATTTTAAATCATTTTCAATTATTTTTAGTATTTTTTAGTTCGCAACCCTCTCGTATAACTATGCGAGGCGGATATAACAGTCCATAGCCACACGGGCATATACAGACGTTTTAGGAAAGGTTGTCGTAACCAGGCCGAGCTTATAGCCCCTCTATACGACTCGAGTGCTCATTTCAGATAGCGGAGTTTCAAACTTTTAATTTCTTCAGTTTTACGCTGCCTGTTTTATGATTCGGTACCGTTTCCTTCCATACCCGCGCCCCGACCCTTTTTCCCCCGGTCTCGCGGAGACTTTCGTACCAGAAACACACACACACACACACCGACACACACACGAATACAGACTGCTTTCCAGATGTATGAACGTACGGCTGGATTCAACACGAAAGCGATTTCGTTGCCCTCGCAGTCGGAAGGACGAAACGAGAGAGATAGGACTGCGGACGAGTGGAATGCTGATAGTGTTTATACAGCCCTCGAATCTCGGTATTCTCTTCTTCCCCAGAGTCACTTTTTGTTTCTTTTTTTTTTTTGCTTATAGAGCAGTGTGTACAATGCTACTTAACCCCTTGGGCCAAAGTCGAAGGGAATATCCGAGAGTCGACTATCGACTCGAGTCTATTGGTTCTATTTGTTCGTAGGGAAAACCACGTGATCGGCTGATATTCCTCTATAATGAACCCCCTCTCTTCTGGTGTCATCGATTCTGTCTCACTCGATCGGAAAACAGTAAACACTGGTGATCGATCGATCAATAAATTATAATTATTGATTTTTTATTATTTATTGATTTTCTACGATTTATTAATTTTATATTATTTATCGATATTTTTATTATTGTTTTTTTCATTTTTCTTTTATCGTCATTACGTCGTTCGGATAAACGACGGTCGTTGCAGACCTAAGATACGGATGCTCGAGAAGGGATGTTTCAGCGTAATATCGAATTTAGCGTTTTAGCGTTGTCGTAAATCAGAGGTCTCCGTTCAGTAAACTCCGGGAGCAATTCTAACGCTGTTACCGACAAAATTACTCTCCTAACAAATAGATACGTACATAGCGTGAGAACAAGGGCGAGCGAGAGAGAGAGAGAGAGAGAGAGAGAGAGAGAGAGAGAGAGAGAGAGAGAGAGAGAGAGAGAGCAAAACATCACCGCGAAGTGAGCGCCCACCTGCGCGACATTCATCCCTCTCAGGCAACGACCGAAGCTTCGCAATAAAATATCAAATGACAATTTGAAAATATACGCCCACGTATAGTGTCCATCTCGAGCCACCAGTTTGCCATAAACTCGCCACGATTTTATTCGGCCATAAGTAATAAAAATGAATTTCAAATCTTCGTCCGGAAATAAGAAAAAATTACCAGGGCAAAAATCAATGTCTCGAAATTTGTAAGGAAAAATCGAAATTAATATTAGAAATAAAATTTGTATCCACGAAGAGCTTCGAGGGATGAGGGTGCAGGGGTGATATGCCTCTTTCTCTTTTCCGTACCTACTCTCTCGCCCCTCCGAATCGAGCAACGGAGCAACCCCCACCACTCTCTCTCTCTCTCTCTCGCGGGGATCGCGCACCCCCTTTTTCCAACCCCTACTCCTCCCCACCCGTGAAATCCTGGCCCAACCATCCACCAGAGGGCGCACTCTGCCGATATCTCACTGTCTCTCTCTCTCTCCTCTCTCTCTCTCTCTCTCTCTCTCTCTCTCTCTCTCTCTCTCTCTCTCATCCTCCGCTTCAACCCCTCTCATAACGCTTAGACCCCTATCCCGATTCCATACCATTTCGCCCCGCCCCTGACCCACGCTTCCATCCGGTTTCCATTGCCCCCGTGTCTCTGTGGTATATATCGCGTACACCGATAGATCTCTATATATTTATTGCGTTCGCGCCCGATACCCCCTCGATTTTTTCACCAAAGCCAACGAGACTGATGACAAATCATCCTTTTCTTTTTTTCATTTTTCCGAGAAACATGAAGAAAACTATATGTCCGATGAAAACGATCGCGTTAGGTATTACAAATTATATCGAAAAACAAGGATAATAATTAATAGGGCGTAATTAAGAAATTTTCCCTGTCCTAAATTTATGCAAAGAAAAAGAAAAAAACAAATACTTATCCTAGATTTAATATTTTGTAAAGTTAATTACCGATTACTAATTAGTCGTTACAATCTCTTTAATAACGAGCCTCGAGTCGGGTAAATTGAGAATTTTTTCCCTTATTTTCTTTTTTCTCTCTCAAGTACCACGGAAGTTAGTCCGAGGGCAATTTGTGGTTGAAATCGGTCAGTCGTGCGTAACCACGAAAACGTTCGTATATATAACGATGAAAAGAAAATTAAAGCTAGATGAAAAGTCGTAAAATGGATCGTATATAACATACGCATGTACGATGTAACAATTAGTGCTTCCTCACTTGGTCCCGTTCCTACCCCTATTTCCCCTCGCTTCTCATATGCCCCTCGTTTTCTCGTAATCCTCTTTGATAAAGGCGCACGAGAAAGCGCACTCGTATTATATACACGTACGAAAGGCAATAACGAGCGTATGAGCCCGGGATATTTCATGCAGAAGGAGATGAAAATTTTATTAAAGTGCGGTATATACGTATATATATATATACGCACGGTTATAATATTGTATCAGCAGACAAAAGAGAGACAAGGTTATTCCTTCTTTTCTCTTGAGATTCTCCCAACCTCGATTGTGGCCCTCCCCCTCGCCCTTCAATTTTCATTCTCTCCGTTTCTTTCCCTCTCGGCTTTTCGTGTGTCTTCGCATTTGCTTCTCTCCTTCATTCGCCCTCTTGTACGTTTTTTTCTCGTCGGGTCCTCAGTTCCATTCTTTCTTTAATACCCCTCGGCTTCTTTTTAACCCTGCCCTTCTTCTCGATCTCTCTGTGTCAATCTATCTCTATCTCTCGCGACGGTAAGAATTGCACCCTTACAACTCGATACACAACTCTCGTATCCATCGATCGTAGGTTTCTTTGTGTTCCTCTCCTGGGCCTCTCGCCTCTTTATTTCCCACGGTTTCAAATTGCTCCTCTCTCTCTCTCTCTCTCTCTTACTTTCGTTAACCAACGAACTTCTTTGTTTCCCGTCGAGACAAAAAGAAGAAACAAATCGACGCGCATTCACCTCGTTTTATAATAATCATCTATGTGTATTCGATGGGTGAAAGAAATGTGTTTGAATATTCACCCCCTGGCGAGAGGTTGAAGGAAGTTGCTTAGGAAAGAACTCCCGAGGGCGCCCCCCGCAGGAAATATGCACCCCCGAAGTATTGGATTTTTATAGCGTCGAAAGACAAAAAACGTTTTTATATTTCGGAACACAAGTCGCCCTCCTTCCACCCTCTCTTTCTCTCGTTGATATTCGGGGGGAGGATCGATCGAAGTAACGTCGCGTATTGGCAAAACATTCTAATACCAACCACGAGACACCACGAGATACAAACAGATGGAAAATAATTTGCAAATTATTTTTAAAAAAATTATAATAATATCAATATTAACAACCCTTATATTCGAAACGACGACGTAAATAAGGCAATTCGAAATACGCATTTCTCGCATCGTCTCCATATAGGGCGTTATGGCGATCGTGGTTAACGGGCAGTACACGAGACATATATAGATACGTTCTCGCGCTTTCGACCTCTTCCCTCTCGCGGTTCTCCTCTCTCGCGTCTTCGTTTCTCCCTCGCAGTCTCGTGTGTCCCGCGTGGGGTAACCCAAGAGGGTTGAGAAACCGGGGGTGGCTACCCGGGGGAATCAATAACCGAGAAGGGGGGGAGGTAACCCGCAGGGTGGTACGATCGTACCTATGGTGGGGGGTGACCAACTCCCTCGCGAGAGGGTTGAAGCGTGTGGCGAGCGGGGCTGAAGAGAGGAAGGGGGGCAGACGAAGAGAGAGAGAGAGAGAGAGGTGGTGGAAGAACGACGGAACGGCACGTTTGTCGAGGTGGAGAGGGTTGGACCCGCCCTCGGCACGCGACCAGCACGCGCCACGTCCTACCCCTACGCGCGACGAGGGACGCGAAACGAGCGAGCGCGGCATGTCCCGCCATAAGAGAAGAGCGCTTCACCTCCGTCGCCTCGCTCGGGCTCCTTTTCTATCCGAGATGTTTCTCTCTCTCTCTCTCTCTCTCTTTCTCTTCTTTTCTACCTTTCTCTCTCCCTCTCTCTCTCTTTCTCTCTGTCGCTATACATATATATATTATGTACATATAGCGACAGAGAGAAAGAGAGAGAGAGATCTCAGAGATAAAGGAAACCGAGCGAGGGCTATATATGATTGTGTCGTTTACTATCGTGCTTTTCGCACACATTTCCTCCATCCATGTTGCCACAGTCTCTTCCTTTGCAAGCTCTCTCGCCACTTTTTGAGGGCGCTACTTTCTCCCTTCGGTACTTTCGATCCCTGTCTCTCTGACCGTTCTCTTTGTTTCTCTCGTCGTCGCTCCTTTCAAACTGCACCGGCATAAGGAATATAATAAAAAACAAAAGAAATAGCAGCTCTATATGTATTCTTCTCATCCCTGAAAATTCAGGCAAAGTGAGAACACTTTGTCTCTTCAACGCTCTTCAACGCTCTTCAACCCCTCAACTTTTTCTTCTTCTTTTTCTTTTATCTTTCGTTATTGACGCAAGATCTCTCTCTTGTTTCAGACCTTCGCCGGAAACTTGTTAATACGCGTGTCGCCGAGGGTGATTGAAGAAAAATCGACTTCCCGTCACAGACATTTTTTTCCCCCTATGTACTTCATCGACGACAAGTGGTATTTTTATTTAACAAGGGATCATCCCTTCGCGATGGATAAGTAACTGGTGCAAGATTGAAAATAAAATAAAATAGGTTGTTTAGAATTGCGAACTCTGACCGAGAAGAGCCGACGAAAAATGTCGGAAGTGAATGAAAAAAAACAGAAAACGATAAAAAAAATCTACAAAAGCCACACCATTTCGTTGTAATGCGAATACTTCGTCGTACTCGTAGAGCAACGAAACGAAAGGAAGTGGCACTGTGAGTGGCAATAGAGCGAGTGAAGAGACAGACAAAAAGAGAAATAAGCAAGAGAGAGAGAGAGAGAGATGAGCGATAAGTGACCGAGTACGAGCGAACAAGCGAGCGACGGTCGCAGGAAGGAAGGAAGGAAGGAATCGATAGCGCGGCGGCGTGGCACGCGCCAACCAAGCCCACATCACAGAGTAAATTGTCTCTCTCTCTCTCTCTCTCACTCTCTCTACATCCCTTCGTATCAACCCCTTCTCTCGATCTAAAACTCTCGTGGCCGTTCGACCGCGTTCCCAAACCTCTCTCTCTCCGCCCTCCCCCCTCCTTCGGCACTCCTGTTAGTCGTTGTAGATTCTCCCGTTCGAGAAAAGCGCCCACGAGAGAATCGAAGCCAGCAGCAGCAGCAGCAGCAGCAGCAAAGTCCCTATAACCACTTCATCCTCCTTTTTGGCTGCACTTGGCGCTCTACACAACCCCTTTTCTATCTGATCTCTCTTTTTACTCTCCGTCCGTTCGTTCTCCTAGAATTCTGTTTGGTCGCGTTCCCATAACGGTATTACTATATATATTCCTCAAGGCTATGCGAGCTCATCGGTCTCAAAAGACCAGCGAGGTTGAAAGAGGAAGTGAGAGAGAGAGAGAGAGAGAGAGAGAGAGAGCGCTTGGCAAACCACGCGAGTCACCCTCGAGCATCGCTGAACTCGCTTGGGTTCTCGTGTATATACGTATATATAAATTGCACGAGCCACCAGCGTTGGCCCATTAACGGACCTTCGACACCTGTTGTTGGTATAAACATTTACACCTGTGCTTATATTCTCTCCGCAGATGCTGCTCGTCGTGATCGTCGTAGTCCGAGCTGTCGGCGCTCGCGCGCATAAAAACAAACAGATCGTACGATAACTTTGACGACGTCGTAACGATCTTCGATAATTTTTGGATCATCGTGGAAATCGTATTTAAATGAAATCGTGGAAGAAACTTGAAAGATAACGGCTGAATGCCGAATGAAAAATTAGCCTCGTGGTCGAAAAATCGAATTTTTTCGTGAAATCACGTTCCTACGTATTTTCTCAGTCCGTTACGCGTTTATCTTCGACGATTGTAAATTTTGGTACAAACGCGATCCGCACGTACTGTTGCTGATTCCCTTCCCTTTTTCTTTTCGATCTTTTCCCGTCCATCTCGTGCGGATAAACTCTCTCTCTCTCTCTCTCTCTCTGTCGAGTCTCGTTTCTCTTTTCATTTTATGTCTCTTTCTCTGTCTCTCACTCACTCGCTCTCTCTTGCTCTCTTTGCTAGTTGGCTCCGTGCAAAATGTAAATTCACGGATATTCACGGTTCAGTGGCTTTCGGATTTGGCGGCTTAACACAATGTTGGTAACGAACTAAAGCTCTTGCCATTAGGGAATTCGATTTGTCGGTCTGCCCTTTCTACCTTCCCCTCCGTCACTCTATCGCTCTCCAGCTTTCTCTCTCTCTCTCTCTCTGTTCCTCTGGTCGAGCAGTTGGGGCGAACGGCGCTGCTGCAGACATTTTATTCGCCCATTGGACCGGAAACTACGATAGATCTCCCGTCCGTATTATCGATCCAACGGCTCACTATATGTGTAAAAAAATATATTATAAATATAGATATATATATATAGTTGGGTAGTCCGCCCATCCGTCATGTGTACATCGTAACTATAGCCATTTCGTGACTATAGTCGTTTCACTAAAATCACGAAAAAGACGATTTTTTCGAGAAAACTTTTACTCGAAGCTATCTTCAACTCGAACACCGTCTATAACCTCCTTCGACGTTATGTTCATCAGATACCAAGTGTCATTTTCGATACTACGAAAATTAAGAATTATCGCATAAGATTCGCATTATCCGGATCGTCTTTCAACTCGCGTACTTCTTCTGAAGTCCTTCGACAATTATATTCTCCTGATACAAGATGCGACTTTCGATCATTTGAACCATGTGACACAATCTCTCAGAAACTACGAGAAATTAATCGATTAATAACTGTCTAAAAACGGTACAAGTGCCGCCATCTCTCGGCGAACGCGAGGTACTAAGCAGTCAACAATAAAATCCGATACGAACGCAAATACCGCACATACTAATTTTACGAAGATATTTTCAATTATTTAGCTGCATTTCCGCTATAAATTGTCATTTCTCGAGTGTTTCGGTTGTTACATTAATGTACAGCGGGTAAATCAACTTAACAAGAATAAACGAGAATACTTCTCTTATACTACATTCATAAAACATAACCTCACTCGCAAATTTCGCAATTCGTGAATATACGATCTCCTCATAATTATTATCATTATTATTAGCATTCCCAACATCGTTGAATAATAATGACAACGAATCCCGTTGATGGAATATTCAAGGAGTGATAATACCTCGAATTCTTATCGTGCCCTGCAAAAAGCCATTGTCAAAGGTAGGTATATGAGTATTATTGCCTCTCGATGTACAATGAAAATGAGAACCGAATTGATATTGTGCCGTAAGAAAACTTCCGAGACTCAGCGTTATTACATTTTGTACGAAGCTTATCAATGTATGAAATACCGACTTGCTGCATTTCCGTCTGTGTGTGTGTATGTGTGTATTGTGTAAGCGCGAGAGCTCCGTCGCCGGTCAAATGAATTTCTGAAACGAATACACGTACTAGAGATGTTTATAAAATACCTACTTGCACACACACACATATATTTATATATAAATATATACGTGTATTTGTTGTATCTTCTTTTCTCTTCTTCACCTTCTTATTCTACTGTTCGCTCGTGCTCTATACACGGTATACTATACGTTCTCGGTCGGGTGGAGGAGTCGTCGT
The DNA here is from genome assembly GCA_951802705.1 of Netelia virgata. Classification (NCBI taxonomy): domain Eukaryota; kingdom Metazoa; phylum Arthropoda; class Insecta; order Hymenoptera; family Ichneumonidae; genus Netelia; species Netelia virgata. The sequence goes on from OX637868.1 coordinate 3,229,438, forward strand.
GCCTCCCTGTATTTTCGTTTTAGAGGGAAATTTACTCATGAATAAGCAAAACGGCTTCTACATTCCACTTTCCCCCTCTCGCCTGCCTCTCTTTCTCCCACCGTCCGTCCTCTGCCTCTACCTCAATCTCTTTTCACGAACAGAGCAGACGCCTATACCAGCATCCGGCTGCCAGACGGCTTCAATTTTACTTTGATTATGTAGTCCAAACCTTGCAAGTTTTCTCGCTTGATACCTTATTCGAAGTACTGCGCACAAACTCCCCCCCCCCCCCCCCCATCACCCTACTTCTTCTTGCCACTATAAAAAATAACCGAGTGCGTTCCTCCCTTTTCCTGGCACGTTTAATCCCGATTCTTCATAAAAATAGCCCTCTCTCTCTCTCTCTCTCTCTCTCTTCCGTTATTTTTCTTTCTCTCCCTCTCTTGTTCATCCTAGGTATAGAAATTAAAAAGTAATATACGAGAAGAGAAAGAAAGAACAATGCCAAAGCTTTTACGAAAAATTAAAAATTCATACGAAGACAATTCGTAAGAATAAAGAAGAAAAACAAACAAAAAAAGAATTACATTTTATTTTAATTACATACTTAAGTGCGATCCTACCAACGAGAAAAGCGAATGAAAAAATAATTAAAAATTCAATCTCGTGTTTTTATTATCGAGAACAAAACGGTCGTCCGAAAGCCTCCCCTTCGTTGAGCAGGAGGGGACCATACACCTGTGTCCTTTTTGTTCGTCGTTGATTCCACTTTGTATTGTTTTTTTTTCTTCGTACGCTCTCTTCTACGCTCGTTCAAATACAAGTTTTCACATCACCGTGTGTTTCACATACACACACACACACGACATATACAACTCCCGAACACCGGCTATTAATTAAACGGCGTAACAAAGAGAAATGTGCTCGTAATTAAAAGTAACGGGGAGAGTCGACAGGAGAGGTACCAAGTCGGTGAACGAGCAGACGACCTGTACGAGGGACATAGTCCCGAAGTGCCACGCACAGGGGAGCCACCGGAGCTTGATACAGAGAGAAAACGACAAAATTCTCACGACCACCACGTGACAACGACAACGATGAGCAAAAGCTCTCTCTCTCTCTCTCTCTCTCACTCTCGCTTCGTTCTTCTACGACCAACATAGAGAAAAAGCGACAGAGAGAGAGAGAGAGAGAGAGAGAGAGCTTAACCCTCGAATTTATGTTACAGCTTATCCTCAAATTGACGACGTGTATATATACAGAAGAGAAAAGCCCACCGTCGTTTTCGAGACGTTTCTTAACGTTTATAAACACAAAGATTTCTCGCAATTGCTCCCGAGCTTACCCTTCCGCCATCTTAACTCTCGCTTCCCTTAGCCCTCCATCTTCTCATTCGCTTTTCAAAAATTTTCATAATTCTATAATTTAATTAACATTATATTTGATTTATTATCAATCTTCATTTCTTTTGTACAGAAAAATACGATGCGTTTTACCATTAATCTTAAAACAACAACAACAACAACAATAACAAAAAGAATCGGTAAAAATATAACGACCGTTTCCGTAGTGATTGGAAAGAAAAAAAATAATTCGTTTGCCGGAATAAAAACTCGAGAACGTGGTACGTGCCGTTTGTTACGATTCTAAAATAAATAATATTAAAAAGAATGAAGCGAGAAGAATGAAAACGAATAATAAAATCCGTGTACCAGCGAGAATCAAAACGAAATATCGTTCGACCGGTATAATACAAACGAAACAAAATTCGCAGCACACTAATCAATCGCGGTGTTAGTAGATCTCTGTCTGTGTATATATATATATATATACGTATGTATATGTGTGGCTCGATGCGTGCGAGCGTGTGTGTGTGCAAGCAATGGCAAAACTCGTTTCGAGCTTTCCACCGACAACGAGGAACAAGTTTGGCGTGTCGGACGGGCGAGGGGGGTGGGTTTTGGTACGAGGGGTGGTTGGCAAAAGGTAGACTCGAGATTGGGCGCTGGGTTGGAGGATAGGTGGAGGGTATAGCCCAACCCGCTCGTTTCTGCAAAGCCCGTCGAGCCGGAAAGAAAAATATAGTCGCAAATCAAACAGAAAACACATTTTCGCTCTTTTTATACCCCCTACCCCCTCTCTCGCCCAGCAGCATGCATCCCCCTCGTGCTACCTCGAACCATCCTACCTCGAACAACGCCCGCAGGCGCAGGGACTCTCAGCTTCTCTTCCTCTTTCTCGTTCTCTCTTCCCCCCCCCCCTCCACCTTCTCCTCCACGACTAACCCCTCCCCTACTCTCTTTTTTTCGTGTAAATATTTGTTCTGGAAATATACGTTCGTCTCGTGTCTCGTTCCCGTTCCCGTTCGATCGTCCAATGTGTATTTCAGTTCTATCTTCCATTCTTCAACGTGCAACCCCCGTTGGTCCCCTTGCGAGGCCCGAAAACAGCTCCGTGGAGTCAAACGAGGAAATGCCTTTTTTCTTCCACTCGCGAACGAACGAAAGCGCTACAAATTTATTTTGTTTTGCTTCGTTAATTAGTCGAGACCATCAATTTTTATTGTTTTTGCACGATACAATTATGATCGACATTTGTTTGTTTTTTTATCATTTTTGCACGATACAATTGTAATCGACATTGTTTGTTTTTGTTTTCTTTTTTCAGATAGGAAGTTAGACACGATCATCGATAACGCACCAATGCCTGCAATGCTTTCGATCTACGTAATTAAGAAGCATTCAAGTTCGTTGATCAAAGAGCTTTGATCGTCGATGTTCTCCTATTTGGAGGTTTGTGTACAGACGCGACGAAGAGACGAGGGTATCTCTGAGATGAAGCGGTTGGATTATTTGCTGCTTTCATGATTATCGGAAACCTCCGGAGACGTGCTCATCAGTTAGTTAAAGCACTTGGATCTGTACATAGTTCGTGTTCAATAATTGTATGGCTCCAGCTGTGCGAGGCTCTGATCGATTAACCACATGAATGTAATCGTAGCGACGTTATAAAGGAATCTCTCTGGGGCTTTTGAGGTGTAGAAAACATTCTCGAGGTCGTGATGACGATTGGTTACACAGATATTTGATTCAAGGAACGAATTTGTTGTCCATAATTCCAGACTGTTGTCAAACCCCGATGAAAGACACGTGGTGAATATAGAAAAAATAATTTCTGGCCTCTTGATCTTTTCCAAGGCTCGATTCTCCATGCACTTTTGCACGATCGTATCATTCTTAGCCCTCTGGCTCTCTTTCTCGGCGCAGTCTCATTTTAAAGTTTCATCGGGTAGTAAAGAACAACAAAAAGACTAGAAATACTTTAACTCGGAATGAAATTTTTGTAAGGGAATGTCAGTAAAGGAAGGGGTTAGGAGTTTTTTCCGTAGAAACTCAAGTTAGCGAGGGATGCAAAGAAAGTAGGAGCAAGTTTTTTCTCGTTTCGGTAAAAAATGTGTAATATTAGCTTTTGCTGTGAGACGAGAGAACGAAACGTTTCACGAATGGATATGCCGCGTGTACGATATAGCCGTGGCAAACATATTGAAAGCACGGCAAACATACGGAGACTGCGCTTTCACGTATACGCGGATCTATATCGAATGAATCCGAGAGTCACGTCTCCACGAGACACACGCTTTCCCAATAATGTCCTCTTTGAATATTTCTTTAGCCATTTTTTTCCTCGCTCGCCATTCGATTAATCCCCGTTATCGAGAACCATTGAAATATACAAAACAAAACAAGAAAGAAAGAAAAACGCAGGGGGAACGGCAGCCTTTGCAACTTCGACAATGCTGAACGCCCACACAATGCTTATGAAATTCTACGAACGTCTTTGGAACAATGGAAAATGGGACGTTCTCTATTCAAGACTGCCATAATAATGCTCTGCCAAAGTTCCCTGACCTATACGTGAAAGTTTCACGGGAGCAAGACTATCGCGACTCATCAATATTCAGAACGAGTATTCGCCGAAAAGTTGCCACGGGTGTACCAAAGTATCTCCCTCGATCGTGCGAGGGAGAACTTCGATTTATTTCCTTAAGAAAAAAATTACGCGGACTTATGTCCAAGAATAATGCGCTCGGGGAGAAAATTGCTTGGGGAGAAAATATATAGAGTTGAAATTAGACTTCGTCGCGGAGTTGAAAATATCATATCAGCACTCTCTAATGTTCGGTCGTTTGACGTTATTGCAAATGTTCTATTTACAAAGTAAATTCGTACAAATCGATTTTACTTTTTCATACTTCAATAATCTTAATAATTATTCCAGAGGTAGTTTTCTTCTTCTTCTTAGTCCTCTCGACGAGATGTTCCTGGTACCTCGTTGTAATTTAGAAAAAGACTCGATGGAACGAGACTGATGAATTTGTCTTTAGCTCTGTTAGTCTCGTCTTCGTTTTCGCTCTCTATCGTCACCCTCGCCTTGTATCCAACGCTGGAACGATATTGAAAAATAATTCTCCAATGTTCATCCGTTGAATAATTAAATATAAAAGTTCAAATGACCTCTCGTCGTTTACTGGGTACGAGCCAAAAGTAACACTGGGAAATTCCGATGCGACGCTTGTTAAAGCTGCTGCGTACGAATCCTCCTTGGCGTTGATAAAAAGTTCCTCTTTGACGAATCTTCGATGAGTGTTGAACAATTCCTGTGCGAAACGTGGAAACGTGAATTGAAATGTACAAAATGTGTTCAACACTGAACAGTGAATTTCTGTTACCTTGTACAAACGGCTGAACGACGCCTCTAAGAATACCGGTGAGCCAGGAAAGACGTAAACGTTCTCAAGGACTATGCAGGGATAATTCGAGGGCTTTCCCGTTATTGGATCAATGCCAAACTTCAGACTAGCTTTCTTCGGTATCTTTAAAATCACATGATATTAGTTCGCATGGAACGTTCATTTTTCACAAAAACAAATTATCCAAGAAAAACCCTTACGTGCGCTAATTTGTATCCAGGTGAGTCAGGATCTTGTGGTTTCAATAACTTCTTCACAATGTCCACCAGTGTTGGATGATGATGCAAAGTATCGTTGAAAGCTTTCGCGAGACCTGAAATAATCAAGCAATAATGTCTCGTTGTATTTACAATTTCATTTGATAACATTTTTGTTTATCTACACTTTGTCACTGACCCTCGAACGTCATATCATCGTGAGTTGGACCTATTCCTCCTGATGTGATAACGTATGTATATTTGTCTGAGAATTCACGTATTTCACTGGCTATCACATCAACGTCATCGCTGATAACTGAAATCTATAAAAATAAATTATTCATTGATGTATTCTATTTTGTGATGATTTTTAATTGTGCTGATTGCTTGAGAACCAACCTTTTTTACTTTAACTCCTCTCTCGTAAAGCAGAGCGCACATGAAGTGCGAGTTTGTGTCCTTGACTTGAGCTTTCAATATTTCATCCCCGATAACTGAAATATTCATTTATAAATTGCGATAGATATAGGAGGATGCCTATGCAATTAGTTAAATATTGAACGTGCGATTTGACTTACTTATTAATCCAGCGGTATGTCTTGCAGCGATACTATAAGGCTTGTTGCATATATTGTTAAACCTTACAAATCTATTCAGTGGAAAGCTTTGTAAAATATAGCGGTATATTTGCAACATTTTGAATGCAATTTCCACACTCTTAATATTGAAGAATTTTTCTTTCAAACACAGGTCAAGACCTTTATATAAAATTAGAAGATTTTATTCTATGTGATTCTCAAATGATCTATAGGTCATTGATACATCATTCGGCTCCATTGATTGCTCAACATAATATCGTTGAATCTGTGACAAAATAAAAAATAAACTTGATTATTTCGTTGCATCAAAGCAATCCCTATTTTAAGTAGCACAAGTCGAGCTGAGATCGGCGCGAACGCATTACATTTCGGAACATAGCACGGTTAACAGGCATGTAAGAAAACAATTACTCGTGCAAATTGTGGTAAATTAAATATAGAAGGCACTGGTGAAACGTGAACAGTGACAAGAACGTGAGGTGTAAAAGCATGGCAAGTGTGATTTGGCGTGAGACTATAACTACACCGAAACAATTGTATAAATTTTTGATGAGAGGATGTGAACAATTACCACCTGGTCCACAATCGTTTTATCGACATTCCGTCAGACAAGTAGGTGCAGATTATTTAAACAAACGATATTTAGTTGTGTTTTTATAAATCATCGTACGTGATGCATTATCTAACACAAAACACTGACATAACCCCCAAATGGTCTTTCCTTATACCTTATCGGCATATTTATGCCGTTGATTTTATTGTAGAGCTTTAAACAACATGTATTCGAACCTGATCCAGAACGAGTGCGACAGATAATGGACAAAGCTCTTTACGATGTTGAGTGGATAATGAAAAAGGTACGCTATTGTAATTTGAGGTTAGATCGAGTACTGGTGGGGACGCCAAGGACGTGGGTGGCGAGAGCGATGGTTTCGTATTGCAAATATCATTTATCGCCAAAACATTAGCTCCTTATTCTTAATAATGTATGTCATCAATAAGATACTCACTACAATTTTCTTTCCCTTTCCAGTACAAGATCGAGGTTAAAACAAAAAAATATAATACATAGACCTATCAAATACGTTCCCAGAAAATAATTAAATAGATAAAAATGAATTTCGAAACATTAGTTAGCCAAGTGATTCAAGGAAATGTAGAAAGATTCTGGAAAGCTATGGATATTTGGCTTAGAAATCCACATCTTGTTAACAGAAGAATATCATCTTGCTCAAATTTATTCACCGCGGTTCTAGAATGTGACACGACGATTATCGTGAATTGCTTATCGAATATTGGTTCCATTTCTGAAATTATCGAAAGAAGCTCAAAAGGCGAAGCATTAGAAGACCTTTTGGATATCAGAGGCAAATGTACTCCGCTCTCAAACGCTCTCAATCTTTTTGAGGTGAGTGGGGCTTATTTGCTTGTAACTAAATATTTGCCTCGGGATTCCGCAAAATTTTCTTCTGGACTCGAATTTACCATTATTGACAAAAAATGTAAGCGCGTTCTGTGTCATCATCGCAGTATCAACAAGTCCCAGCGCTCTTTGGGTTTGAACAAGATGTACAAAATTACGTACGACGATGAAAATAACTTTACCGTAAGCATCGAAAAAAAGGAAGATAATTTATCCGATCCAAGCGTGCGATGGTTACGCGAACATCTTTTTCCACGTTTACGAAAGTGGATAGAGAACGATTTTTCAAACGGTGATGCTCTCGTCGATGGTTCATTGAATCTGGTATGCCAGGAAGATTACACACACTTGTATAACAAGCTGAAACAAAAATATGGTCTGGAGATGGTAAAGAAATGGCCCGAATGTACAGACCCTAATAAATTTGTCTACGAGGATGTTGCGATTGCATCGTATTTGATACTTTTATGGGAGAATGAAAGAAAGCAAAACTGCGATAAAAGAAAACAGAGCTTCGTCGATCTTGGTTGCGGCAACGGACTCCTAGTTTACATATTAACAAGCGAGGGACATCCTGGCACAGGCTTTGACCTGCGAAAGCGACAAATTTGGGATATCTATCCTTCAACGACTCATTTAGAAGTACGTACAATATTAACCCATTAACTTTCCTTTGAATTTAACAATGTGATATCTATATAGAAAAATATATTTCTCATATCATCAGGAACGAACGATCGTCCCCTCATCAGCAAGTTTATTTCCCGAGGTAGATTGGCTGATTGGAAATCATTCCGACGAGCTGACTCCCTGGATTCCTGTGATAGCTTCGAGAAGTTCCTACAAATGTCGTTTCTTTCTTTTGCCCTGTTGCGCCCACGAGTTTGATGGACGAAAATTTCAACGTGACAGTGCTGCAAAGAGTCAATACTTTGAATATATGAAGTATGTAAAGACTGTCTGCGAAGGCTGCGGGTTCAACACCGATCTGGACAAGTTGCGAATTCCATCAACCAAGAGAATATGCTTAATAGGGCGAAAAAGAACGTATTTGAAAGAAAACAGCGATGCTCAAGACAAACTGATCGACGAGATCATTAATGCCAGGTCGCTGAAGGGAAAAGAAAGCGTGACTGACGATGAAAAAGTTCTGACCGAATCACAATGGTCGCATGACTTCAAGCCTAGAGAAAAAGCTGAAAAAGTGAGAAATTGCACTAAAATCGATCGAACCGTAATCGATGAAATAATCAACGTCGTTACGTCGCAACTGTTGCGCAAAGTACGAGCGATAACGCTTCAGAACGAATCCGGAAAGACTTGGAACGCGGGTGGGCAGATAGAATTAGCGGAGATAGCAAAAATCGTCGCGCCCGAAACTTTGAAGCAATTGAGAAACGAATGTGGAGGTCTTCAGACGTTATTGAGAAACAACGGTCATATTTTCCGAGTTATCAACGGTGCGGTGCAATTTCAAGTTCCGGGAACTGAAAGAAAAATCAGGAAGAAAAAGGGCAAAATTAACGTACAAACTAAAGTAAAACCATGCTGGTTCTACGAGAATCATCCCGACGGTTGTCCCGTCAACGACGAAATTTGCAATTTCAAACATTAGCCATAAAACGAATGCGTAAGGTTTGGGGTAAGCAAAAATGTTGATTGCACCAAAAGAAAAAAGAAAAAGACAAGTTTTACTGAAAAGATACAACTGTACAGATACGCTGCACGATATAGTGAACACAGAATGAAATTATCGAGGAAGCGACATTCTTCCGCAGCAGTAAAAATTTTTAATATCACATGTTCTATTATATTACGATTACGTTATTATAATTGATAAAATCTCGAAGCTCTGTAATAATGTAAATAATGCGATAAGATTCAACCGATCGCAGTTTCTTTTTAACCTTTCAATATACAAGTTACATACGTGTATGTACAATGAACGACAAAACAATGAAGCGATATGTCCCGAGCAGATTCACCGATGGTTCATCCGCGAGGTTTCAACGTCGATTGGAATTACATCGTTCCTTTACTTTCAAAGCTTTTCGCGCGAATAATATTCTTACTGTAAACGATAATAAAAACAAGATTTTGATCATTTGAGATACTCGACAATCGATATATCATCGAAATTCAATATCCTGCCCTCTTCCGGATTATTCTGCATTAATTTTGCGCTCAAAAGCTGTTGCTGTCCGCGTCTCAGTTTTTTCACTTCCAGAGTATCTAGCTGATGTGCCCTCTTCAAATGAGTCTGAAGGTTGCCCTTTTGAGTAAAGGAATAGTCACAGTGAGGACAGGGATGAGGTCGATCACCCGTATGATGTTTCTGATGCATTTGTAGCGTTGCTTTCTGGGCGAATGACTTGGAGCACAATTCACACTTGTAAGGTCGCTCTCCGGTGTGAATACGCTTGTGTCTCTCAACTTGACACGGTTTCATAAACATTTTTCCGCATATGTCGCATTCTTTTTTAGACGTGTTTGATTTACCAGATGTGACTTGTTTGATAGTCGATTGTCGTGGTTGAACTTGTTCTCTCTTTTCCGGAATTGGATTGGAAGGCTCGACGGGGATGAGAGTCGTGCTATCGTTCAATTGTATCATACTCTGTTGCTGATCGACGGCAGTGGTAAATATTGGCATTTGCGTTGTTATTGCGAGATTATCGGTGAGATTGGCGTTATAAGTAATTTGTTGCTGCCGCTGCTGTGGAAGATTAATGGTAGTCGGTGTTACGATATTAACACCAGTCTCGTTCTGAGGGATGTTGACTTCTGTACTAATTGCCCCTTGAGTCAACAGAGTATCGTCCGCTTGAATAGTTACGAGACCATTAGCGAGAAGAAAATGTAGATTGGCAACGAGTTGATTGCTCTCGTTTATCGAGAGCATCGAATTATTGTTTATTATCGTTCCATCGGGATTGAATGTTATTTGATTCATCATTCCACTCGCCCCTATCGTTATCGTATCGAGATTCTGATAAGTTGCCTCGGTCTCTTGTTCGTTGATAGTCGTCACGACGTTTGTCGAATTTTCCACAGTTTTTTCCACCTCGGCTACTACCTCGGCGATCGCCGTTACTTTCATTTGTTTGTTTTTGCGTTTCACGCCATCCTTATTCTCTCGGGTGTGCGTTAGTTCGTGAACTTTGCGATGTCCCGATGTACGAAAGCGCAAATCACACATGGGACATCTGAAGGGCTTGGAGCCCGTGTGCAAACGCATGTGAACTTTAAGACTTCCTTTGGTTGCAAACAGACTGTTGCAGACGTGACAGCAAAATGTTTTTTTACCGGTGTGGACTTTCGTATGGGAATCGAGAGTGCACTTTACCGCGAAACTTTTCTCACAAAATTTACAGTGATAAGGACGCTCACCCGTGTGAGTTCTCACATGTCTTATCAAATCGCTCGGCTTACGAAATGTTTTTGGACAAAATTGGCATTTGTTCGAATATTCTTTTTTCTCTTTCGTCGTCTCACGCTCTCCGAGGGTGGAGAGGAATACTCTTTGGGACACCGAGGCATCTGCGACGGTCTCGATCTTTGGGGTTGTTACTGCAAAAAAATCACGCGCGTTGATCGAAATCGGATCTTTCTGTGAACTGTCCGGTTCTATAGAATTTGCGGTCCATTCGATGTCTTCGTGCATCTGAGCGTGCAACTTTAACTGAGGCTCGGTTGGCAAAGTTTCCATGCAGATCGAACAACTCCATTCTCTAAAAGGCGAGAAAAAAAAAGAATCGCTAGTGGCGGAAGGAATAATAAAACTTTTACTCGAATAACTATCTAATTGTTTCGATGTACTAACTGTTTAGCGGTGTGCATTTTCGAGTGACGACTCAGTCCTCCATTGGTGCAAAACTTTAAATGACACTGCGGGCATTGGAACTCTTTCGTTCCACGATGCGTGTTCAAATGATTCTGGAAATATAACATTATGAATATTCACCATTCTTGTCGACATCGTTGAAATAAATATCGCGTACCTTCAATGTTTCCATCGTGAAACCTTTTTTACTGCACATGTGACACTGCAATAAAGTTTCAGGCTGGAGAACCATCGTTGTTCTTTCATTCGCATCCATTGTCTCTTCGATTCTCTCGAGCAACGTGGAATTTGTTTCATGATCTTTTGGAAGATTCGTGATCGACGATTGCAAAGCGATCATAGGTTTTTGCTCGTTCGATTCCCCATCGGTATTTAAAATATCCGTAACATCGGTGGTGTCGGCTTTGGCTATTACTTTTGGATATTTCGGACAAGCTTGAACGGGCCTCGAAAGCTCGGGACAAGTTTGCATCGAACTTGCGACCATCAAGTGACGAGACGATTTATTTGGCGAATCGTCACCGCTGCTACAATTTGTAACGGGAACGAGACGCTGCTCTTCCTGCGCCGAACGAGGTAAGATACTCGCCATACTCGTTGAGTTTGCTGAACTTATTCCCATGTCGATTTCCGTATCGGTCTGAAAATGAAACATTCCATCGTTGAATCGTTCGAGAAATTTTCATATAGCTTCCCGGTCAATACTTACTTGGAGCGTTATTTGACTCATGTCGAAAGTATCGAAATGCGAGGGAAATATGTTCGAAGTCATGGGAACGTTGACCGAATCCAAAGTTTTTCCATTGTCGTAAATAATGTTCATTGTCTGTTGATCCCGCGAGCCGAGAGAAACATTATTCGGATCGTTCATTCCAATGTTGAACAATTGTTGATTCAAAGTCTCCTCGATCTCTCGAATACTCTCCTAAAACGATTGATACAATTTCACTTGGAATTTCGACGAATTCCCTACAGTTCCCTACATTTCGACGAATATCTCCCAATTATCAGCGGAATTTGTAGCATTCTCGTAATTTTATTCGAGATACGTACTGGCGTGAGAGTTTGATCTCCCGAGTAGTTAGGTAGCGTAATAGTGCCCGTTTCGTCGGCATGCAAGGTCTGGGTTGTTCCTAAGTTATCTGTATCTACCACGGGTAAGTTATCTGCAAATTAAATTAGTAATTGGATAAAGTTTGTGTTAGTTTTATTGAAAAAACTTGTTTCGAATTTTTTAGTTAAAGATCCTACGATTGTCGATTGTCTGAGTCATCCCATCGTGGGTGAGATACGATTTATCCTTCGCCATCGATATCGGCTGGAACTGATCGTTGAAAGCTTGGGTAAAGTCAGGAGCGATTTGAGACTGAAAAGTTACACCAACGTCTTCGTGAAGAGTCAGATTTTCAGGCAATCCTGGCATCGTTTCTTTCTCCCTCATCGGTGAGAGTGGAGGCTCTTGTTGCGTTCTCTGTTGCTCCAATTGCTGCATTTGAAATTGTCATATAAGATTTGATAGAAAAGAGTCTTTAGGAAAGACAGAAAAAAATACTTCATACAATGAATCGATAATAACCTGTTCAGCGAGCTCGCTTTTATGAATCTTCATGTGTTTTCGACAATTTACCGATGTCTTGAAAGTCTTATGACAGTAAGGACACATAAAGGGCCTCACGTTGCTATGAGTCACCAGATGTCTTTTCATGCTGCTCTGAGTGGAAAATTTTGCGCTGCACACCGAACAACTGTACGGCCTTGATTCGTCATGCGTGTGTAAATGAGACTTTAGTACACTGTTCGATGTGAATCTCCTGTAAAAGATGTTCATCGTTTTAATAAACAATTTTTTTTATATTTCACTGCTAGTAAAATTACTTTTTCTTATTTTGTTTCTTACCTATCGCACTTTGGACATTTGTAGGGTCTTTCTCCCGTATGCCTCAAGTAATGTTGTTTGAGATGGCTTATTTTTCTAAAAGCCGCGGGACAGACCCAACATTTGTGAGGTCTCGCCTCATCAGCACTGTCGTACACCTGTCGCTGTTTCGGCTTTACGTGAGTCACGCTTATTTTGTTTCCCGCGTCGCTTATCACAAGTGGTTCCTCAAGGACTATCTGAGGCACGAGACTCTCGGCTTCCGGTGATATTTTAAATTTTGATGTTGCATGACTGTTCATATGACTCTTTAAAACAGAACTGGTACTGAACGATTTGCCGCATATATCGCACTTGTGAGGTTTCACGTGAGATCGCATATGAGACGTGAGACTGCTGTGACAAGCGAACGTCTTATCGCAGTTTGCGCACGAGTATTGTTTAGTACCCGCGTGCCTTCTCTCGTGAGCTCTGAGAGTCGATTTGAGGGCGAACGAGCGATAGCACGATGAACACTGAAACAAATCATGTTTTTTATTTACATATCTATTTTCCTTGTACTAAATTTTGACGATTTTCTTCAATACGTGTTTCAATCGTATTACCTTGAACGGTTTTTCTTGCGTATGAACTCGCAGATGTCTTATGAGATCCGATGGTTTCTTAAATTCCTTGTGACAAAAGTTACAAGAGTACCATCTTATACTTCCGATGCATCGCTGTTTAATCGTCAGGTATCTCCTACGATATCATTAGAAATATATTTCAAAGTTGACAAATTGATCGATCGTTTAAAATGCTTTTAAAAAAATCGGTTTGTCTCCTCGCTTGCCTCAATGAACCATCCTGTGCTCTGTCCAACAACGTCACGAAAGACGTTTGAGGCTCGATTTTTTTACTCGTATCCTCGGTAGTCTTTCTCTTGCTGCCCAATCCACTATTCTTAAGAGCCTGTTGGAGAATATCGTCGCTACGATTTGCGACGACGGAAATTGTCGAATCCGCTTGATTCTTAACGTTTGCATCGAGCGAGGCTAGCTGCGACATTACATTGTCAACGGTGGCTTGCATATCAGCTTCCGTCGAACTGTCGCACTTTTGCGATTGCTCCTACAAAATTTGAATTTAAACAAATATTTTCTTCGCTAAGATTTTAGAATTATTATTTTCAATAAAATTATCGCACCTCTGTAGGATTCGAGTGCATTCTCTTCATATGACCATTGAGACTACCCAACTTCTTGAACACGCAGGTACACAGAGTGCAGCTATAAATAGGATCGCCTTCTCTCGCATTGTGAACCCTCAAGATGTGAGCGTTCAAGTTACCTGACGATTTAAAAAAGGCATTTGTGAGTGAGCACGTTCTTCTCGATAAGAATGTATTTTTAGATCTTCTATAGTAATCGTTTGGTTCACCTTTCTGACTGAACTTCGCGTTGCAAAATTCGCAACGATGCGGACGAACTCCTATGTGCTTCCACGTATGAATCTGCAGAGATCCTTTTTGGGTGAAGGCTCGAGTACAGATGTCGCACTTGAACGGTTTTTCCCCTGTGTGAACTCTTATATGCCTCATCAATTGACTCGGTTTTTTGAACGATTTCGAGCATATTTTACACTTGTACATTGTCTTGTGGCTCATTCCTTTCTTCGTTTTTTTGACGATTTTGGTCTGACATGGGAAAAAAAAGAAAAATAAATAAGTAAAATTCACCGTGGACATTTCGTCTAAACGAACTTTTCCAAACGAACACTAGGCGTGCAAAACTCACTCTGTAATGTTCCCTAATGTGAAGACGATAAAGGGCAGGTTGGGTGAATTGTTTATGGCAGAGTTTGCACTTTCGTACATCCTCGGTCGACCACTTTTCATTGTGAAGCTTCAGATGAGCGTCCAGTTGAGCCTTTAACAATCAAAGAAAAATATTTTCGTTTCAACAATCGTCCATGTATATCTAGAAAAGTCAAGAAAAATCTTGAGACTGTCCGATCTTGAACAGAATCGATAGACGTATAATTATCGCTCGTATCGATGCTGCCTACCTTATAATATTGAGCGCTGAGACCGAGAGCGAAGTGAAATACGCGAGAGCACATGAGTAGAATAGCGAAATTCACGCAATCGACGGCTAGAGACATCGTGTGGGACGGATAAAGATCCTCGAGGCAGTTTTTACGTATAAAATCGTACAACCTCCGAGCCTACGTCTTTGCAGGCTTTATGAGTTAATATTCACTCGACCAACTTGGCTAATGCATACACGTACACGAATATATATATATATACGTGTATAAAGTAAAATAAAAATATATCGGCGATACCGTTGGCAAGTTTCCTCGTTATTTATCGCTAAAGCGACGATGATACAGCTCAGTTTTCACAAAACTCTACGAAGAATCCTTCGTTCATGATTTATAATTATTGAACACCAAACTTTTCCCGTATGAACACAAACTCTTATCAATGGCAGTCATTGTTTTTGTTTTTTATTTCTCTTATTATATTTTTAAATCATTATTTAATCCTCGATCTTCGAATATTTCTCGACGAAAAATCCTTGGTACAATTTCCTGGTGAGATCCAACGAGGCATTTCTCCCTCGGTTTGTGCGTTTCACAAATTATTCAAAGAAAATTTATTTTCGCAGTGATTTGTTCAGTCTCTTGGTTGTGTTATCTTCGTTAATAATCGATGATGAAGCTAATATAGGATAAAGCTCTGAGAATATACAGATTTATAAATTATATCGTTTATAAAAATTGAAATATTTATTTCCACGAGTTAGCCCGTCATGAAAGTTTACGCCGGTTTCACAATGACGAGAGTCGAGTCTCTCTTTCTCTCTCTCCAGTATTTTATCTCCCGGTTTACGATGCGTTCAGGAAGTCGAGTCCGATACATCGCCCACCCCTTTGGGTTTCGCTCTGGATTTTACATGACCGACGCGCTATCTAAAATAGTCCCTCGAAACGATTCCACCGACCGACCGACCGATCGAGCGAGGCAAGACTTAAAAAACCTATGAATTCAAAAGAATCTTTTCATTCGTCACTCGTGTCGTACACAATTTCATCTTTTTCTTTCATTTACTATCGACAGATTTTATGCTCGAGTGCGATACGATTGAGGATATATATCGAGCGTCGACTAAGAAAGAAGACCCGGGAAGCGATTGAGGCCATCGACAAAGATCCTTAGAGCTCGATAGCTAAACGACACTCTACGTATCGTTTCAAATTATTAATGGCCAGAGCCATTGTCGTGTGTCAAGTGTCGGTCGTGGACTCGTACGTTCCATCTTATGTGCATTAATAAAAATAAATAAAAAACAGAAAAAAAAAACAAAAAAAAGAACGAAAGAAGAAACGATGACGACGAAGAAACGCAAAGCAGCGAAAAAAAGAGGCGAAGGAAGAAGTGAAGTATAATAAAGGGACGAGATATAAATCTGCATTCGCGAGCAAGAGTCATGGACTCGTCCAGAGACGATCTCGCTGCTGGAGCTTCGTCCACGACGAAGACGAGTCGAAAGAGGAGACAGAGACCGAAAGAGATTAAAAATAAAATAAAAAGAAGTCCGGTCAGCCTGTGAAAGTATTCCGGAAAGATGCACGGCGTCACGATGATAATCGCGAGGCGCATTAAGCATCCTCCCGGTCCACCGAAATAAAAAAATTGAGCTTTACGCGTCGATTCTTTTTTCCTCCCTCTCCCTCTCTCACTCTCTCTCTCTCTCTCTCTCTCTCCCAGGCCATTAAATCCTCGATTCGTTTTACAACCTTTTTACCCTTCCCGGTAAGTTAAATCGTCTCACCGAAAGCAAAATTCGAAGGAAATTAATTGTTTCCTATAAATTCTACTTCAAAGATTCTAATAATCTTCGTTGTATCAAAATTTCACAGAGACGAACAAAATAAACAAAAAACCAAAAGAAGAAGAAGAAGAAGAAGAAGATGCTAACGACGATCTTTTTTTTAAATCGACCGTACTATCGCAATTCTTGGAAAAGATATATTAATTATTCAAGCTGGTCTCTCGACTCGATGAGTTCACGATCTGAGAAAATAAGAGATAGACACGCGGCTTATCGAGATACAATAATTTCTCGAGTATTTCGTAAATGGTCGGTACGCGACACAGTGTCGATACGAGATAACGGGATTAACGTTACGGAGGACGATCTAAAAATTGTTTGCCGATTACGAGGTGCGGTCGCAATAAGTACAACGACGTTAAATATCCGCGACGAGACGCATTTCTCTGACTCACTTTCATCTTCCATCGCGATAACGCATCCATCGTACGTACAAGAGTTCGATGACCTTTCTTTCGACGGTGTCCCCTGGAGATTCTCCCTTCCTATCTTTCTCTCTCGCAACCCCGAGATCCTGAACCGAACGAATAAACGCGGGATGGGGTCGATCACCAACACGACGAAGTGTTAAACATAAATTACTGTGTATATTTCTATCTATAAATAGAATTTTCTCATTCAACGGTATCGTTCGAATTCAGGGAAAAGTCCGACTGGAGAAAAAAAAATTGAGAACTCCCTCGCTCATTCGCTCTCCGAATAGTTCGTCGCTTCCCTCGACTCTGCGAAGCTTCGGTCGTATATAATATTTTTTTTCGTTTTCATTTATTCTGCCGAGATGACCGAGGATAAGAGACACGGGCATTTTATTCCTTGCTTTTCACGTGACGCGAAATTGTTGACTAAATTTATCTCGGAGGTTGAGAAATGTGCTTGATTAAAGATTCGAAGAATAATCGGAAAATCAATAAGTTCCTCTAAAATTCTTTTTCCTATCCGCGCTAATTTTCTCCCGTCCTTAATTTTAATATTTCGTTAATTTTCTCGAGACTCGGTGATTTTCTTGATAATATATTCACAGCCAGCGACATCCCCGACAGCTTTTACGCGCCGGTGAGTCTCGTATGCCTTTAAAAGGCCGCCGAATCCTCGCGAGTTTCGAATGCTGTTTTTTTTTCAACTTTTTTTTTTCTTCTTTTTTTTTTAACTCTCGTAACTTTCGCCGAGTGAGCGAGCAAACGAAAAAAGAAAGAGGAAGAAAAAAAGGAAGAATCTGGCGTAACGATGCCAACAGGGTCCAAACGTGCCCCTGCAAAGTTCGACGGACTTTTTCGCGTCGCGTTTGGCGACGATAAACCGCGTGGCTACGAACGGCGTGTAGTTTGCGATTATACTCGCGGAAACGAGATATCCGTCTCGAAGGGGTGTCGCGTTTGATGATTAAACAATAAAAATAAAAAAAAAAGGAAAAATAGAAGAAATAAAAAATAGAAACAACCATCAACGACTCACGCACGATACGAACGACATTTACATTCCCGTGGCGTATTTCCGTCGATGCCTATTTTGCCATTACAACGAGCAACGATGAATAACGACGATGGGATTTTATCGCGCTAACTCTCTATAAATATAGTTTATGGTTTCTTGGTTGAACGTATACGTATATTTATATACTCGCTTAACGCGTGGCGGTAAGTTTGCATAGAGGATTTTCTAGCCGAGCATGGTGTGCGGTCACGACGATCTCGAAATAATTTCTTTTTTTCTTCTTCTTTCTTTTACTCCTTTTCCAAGAATCGTTAGTTCCATGTAACGCGGGAGATATATCAAACTGAACGTTACGACGGAGATAAAGAAGCGAGTGAGAAAAGAGAGTAAATAAAATCGCGTGCCGACTAGGTCGAGGCAAAATAAAAAATTCATCTTCGGACGATCGATGAAAAAAAGATTGATTACACATTCGAAGCAGCTTTCGATTTTCCAATGTCGAGTTCCTTAATGACGAGATCGTGAAAAATCGATCGATAAGCCGTCGTCTCGTTGTCGTTAATTCGTAGAAAATAAACGATCCGTCAAAAGCACAAAACACACGCGCACCGGTTTTATCGAAAATATCGATCGTCGATCGACGCTGAATATATTTTTAAGATCTGTCGTCACACCGAACACATTAAAGAACACGCGAAGATCATTTCTTCTTTTCTCGTTGAAGGCGTAAGAAAACTCAACCTGTGGTATTTTTTAGAATCGTTCATTTAACGAATCTGACGGAAAACGTCCGGTTGAACGGAAGTCGACGAAGCGACTCGTCGAAGAATGACAACATTTTTCCTTTTTTTCTTTCCTGAAGAACGAAGAAACTATGTGAGAATTTTTGTTGTTGTTTTTTCGTAAAACTATAATATACTCGAGTTTCTCGTCGAAGTCACTTGTTTTCCGTCAGTCGGCATTTTTCCGACTTTCCCTCTTGGCAAGGAACTGTCAATGGGAGTTTCGAGCCACGTGCGTACCCCGCGCTATCCTGTTTTCCACTACGGGCTCTGGGAGGAATCCGAGCAGACCAACAGGGGCGCTCGCTCTTTCTTTCTCTTTCTCTCTCTCTCTCTCTCTTACTCACTCTTCTCAGAGGCTCGAGGAGAGGATATCTCTTCTTCCACTCGTCGTTTGGTTTGCTCGCTGACTCGTATAAGGGTCAGAGAGACTGGCAAACGTTTGGCTCACTCGGACGCGTGTACTCGCGTACGACACGACGAGTACCGCACCGAGTACACGGTCATGGATTATTTGACTCTAAAACAGTCTATAAGTATTGTATACACTTCTCTCTACCTTCGAACTAGGGTGCAGGTCTCTCTCTCACTCTCTCTCTTTCTTTTTTTTTCTCCGTCTCGTGAACGAAGAAAACATAATCGTTTCGTCGCCCACGCGCGACTCCAACGTGGCACACTTTGTCGCGGCAACAGGCGAACTTGCTTCTCTCACAATAGTTAATTTTTGCTGAGTTATCGTCGTTGAAAGAGATCGGCCTGTTTTGCAAACAAAAATTAACGTCGTTCATTAAAATTGGGTGACGAGAGAAATATAATACAAATTAAAATAATCTTGTTCGCCAAAAATTTGCCTAATGGATCGCCCTCGATCGTTCCGAGAACGACAATCGCATCGTAGGATAGATACGATCTCGAGTTGAGTAAAAGTGAGGAGAATATCGCGTACGAGAAAATAAAGTAATGATGTAAGCGAGAACGATATCGTAATAATCGAGTATACGTCATCCGAGCACCAGACTCGCGTTCACGAGCTTTATAACAATTCTACCGCAATGATATCACTCGGCGAGGGTCACCGAGTGATTTTTTTTCTTCTTCAAAAGTAAATGTCGCTTAATAGACGCTTTTTTTCGTTTCAAATCCGAGAGGCCGCCTCTCGAGAGTCTGTTGGAAGAGTCAACTCGCTCGCTCGGCTGGAACTCGAGCTTGCCATCCGGGGGTACATGTGTTTAAACACTCGGCAGTGATTTCGGCTGCGACCGCATAAATATTTGTGTCAAATTTCCTGGAAAATACGATATATATATATAGATGTGTTTTATTTTTTTTACAGAGAAACAAGGAGTTTCAGAAGTCCTCTGAAAATAGTACGGATGTGTATCGGTAGAGGTACTTGGCGATATCGAAGTCGTCGCGACGAGGAGATACAAGGCTGACGATAATTCAGTGTGCGGTATGAAAAGCTAATTAATTCAAGTACTTCGCTAGTTGCTTGGGACGTACGCGCTCTCTTTAATTTTCCCAAGTCCATTTAGCGACCGTGGCAGAGAGCCGGCGGGTAACTTTTGTCGGACGCGCATCCACTTTCAAGCCGATTTGCCATGAGATCCATGAGATCATACGATCTACAAAAGCATGTTGCGTAACCCGTTTTTGCACTTTATAAGCTCTCGCAGAAAGACGTTGTTGAGAACGCCTACTATAAAGAGTATAGTGGTACGATAGTTTTACGCGGCCCACATATTTTTATGACGGTCGCTTGTGAGCTCGCACGTACACCGCGATATTCCTAAATAATCGACGAAGAGATTTTTATATTCACTGTGTAAAAATTCCAATCATCTGACGGTTCGATGGATTTTTGCCAGAGGGAAAAAAATACGTAGCGAGATCAAGTTTTTTGGGGCTGTTGACAAAAAATTTGAGATTCGATGCGTGAACGAGAGAGAGAGTGGGTTAGTTTAATCGAAGTACGTTTGTGAGAAGAACGATAAGAGAAGCCGAGGTCAAGAAGCTTGAACCCTGGCTAAACTTTTGGGACAAGCCATTCGAGAATTCTCGTCGCTTGCTTTGTTTATGAATCGAGCAGAAAAATTTTCTATCGCTTCCTTTACTTCCCTGATAATGTAACGTTGTTAATACTCGTTGGAATAACTCGAGAGCGAAAGTTCTAATGGCTTGTTATTACCCGTAAAACTGATAATGCTCGTGATACTGACTTGGCTATCTGGCAAATCGAGTAAAGCGAGTCGACTTTACGGTGTGCGATTGTTCTCCAATGTACGACCTGGGTAATACGATCTTGGTCGAGAAAAAGAGGGAGAGAGAGCTGAGCACCGTCGTCGTTATTAAAAAATCTGGTTTGCACGGTCAGCGCAAATGCGTCAAGATGTTAGAGTAGGTCTCTGATAAGAACGCGAGGATATCTAAGAAATTTGCCTCGTACATATCACCAACCCTTCTTGAGTTTCTCACCGTTTATATTTTACAGAATGAATTTTTCTTTTATTTTTTACCACTCACCTTGGTTGAAAATGCATCCTCGCACTCGGTGCAAAAGAGACTTTCCTCCTTTTGATGAAGCAGCATGTGAGACTTTAGACTAGCCATTCTCGCGAATTTCCTGCCGCATTCGGGACACTTTGGCTCGCCGGTGTTATGCGTCGCCATGTGAAGCGTGAAATTCATCTGTAAGCGTTATAAACCATTGTGTCGTGCTAACCGAAGTGTGACTCGAGAGATCGTCGGCGTTACGGCCATGAAAATAAAGACAATTTCGTCGCTGTCGATGCATTGATGTATCGTCGACTGAAAAAAAATCAAACTTACCGGTACGTTGAACGAGGCGGAACACTTGGGACATCTGTGCGGCTTTTCTGCCGCGTGTTGCTCCATGTGTCGACGATACAACAGTTGTCGAGTGAATTCTTGACCACAGATGTCGCATCGCATTTTATCGTTAGCCTGAAATGCGATTGACCGTATCGATTGAATTTATAGTCGAGAAATGGACCGAAATAGAAGAGAAATCATGAAAACGTACATTAGAAATTGACGCTAGCCCATTTTTCCGGGGTCTGCCAGGACTTCTCTTGGTAGGAGCCTTCGGCGTTGCCACGGTCGACGGATCGTCTAGGATTTCTTCGTCGACCGTGACTTTCGAAATATCCACTTCCGTGTGCAAAATTTCAGTATCATTTGACTCAATGTTTTCCACCCTTGGCTGCTTTTTTGTTGATTCGGGAGATTTTTGGGCCAGGGATTGAACTATCGTCTGTTGCGTGCCGCTTGTCGAAATGTTTTCGACATTAATTCGCACTACAGGCTGTGATAAGTTGACGCAAGATGAGTTTTTTTAAATCTGGCGTGGAATGGAAATTTTGGAGTTGTAAGTTTTTACTAAGCTTACCACGTTTACGAGAGATGCTCCGTTATTTACTCTGATGATCGGTGGTGTTATTAAATTGTTCTGCTGAATATAAGCCACCGGAGTCGTCGCAAGTTCCATCATTCCCTCTTCATGTGCTGCAAGAAATTTGAATAATTTTACTAGTTGGATACTGAACTGGGTCCAGGAAGTGTTTCCTGCATGTAGGATGGTAAATGCTTATACGACGATACCTCTATGCCCTGTTACTGCCAGCACTGTTCGTCCATCGTCCGATATAACAAAACCGAGAGGCATAGTATCTAAGGTCAAAGAGGCAGACTCCGAAAGTGATGTTTGCTTTCTCAACATTGTTGTTCCGCGTTATCTTGAAATAATAAGACAAAAATAATGTATTTATATGTGCTGGATGATCTTATTCAGAAATTTTGCTCAGTCGGTATTCACTCCCAAAATGTGCGAAACTCTATCGGTAAATAGATGAGAATTTTCTCCATAGAAAAGTCAGACTGTCACTTGTTCAAATTAATGGAATTAAAATTGAGGAGGATAATCTGCGATTTGTACGAGCCGACAATAAGATTGTCTCTCAACGAGTCTTTGAGAAACCTTGTAACGACGTTTTTTGAGGTTATATTGGCATTCTACCTCTCCTAGGGTAAAACTATACATACGAATTGTAATTTTTGTTCCTGGATATTTATAATGATTGATACGAATTATGTTAGCGAATGACCAACGTCTACTTTTTCAAAAGTTAACCTGTGCAAGTTCCTGGTTATACGTTAATCTTGAAATTGACGCAAGATAGCACATTCAAGTCATAAGCTTAATGGATATAGTAAGACTGACTCACTCGCTTTGCGTTATCCACAATCTGAGATCATGCATTACTACATCTTTCATTGAACTAATTTATCACTTCATATCGATACACCTGACTTAAAATTTCTCCCCTCAAACTCGTCGAAACGTAAATATGGCCAACGAATTCAGACTGAATTCGTTGGAATGAGTACGGCCGTGCCCCCTCCAACCTCTGGCGGTCGACGTGATACCACGGACTGCGCTCCTCTCGTGATTAAATCTACAACTAACGCGTTTTAGAATGTAACCGGAAATTACTAGTTCTGCCATCTATGTGGAAGAAAATCGTAGTAAGGCAAATTACAGGGCAGTATGTGAGAGTTACACTTTCTCTTCCAAACTGTATGCCCAACGCACCTCTATTGCCCGTCTGTTATCTCTGTTTTCGATTTAAATTTTTAACGGTGCATAATGCGGTAATAATACAGTGCAAGCGATGGACAGAATTACGTTAAAGTATTGAATGGATTATTTTTATAGAAACTTTATATAGAATTTGTTAGAAGAATTTGTTATCTTACTCGAATTTCATTCATTTTTTCTCACCGTCCAAATCCGAGTGTTTATTCGGGAAAGGCTGCAAATAATACACGTACGTCACTGAAACATATGCATCACCGCGGTTTACGCGACAAATTTAAATTCGGCGCATCGACAATAGCGTCAAGAGCGTAAAATAACTAGGCAAATTGACTGACGCGATATGCCGTAAGTTACGCGTACGCTGACGCATGCATATTACGCCGCATGTGCTGGTCGGAGATACATGTCGCGAGTTCGCGCACAAAAAGCTTATATTAAGCAACTAGATGGCGCTGCATACCGCTTAGCCCCACTTTTAAGGTTAGCTCGTTATTGACTCGCCGTTTCTTCAACGTAGTACTGTGTCATAATAAACAGAACATTCCCTCGTTTTTAAACGTGCTAGTTGAGTATAACAAATATGTCGGTGAGTACCGGAGAATTAGAGTTGGAAAATTACATTAATTCGGCACACTAATTAATCGTTTGTCTTTTTTATTTTCTTCCAGACAGCAAAGCAGGTAGCGAAAAATCAAAGCATTTTATTGACTTAAAGACCGAACCTTCAAAACTTTCACACTCATCATTTTTTTTTTACCCGTAGCCGCAAAATGTTCACAGTGATCACAAGGAGAAGAAAAGGAAGGAAAGTATTCTGGATTTATCCAAGTATCTTGAAAAAAATATACGAGTAAAGTTCGCCGGTGGACGTGAAACCGCCGGTATTCTCAAAGGATACGATCCGCTTCTTAATCTCGTCTTAGACAATACGACGGAGTATCTGAGAGGTATAATACTTTTAAAAAATACATATTTCCAATTTATATCGAACTGTACATTTTGCTTTTATATTTTATTTCAGATCCTGATGACCCTTACAAACTTAATCAGGGCACAAGAATGTTGGGTCTCGTAGTATGCAGAGGAACATCCGTGGTACTAATCTGTCCTGTGGATGGCATGGAATCAATTCAAAATCCATTTATACAACAAGATGGTTAATGCTATTATCCAATAAACTCGCAAACGACTATAACAATTTTCATCTTATAACAATTATATATTTTTTTCTCAAATAAATATTCTGTGTCAAGATTTAGACACATAAAGCCTCGTTGTAAATAATCATATGGCATCCTGAAATAAGTACGATCCAAAAAATTGGGTGTGTCCCAGAAGGATGCTGGTCATTGTTAATGAACTTATATATTATTGATAAAATATACGTAGAGAGGTCACTATTCAATCCGTTCCAAACTCATTTCTGAGCCAGGGATATTGCTTAGGGCATTCGAAGCATGTCTGAAAATATCTGTAGGACTTTAGAACCCTGGATGGTAATTTACACGATGTCGGCAAGTCGCAAGCGATCTCGTAGGGCTCGTAATGTCGTCTTTGGCACTGCCACGGCTCAAAAGTTCTGATATCTCTCAGAGCGGTAGGTTTTCTCATCCACTGTAGAACCTGATGACTCGTCACGAAATATACATCCGGAAGACGAAGCAGATCGTCGACGAATTTCTGAAAGCGGACAATTTTATTGTATATAATCTATAATACCTCGCTCCGAACTCTTTTGTGTTCTCTACAATTCTCATTGTACTTACTGTGAAGGCATAGAGATTGGCCGGATTCTCGAACCAAGCCGCGTGAAAGTGAAGACCGAGCGGCGCGCGATTCGTAATATAATGTCTCTTAAAGTTCAACATAAGCATCTTGTAGATTTCTTCACCCGACAAATTTTGCGTGCAGTCCTCGACAGTGGCGCAAGTATAATCCTATAGATTTCATGAGGTAAGTCGAATGAAAACTTTTTTCAATATTATTTCATTTTTTGTTTCATATACCCCTGCTATAAGTTCGTTGAGAGGAATTTCCCAAAGACCGGGATAAGCTCGAGTCGGACAGTGTTGTCCCGGGGCTGTGCAATCGTGCGGTGGTCTATAGTCAAGGGTGTAAGGCCACACAGGTGGATCGGAGAACGGTGCGATTATCGATGAATCGTAAACAAAACCGAACTCTCTCATCATTAGAAACTGACGATTCCAGCCGACACGAAGAAATGGAACTCGCAAACCTTCATCATTATAAATTCGATCATTTATCAATCTTTTTCCCGCGTTGAGAGGAAATACTGCTTAACACTCTCATGATATTTTCGATATTACCTTTTATATCTTCCATACGAACTGCACTGTATTTATTGATGATATTCGCTATTCCAACCATCTCGTCGAACCAATCCTCGAGTGTGGCATTTCCGGACCACCATTCCTCAGGTCCTCGATGTCTGAAAATCCAAGTTAATTTGGAGGTTTGCACAATAGGCATAATCGTTTTTCTTTGCTGGTTCTTTTATTATTTTATTATTTTTTAATTTTTATTATCCCTTACGTAACCGAGTGGGCGGCAATTTCATGACCAGCATTCCACAAGTATTGTACGTCTCGGTAATTCGTATACTGATGGCTCACGAAAAAAGTTCCACGGATCGGACAACCATTTGAATTTTTTCGTTCGTCATTGAAAAGCTCTAAAAATAAGTTTTGGCAGTACAGTTTTTGTCATATTACATTCTGCTTATTTAGCGCATGTTAACTTATAAGGAAGTTGCAATCATGAATTGGTCGACTCACTCGTGTATAGATCAAAATTCTCAGCATTAACAGCATCGTCGAAAGTGATGGTTATCATCTGTGGCACATCAGAAATTGATAAATTTCCTGGTATCTTTTTGCCATCGTTAGAACACCAGCAGTCCGGAAGTTTGCATTTCCAGGGCTCGCAACGAACAGCTGCATTAGGATCGTTCTTGCCGTCTAAAAAATCGTTCGATCGATATAAAATCCCACCTGCACCATGGAGGTGAAAAATGTGCTGCAAATGAAAAATCTAGGGCTACAAGATTGATGTTAAGTTCATAACATTACCACACCATCCTTCGTCCGATCCATCAGGACAGTCGACGCTACCGTCGCAAAAGTAATTGTTCGGAAGGCAAGTCCCATCGCCACAGGCCAGAGTATCATCCTCGCAATCACCACTCTCCAACAATGGTTTTGGGGGTCTTTCCTCTGGAAAATACTTTTAAAAATTTAAGTCAACCTTCCTTCGCGGCATTTGTTGCTTGTCTCCCAATTGAAAACTTTTGAAAAGTCTCTATTGTCGTGCATTCGGTCTTTATTTTCTATCACTTACCAGAAGTCACGTCGCAATTATCGACGTTGGGCTTGAAGTCGCATATCTGCCGAGATACATCGAACAACAGTCCCTCGGAACATTTAAACTCAAAAACTTCATTGTCTGAAAATATTTTGGGAGTCAAGGAAATTTTGCATATCGCTTTAACTACAATTTAAGTGAAACATAGGTGGCGCTGCGGTTACGTAAAATTGTAATAAGTTTCAGGAAGTGTCGACTTTATTGAAACGTTGGTAGGTATACGTAATGGAGATAGTTATCGAACGACGGGAATCGACTCTTCTATATAAGCTTGCTGTCTCAAACTCGAACGTGCCGTATTAGAAAAAGTGTGCTTGCCTAATAAGCTATTGCGGGTTTCGAGATGATTCTTGTATAATCGAACCATATTAGGTTTTCTGTAATTGGAACATTTTGTAAATAAACCACTTCGGGTATCCGAAATGTAAATGAATGAACTATTTCATGTTTTCTTTTTAATGAACGATCCCAATATAAAGATTGTTTTAAATACTACGAAAATTATTTGAAATTCTTGTATAATTAAAGCCAACTACTTTCGTATCCTATTTTTGTCGTTGTACTTTCATCCTATCTTTGTCGATATTTTCCAACTTATTCGTAACTCTATAGCCGCGAGGTTAATTTACCTAAGCAGAGATGATATTTGGCACATTCCGCTGGTGACCAAACACTGTGAGCCGGAGTATTTGGATTCCGATAGAACTTGCTGTCTTCGATGCAGGGCGCTCTGCTCGAAGTTTCTTTGCCCTTTACTGTTGATATGCCTACACACAAAGTTCGAAAAGGAAAGCGTAAAAAGAGCACGACATACCGCGCCTGCGCAGAAACGCTCGCGCAAGATGGATTTACAGAATGCGTTTTAAAACTTGCGGACAGGAAACGGTTTCAACATCGTTAATAATTTGTTAACTTTCATTTTGTTAGATATCAAGGAGTAAGAAAATTTAAACGTCTATGCAGTATCGTCGGCGATAAGGAGAAATCGATTTTCTTACAAGTGGTACTTTCACGATTTGCCGCTTGAATGATGGAAAATTGCTGACGAGTAAAAAATAAAAATAAAGACATCAACAACAGTGACGGTAAGAACTTAGAAGTATATAAAAGCACTTTGATAGTTCTGCGAAGAGAGAAAATAATGCTCCGCTCTCGTTCCAAGAGTATAACGCGTTTCACTTTGTAACACGAAAGGAAGTGAAACTTCCGGTGTCTCAAACGCGTTGCACTTTCCTCAGTGATATTCGTTAAATTTTTTTCTTCGCGAAATACAAATAAGCAAATGAATATCGAAGGACAGAAAAGAAGACTTAAATTAGTGGACGAACACGAACTCTGATTAGTTTTTGACCGACTGTACAATTATATAGAGTGCAAAAATTACCGGGGTAGAGAGCGAAAATTAGCAGCGAACCCAATATCCACGGGTCCTGCATGTCGCACAACACACGTAGAACGCGCAAGACTCGTGTCGTTCTGTACCTTTCGTGTGGTATAGCTCGCACTTTCGAACTGATGGACCTCCCACCGAAAGAGTGCCTTATATGAGGAGTAGCCGGTTTTATCGTACAAGTCTCTCTCTCTCTCTCTCTCTCTCTCTCACTCCTTCCAATCTCCTCAATCGGCTAATTTCACTTATACCGAGCCGGAGACCGATCGGTGAAATGTAGATCGTCAGCAACATCCAGGTAAGCCTTTGCGTTTTACGCGCTCTCTACACACACAGTTCCTCCTCTTACGCCTCTGCCTCGTCGTCCTGTTCGGACGTCGTCTTTTTTTTAAATCTTCTTTTCGAGTGATGTGTCGAGACGAAACAACATACTATCACGGCCAATGACCGTATGACCGCAATTGAATTTATACGCACGGCGAAAGTATTTTTGTTCGATCGAATGATGGACACTATTTGAAATTCTACATCGCATCTGGCGTTACGTGTAATCGTAATTGATTTTCGCATGGGCGCGTACACGTCACATCACGCATCTCATCACACGTCGCATCATACATCACATCATACATCGTACATCGTAACCTGAAGCATGACCTAAAAATCATCTCAAAACAAACCCCACATACTACTCCAACATACACACAACTTCGCTAAAATGACAAGTTAAAAAAAGGTTAGGGTAATGCAAGTCATGACTGACCCTCATTACCTCCAACTGTTCCGAACTACACCTAACACTATAAGTTTTAAAAGCGTGTTTTCGGAAGATTTGGCCAACGCGGGTCAATCAATTATTTTACCTTCTGATGTTTCCGACTAGTGAGTTTTCCGACACTTATCCGAATCGGAACATTGTTGTGTTGAAAAATCTATGATAGACCTGTGTCATTGTAAAGCGGATCGCGAGCGCCATCATCCTCACGTGTCAAAGTACAGAACTAACACACTACTATCGCCCGAATTACGCGAACTTCGGCCACGCGTGCCTCCTATTTCGAAAACGATTAGTTTGACACTTAAGTCATTTGTTTTATCGTCGATTTTTGTAATTATGAACATATGGCTTACCGTGACAGAGATATTATTGATTATTGGAACAACACGATGTACGTTGTCGCCTCCTTCTGACAAGCACAGAAAGGATAAGGGAAGATTCGAGAATAAGGTATGAGGTTTACGTTACGAATTATTATTATTTTGATATTTATCACCTGCCACGTTACACTAAGATTACAAAACTTTCTAACAATTTGTTCGTGTCGCAACGTGCTTTATTATTTTTCTAACCTCTTTTAATGTGCGTTACCTCAACCTTGATATGTCTAACAGAAAGGGCCCGTAGAGCAAAATGTTTTTGAGAGAGGTTTGGTCGTCAGAGATGTCAAGAGTTCAGACATTCTTAAAGAATCCGGTCTTTATTACGAAGACACGAAACAGAGACTCTTTACCAACGAAGTCCTCGGCTATATTACACCTGTAAGTGTTTCTTACAAGCTAGCGTAGAGTTACAGCAGATTTCAACATCAATTTTTCAATTTCCAGTGGAATACGGACGGTTTGGAAGTAGCTAAGACGTTTCATGGCAAATTATCTTCCGTTTCTCCAGTATGGTTCACGTTTCCCAACGGAAATGTGAAAAAATTTACATTGCCTACGCACGATGTACAAAAAAAGTGGCTCAAAGAGATTAGAAATGCGAATAGCGCTAATCATACAGTAAAGAGTGAGGATTTTTTTTTTAAATAAATTGTATCGTCATCGATTCGTGCTAATCAGCAAAATTTATGAATTATTATGTACAGTTTTGCCAAGAGTGTTGTTCGAGCAATGGACCCCCGAGGAAATAGTTGCTCTTAATACAGATAATCATAAAAAAAGTCAATTAGTCGCAGTTCTCGCAGAGACCGCAAAGGTGAGCTTTCCTTAGTTCCACCAGTTACAGAAAATTAAATATTATTTAACAAGAATGCTCGTGTTTCAGTCTTTCCAATTTCGTGGGTACGTGCTCGAGATATGGAATCAGTTCGTGTTCACAGGTGTGAATATGAAGGTCGTTATATCATTGATAAAGTCCTTGGGAAAACGATTGAACAGTAAAAATTTGGAAGTCGTTCTGGCCATTCCACCAGCTCGAGGGTAAATTACATCTATTAATTATACCATGCTGATAACAATAAGAATTATTCAGGAAATATCGATTTTTTTTTATGTATTCGCAGACCTGAAGCGCAGATTTTTTCCCAAGCCTACTTCGAAGAATTATCACCGCACATTAACTATTTTTCACTCATGACTTACGACTATTCGAGCGTGCAGCGTCCTGGACCAAACAGTCCTCTCGATTGGGCTCGCGAATGCGTCGAGAAATTGTCACCGGACGACGAAGATCCACGACGAGGACAGATTCTCATGGGGATAAATATGTACGGCAACAATTTCACCCCTGAGGGTGGCGGACCGATCCATGGTTCGCAGTACTTAAAAATCCTAGAATCTTTCAAGGGAAAAATTCAGTGGGACGATCGAAGCAAAGAACATTTTTTCGAGTCAAAGTAAGTTTAAAATGAAACTTAAAACTTAAAAATGAAATGATTATTAATACAAACAACGTGATGTGTTTAAACGAAACCCGATACAATTCTCAATTTTTCCCAGGACTTCCATTGGTAGCAGTTACATTTTCTATCCTACTTTATATTCCATCAAGCATCGATTGGAGCTCGCGAAACAATTAGGTACAGGAATATCGATATGGGAACTCGGGCAAGGTTTGAATTATTTCTACGATCTCTTTTGAGTTATTTACCTCCTTCTTTCTATCACGAATGATCGAAAGAAAAATCCGCAATTACGTAAAACTCCCGATGTGATACTAAAGTAGATTTATTTTAAGACATAAACGACGATGTAACGATGATTCAACGAAATAATAATATAACGAAAATTCAAATTGATGCTTAGTTTATGTTTTTCTTTCGTTTATTTTATGTTGCCCGCAAAATTGCATCTGTAAGATCGCATTCGTCATTAAAATGCCGTGAAACGTATCTCTGGTTGTAACCCTTCTTGGTCGATTTCCGAATCGTCTCAGACTCGTCGCGACCTTTGAGCATCATCATTGATTGTGGTCCTTGCAGTATCTTGTACATGAGAGCCCAGCACAGTTTTGCCGGTAGGAGGCTTGAATTTGAAAATTTTCATTGTAAGGGAAGATTCTTCAATGTTAAGATCGACTAAGAAAATTTAAAAAAAATATACCATTTGAGGGGTAACAGGAAAGTTGTTGAAGCAGGTAATGTAACGTTTACTTGATTCATTCGTATCCCAGCGACGACTTCTTCCGCGACATAATCAGGCTCGAGCATCGGCATTAATCTTCAAAACATCACCGTTAAAAATTTACAAGCTTGTTCGTAAAATTTCTCTCGATCAGGAGCAGAAAATATTCTGCATTAAATTATAAACTTACCGAGGTTTCACACCGTTGAACATTCCGGTGTTTATGAAATAAGGGCAGACGAGAGTCGCATGAATCCCATCATATCCGTGGGTCTGTTGATCGGAACAATTATAATAATAGATTGTAGCCAAATATAAAAATAAATATTAAAAATATGTGACTCTTACTCTGAGCTCTGTAAAAAGACTCTCGTGAAAGCCGATAGCTGCGAATTTCGTAGCCGAATAATCCGTACAGTTGTACGTACCGAGAAGACCAGCCACACTGGCTATCGTCACGATATGACCGTGATTATCTTTCATCATGTCTTTCAAAAAAGATTTCACGATCTACGATTATATTGGAGAGATAATTCGTAATCGTTAAAATACGCTAACGTTGACAGCGACGAAATTACTCAACTATAAAACTCACCCAATAATGCGACATGATGTTAACTCTGAAAGTTTTCTCAATCTCTGAATCAGGCAATTCCATGAGAGTTTTACCGCACACGTATCCAGCATTATTCACGAGTAATGTGACCTGAGCGAGAGCAAAGCATGTTTTTTTAATTTCATTCACACTTTCACAATAAATAATATTCTCATAGGATGTGGTTTTCAATCAAAGATAATTCTTCTACTCACAGTTCCGATTTCTATCTGTACAGTTTTTGCTATTTTGTAAACTTCCTCTCGATCCGTTATATCGCAAATATAACCGGAGCAATTGCCACCAGCCTGTTTTATTTCTCTGACGGTATTTTGTATTCCTGACGAGAAATTTCGAGTAGCAATTAAACATAAAAAAGAAACATGTTTACAATTTTACAGCCTGGGTATCATTAAGTAATTAAATGTGAAAGTATTGCGAGGGTGTATAATAAAAGTCCCGGACGTTTCTGCCGATTGTACAATCGAAAAAAATAATACGGGAAATACGTACCGGATTCGTTGATATCCCAGATAACTACGTGTGCACCGAGCATGGATAATTTCATAGCAATCAATCGTCCTATACCACCCGCACCTCCAGTCACCAGTGCAATTTCTCCTCTGATTTCTTTGCTTTTGAAACGTCGTGGCACGAGACTCAAAATGATGGATTCACCGATATAAATTACCGCTAGCCACATGAAGGTCAAAAGGTCATAAAGGACATTAAGCCCTTCTTTCAAATCCATCTTGAATTTGCGCAGTTGATCTAATGAGCAAAAATATCAAAGAATATCGATTTTGAATAAATATGTAATAAAACGAGATTCTTGTATCAAGGATATTATATATGTCCTCGTTGAAGCCATTCTAATCAAGTGAATTAATATTGCAACAGTTTTAAATTCATGGTTGCTTCAATAATTGTGAAAGTCGTGATAGTTCTATTTACCACTCTCAGTAATGTGATTTGTTTTGTTGACCGAAGTTCGGTTTTTATTACAATCACGTTGCAACACTTTTACCGGTTTCCCAAATTACAACACGTCGAACTTGCAACTTTGACTCAGTCTATAAAAGTTACCATTCCCAAATTACGAAAAAGATCTCGTATAAGACGTATTTGAAAAACATAAAAAATATCAAAAAATACCGGAAATGACAAATGGAAGAAATATGGGTTAAAGAGATCACCTGTGACACTGTTAATTTTCACTAATATCCTCTTAGGTTTACCGCAGCGTAACAACTCTTCGGAGCGTTAAACTAAGTAACAGGTTGTCCGTACACTATGAGCGTCGGGTGTTGACTCTGTTCTTAGGCTCTAGCCGCTCGGGCTTTAGAGGTGAACAGCTCGGTGCCGTTTGTGCCGATACGTCGAGTCTCCTGTTCCGGGCTGTGAAAGACTTTTCAGCAAGAACGTGGTAAAACCTTCGAGGAAATACCACGGTCGATGGAACATCGGTGGAGTCTTGAAAAAAAGAGAAAAAAAAAGGAACAGGATGAAGACTGCCTTTCGAGTCTATTTGCTATAACAGACCTTGCTTCTTATGATCGTCTGCAACGGCGATAACAGAGATTCAGTTTCAAGTCGAAAGGAACATTTGGCCAATCTCGTTTGTTTCTATTCTCGGAACGATGACAACAGAATCTCGAATCCTTTCTTGGCTCGACGGATTTTCATGTTATTGAGTCTTTCTACCTTGTATAAAACATTAACTACGAAAAAATATTCTATATTCGTCGGTTATCCATCGGTGCTCGAATCTTATATACTATAATTAATATAGCCAAGTTCTAAAAGCTATAATCAAAATCGTTGGCTCCTTTCGTCACATTCGAAAGAGCAATGTCGTTGCGAAATTTCTATCCGCTACGAAACGAACTTTGATCCGAAAATTCATGGTCTCGAGATTTGAGAATTCTGAATGGAAAAATAAATACGTCACGTTAGCGAAGTAATAATTTTTGTTTTACTTAACAGGCTGTTTAATGCAACAAGCAATTTTATTTTTAACGCTCGAGAGTACTCACCGGAAATGAGTGCCGAAAGTCTTGAGAATGCAAGAAATATCATATGACTTTCTATTGCATCCAGCGTTGCTCGAAACTCCAACGCGGTGCATGAATGAGCGCCGCAAGAAATTTTCTAATAACTCACTCGTTTGCGCTCGTGGCAGTGGTACTTTCCAATTTCGACCGGGTTTGCTATAATAAAAAAAGGATTTTTGAGGAAATACGGCGTCGATATTATTATATCATTAGAACGTCGTGCTTTAATAATCATTGTGTCATACCACTCGATCGTTACCGTCTCTGATTGTTAGGCATGGTAGGAATGACTACTGTTTTTTTTTGTATAGTGGACCTCTCTACTTTGCTTTGATCCGAAGATTCGCAGGGTCCTTCTTTCGAAACTTGAAGCCTCCATTACTCTTGGTACGAATGGCAATTTTCGCTTGAAAATTACACAATAATAATAATAATAATGTATCTAAGGCTAATGTATATTTAACTGACCTCTGAAATCACATCATTATTTTCTTACAATGAGCAATTACAAGATTGAGCAATTGGTTGCTTTCTTTCTACTGCATAGAGTTCCAAGTTCATATTAGTAGTGACAAAATTATGAATTAAAAAAGCTGGGTAACCTTCAGGGGACGATTTGAGGAACGCTCTTTCTTGAATTCTTGCATTGTTACTCAAAGTTACATTATCGTCGGATGGTTAGAAATTTCTCCGGATGGTTGAGGTCAATGAACAAAATGCACAATCTACGAAAGAAAATTTATTCGCGAAACGGAGATAGTGCTCGCTTCTAGACGAGAGCTCGTAGTTACAAGAGTACTTGGGTGAAAGGATGCTCTGCCATGGTTCTTAAGTCGGTCAACTATCTCCGTGGCGTGAGTTGCAAGAAGAAAGAAAGAAAGAAAAAAAATTAGAAAGAAAAGAAAAAAAAAGAAACAATCTCGTGACGCTCGTTCCGAGAGCCGAGTCTCGTGTTTGACCGCGGCATATATGTGTTCAATTGTTTCACGAACAGTACCAGCTGCGCTTGTGGACGATGAGGACACCCGATGAGATACGTGCATTTGTTGTTGCATGGGAGACGAATTTAGCGAGGCATCTGCGAACGTGAATAATTGCGATTCCACGTATGCTATTCGAGTGACAAAAGCGAAGAAAAACATTGGGCCCCGAGCACGGCAAACTTCATTAGAATATTTAAACAGTCTACGGTACTCGTCACTGTTTATTGACACCTGAGCGCAGTCCAGCATTTCGTGATCAATGTCTGCAAAAAAATCAAAAAAATTAATAGAAAAGTCTTACAAAACTACTGAGTTTTTTTATTTAATCTTTTCGCTATCTCGTGGAGTAGGCCGACGTATCATTCGTTTCAAATAAGTTTTAATCGATGAATCTTAAAAGAGTGGAACCCTGAGGCCAATTGGTTAATATTCTCTTTCGTAGCTTCTAACGGGACACACACTGGCACGCACGCACAGACATACGAGATAGCTCGTGATTGGCTGAAGGAGCACGCATGCACGAACTCCAAGGGCTTTCGGGTCTATTTGCTTTAACAGACCTTCTATAATCTTTCTTTCTATATGTATGGAATTAAAAACATATTTCGCGGAGCGAACCAACCGGTAGGATTCCGTTATTTCGTGAACTAAGTCAGTGTCCATACACATACATCATTTCTAATGAAAATAGGTCGCCAACGGCGAATAACATTCGATCTCATTAATGATAATCTTTTTTACCGCGTCCAAGTTAAAATCGTTGAAATTCACCATTTTTTCATGTCGTCTGTTTGGCTACTTGGGCAAGATGTGTCGACAAGTATTGAAAGAAAAGAAAAACGTTCTTCGCCGTTGCATAATTACGTGACAACTCAACGTGACAATGTTTAATACAAATTTGCCTCGAGGCGATACATCATCGCTCGTGAGAGACCTCGAACTTGATTATGGCATAAGAAGTTTCTAGTTATTTCAAAATATTGCTCAGTTACGAGTCGAGAGAATGACCTAGAGTAACATCTCCGATCCGCAGTCCCGCCGCGGTGATCGGATAAGTAGTGCCATCTTGCGGGAGAATAGGACATTAAACAAAGTAACCTACATTACCAGCTTGCGAACATTTTTATTAAAAAAAACGCCTTATTGAGCCAACGAGTATCGATGCTTGCCTGTTTTAAAAATCAGTCTACAACAACACTTCTTTTATTCTTCCCCATTTGCACTCCTCAATTAATCGTTAATCGGTGGTATAAAATTTCCGCATTTTGGAAAACCCCTGGGAACTGGTGGCAAATCACTGATTTCGCCAACTTGGAGAACGAGGCCCATACCAACGCTTAGATGAAAGAGGAAGTGACAGTGAAACAGCCAATATCCTGAAAAGTATGTTCTCGAAAAATCATTGAAAAAACAAGTAAATAAAGTACATCATAATAAAGAATAAAAATAAACGATTATCCCCATTTACTTACCAGGATTGTTCGCGACAATTCGTAAGATCGTATAACCGTTATTGGGCACTGCATAAGTGTCCTTAGCAGGAGGATTATTGAAATTTCTCTTCAATCTCCCTTGTCTATCGAGTTTTTTTACTTTTTCGCGATTCATAACCTTTATGTCATGATCGACGCCGCGTCCTTCACCCATAATGTAAAAAGCGTAGCCGTGTAGATGGAAGGGATGCGACAAGTCCGGTATATGAGCTGAGGGTTAATAAATTTTGTTAATCAATGCTATCTGCATAATTGATTTGCATTTGCATTTTTTTTTAGCAAGTTCACCTTCATCGATAAGAATTATCTCCACCGTCGCGTTAAGAGGAATTTTTTGAACGTGAGAACAAGTACAAGGATTTGTGTGGCTGCAGCGCTCAGGCACACCCCCGACAAAACAGATGTCTTCCTCAGGAATGTCTTCCCTCTGAGAGATGTATGGAGAGGGTGGAAAAACATTCGAGATATTACCAACCGTAGCGCATGCTTGTTTCGACGCAACTGCACAAAGGAAAGAATCAATAAAAAGTAAATAAGCAACAAATTCAAAATTGATAAGATAACAATAATAAAATAATAAATCAAATTCCTCATAATAAAAGATTTTTCTTTATGAAATTACCAATAAATCTGTTGTATGTGCCAGGCTCAAACACATCTTGCAGTTCATACACAAAAAAACCAAATGGCCAATAAAGTTGTATATCAGGCTCTGTTTTAAAAATCCCCTCAGGCACCGGAAGCGTGCTCTCCAACTGATCGACGCACACGTAATTAGTTGAATTAGACGAGACGTTGCAGCGAACGTTGAATGGATTGAGAATCTAAGACGAATGATTTAAGGGTTGGTTTGCTGAAGTATAAACGATACTGAGTGTTCTTGACTCAATTTATGAGTCTGTTTTTGTTCAAATAATTATTTACTCACAACCCCTACTGGTAGACCAAGATCGTAGGATGGTTTGGTGAATTCAGGAAGTGTAGGAGCGTATTCGTAGCTAAGACTAGCCAATTGTTGAAGTTTCATATCGACACATTCTCCAAGACCACGAACTTGAATCCAGTAATGCCCAGGCGTTCGTGTCGCATTGAGAACAAAGTCGTATCGTTCCGCTGTTGCAAAAAAATCATTGTAATTAGATTAATTATCAACAATATTTATAATCAGATAATAATTCGGAGAATAAGATAATAATCGTCGTTACCGGAGGACGATGTGATACTTGTAACGACGACTGGATTAACAGGCTGACCATCAATAGCGATGAGAGTAAGATTGTGTCCTTGAATAGTCAATTGAACAGGACATGTAAAGCTACAACTATTTATCATGCGAAACCGATGGCGTTGACCAGCTTTGACCGTCATGTTGGCAAGTGGTGTAGTCGTCGTAATTCCAGTCGAGGGATCCTGCAAATATCACATAAAAATAATTCAGAAACTTCCAATACAAATTTATGTAGCCGAAAAGAAAAATATTGCCCAACGTATGTAAAAACAAGGCTGACCGTCCATTGTCCTAAACCATTGATGAGAAAATTATCGGGCAATTGTCCAGGATTTCGTACGACGGTACCAGGAAAATGAGCTTGGGGAGAGTCGTGAAACCAATCGGTGAGACAAATAACGTTGTCTAATCCATCGATGTCCCACAGTTCCTTGTGAGGTTCGCTATTTTTTGGCTGACGAATTATTAATGCACCCTCGAGACCATCTCCCTTTTGCAAACCGGCGTGAGAGTGCCAAAAATGCGTGCCTGGATGTTGGGCCTTCCATTGATATCTGAACGTTGTGCCTTCCGCGATAGGACATTGCGTAACGAATGGAACACCGTCGTAATACTGATAATTCTTTTGAAATATTCCATGCCAATGAATAGTTATCCCATTACCGGGCACATGATTCAAAACATCAACAATGACATTATCGTTGAGGCAAACCATTACCGACGGTCCAGGGTACATTCTATTTACAGTTATTATACCAGATATCTCGAAACCATCGGCAGTGATGCACTGGCAATCCGGTGTCAATCTCGTCGTTGTATTAGATCGACACAATTGGCAGGCGTTTGATAGAGTAGCAAAATTTTCCACCGTAAATTGGTAATAACATGTTTTTGGTTCATCGCCGGATTCGCACTGACGAGCGCACTCTTCGGGTGTCGATAAGGTTTGATTTCGAACACTCTGGCCACTTTCGAAGATATTTTTCTTCTGAGCTGAAGTAAGAAAAATATCTCGTATAATCGTTGTTCATTTTAGAAAAAAGAGTGGAGGATATTTTACCTACCGTAAATTGGAAAAATGAGAGTTGGAATAAGTATGAAAGACGTCAAAGAGAACTTCATCGTGAGGCGAACGAGAGTCGAATACAAGAGTGCTCGTTAATCCGTTTTATAAGCAACGGTCGATGACTGCTTGCTCATTTCCTTTTGCATTATCTGGTACGGTATTGATGTTTATCGGTGGATCTACAAATGTATATGTCGTTTTTGTCACAATGAATGACAAGCGGTAAGAAGAAACATTATTTTCTGTTGATACGATGTTCTTATCGTGATCATAATTGATTATTTGGAATTGTTGTCCATCCTTATCCGAGAGCGACGTTCTGTTAACAATGCGATACGAACAATTCGCAACGTTATATTGTACGTATCTAAGTATAAAATTCTTTCATACCAACAATTATTTTTCTTTTTCGGGTTTTCCTTTGGTAATAATTATAGAGAGGTTTTTGACTCGTTTCAAGTAGCTAAAGTTTTCAAAGTAGTTATACGAACCCAGGAGGTATCTGTGTTAAAGTGTGAAATGTTCTTGAGCCGAAGCGATAGAAAAATCTTCCATGCCAGATCTCGAGCACTTACCACAGTAGATAACCCCGGCTTTGGTCAGGCGCGACTGACCATTCACGTATCTTTCTACTTTCCATTAATCGACGTAAATCAATGGGCATTATCGTCACGTTTCTTTTACAGATACGAATCATCGATTTATTTCAGGATTTTTCGTATTTATGATTAAAAACCGACGCCAATATGTGGAATGAAATTTCCGCAACGTGGAAATCCACGAGGAACCGGTGGCAGATCGCTCGGTTGGCCAACGTGGAATACAGCGCCCATGCCATTGACCAAATGATACAAGAAGTGGCAATGGAAAAACCAGTAACCTTGATAAAAAGAAAAACATTAATTTCGATAAAAACAATATTACAATTATCATAGATTTTTTTTAGTATTTCATTACCAGGATTAGCAGCGAGAAATCGGACAATCGTGTATCCATTCATGTTCACCGCGTAGGTGTCCTTTGCAGCCGGTCTATCGAGATTTCTCTTCATCGATCCTTGAGAGTCGAGTTGTTTCGCCAGTAAAACATTGATACTGGTCAAATTGTATCCATCGCCGCCTCCTTCACCGATCACATAGAAATGCTGGCCATGAAGATGAAACGGATGCGAGAGTCCACCGAAACGTCCTGCAATCGCGTTACAATTTTTCATTCGAACGATACAAACTTCAATTTTCGTTTCTCTCGATATTAAATACCTTCGTCGATGAGAATTATTTCCACGACCGAATTCAGAGGAATCTCTTCGACCAATGTACACGCGCAGGTGTCGTTGGGTCCGCATCTTGGTGGCACTTCTTCGAAGCTACAAAATTGCTGATCCGAAATTTCTTGACGTTGAGAGATCAGTGTCGTAGGTGGTGCAACGTATGTGCAGTTTTTGCCCATAAGAGTTACAAGTTCGTTTACAGCAATCGGAACTGCGTAGGAGAATTTTAATATTCGTTTAATTCTCAAGAATGTCCAGTAATTTTGAGAAAAATAATGAAGAATAAACATTGACGACGAAATTACCGGTAAAGGGCTTGTATGTGCCCGGCTTGAAAAGTTCTTCGATCGTATAATCGTGAAAACCGAATGGAGCCCAAATTCTCAGATCAGGTTCTTTTGCGAGAATTTGCTTTGGCACTGGTTTGGCACTCTTCAAATCGGTGACGCACACCACATTGGCTGCTTCGGGTGAGCCATCGCAGTTAATGTTGAATTGATTGAGAACCTTCGAAACAATTCAACTCTCGTTACACATTTTTGTAATCGATTTGATATCGTTGCAATTAAATTGTTGTTAATCGATATTTACGACTCCTTTGTCGAGTCCTGAGTCATAGGTCGGTCTCTCAAGCTTAGGAGAAGCAAGGCTCGACGTGTCGTAACGTAGAATTGCCAATTGTTGAGTCTGATCCGGAACGCACTCGGCAAGACCTCGAACCTGAATCCAATAAGTGCCGGAAGGTTGATCCGCGGTGAGAATGAAGTCGTAACGTTCGGCTATTCGAATCAAAACGACAATCGATATTGTTAATTATCGCTCGATATTCGAAACGAAGAACTACAGTTTTTGTTTTCTAAATTAATAAACTTTACCAGAAAATGAAGTAATACTGTTAACAGTCACAGGTTCGACGGGTTCACCGTCAGTAGCAATGACCACCATCTCGTGTCCTTGAATAGTCATTTGGACCGGACACGTCATGGTACAACTGTTGATCATGCGAAAACGATGACGAGCACCTTCCTTCACCCTGATTGTAGCTAGAGGAATATCCGTCGTATTTTGATATTGTGGATCCTAAAATTTCAATTTTTTGTCAAATCATCCAACGAAAATCAACGAAAACCGCATGAAAACAAAACAAAATGACATCTGTACCAACCGTCCATTGACCTCGTCCATTGACCAGAAAATTGTCGGGTCGTTGTCCCGTCGATCGTACGAAATTACCAGGAAAATGTTCACTGGCACTTTCGTGAAGCCAATCGCTGATAAATATAACGTTGTCGAGTTCGTCGTAATCCCAGAGATCGTTATTAGGCTCGTCTTCTTTCGGCTCGCGAATGACGATAGGCCCCTCGAGACCCTCGGCTTTTTGAAGACCGGAGTGGGAATGATAAAAATGTGTACCGGCGTTATCGGCCCAGAATTGATATCGAAAAGTCGTTCCTTCGGAAATTGGACACTGGGTGACGTATGGAACACCGTCGTAGTATTGAGTGTCCTTTTGCCAAAGTCCATGCCAGTGTACCGTTATGCCATTTCCATGGACACGATTGTCAACATCGACGACGACGTAGTCGTGAAGACAGACCATTATCGAAGGTCCTGGGTACATTCTGTTGACCGATATTATTCCAGAAAGTTCGTAACCGTCTGCCATTATACACTGGCAGTCGGCTACTAATCCAGCCGAAGAATTCGAGGATTGACACAATTGACAAGCTCTTGTCATCGACGCGTATGTCTCCACCGTAAAGTGATAGTAACAGGTTTTTGCTGGTTCACCCGAGACGCATGTACGAGCGCATTCTTCCGGCGTTGACATCGTGCTTGCGATACGAGCATGGCCTTTCACTAAAGGCATTTGCTGATTGGAAGAAATTTCGTACGAGGAACTTCCGCTTGAATCGCTCGAGGAACTCGAATACCTCGAGGAACTCTCATCGCTCGACGAACTTGAAGAACTCGAGGAACTCGAACTACTGAAAATCCCTGAAAGGAAACCGGCTAAAAGAAAATATCATTTACGATCAAACTGTTTTTCTAATTTAACGTGAAATTGAAAACTGATAATATTTACCACGTGCTGCACCGATCGCGAGACACAGCTCGATGACCAAAATAACGAGCTTCATCGTTTGTCGACGAGCGATCACGTTTTTCCAACTTTTCGCTTTCGCATCCTCGCTTTATATCCTTTGTTCACCTTGCGTAGACAATTTTACGAACAAAACAAAAACGTTAGCGATGTATTTGCAAGTCCTGTCTGATAATGGATGCGCCAAGTTTATGCTTATTATTTATAATTGGGAGACTGATAAACAAAAGCAGTGAATATCTTAAGATTAGGATTTTCGCGGTTTGACCGTCGTACTTAACTAAATTCGGTACCGATGAGTTTTTTTTATCATTGAAAAAATTCGGTCTTGCCGTGCATTTGAAAGAGAAACGTTGGGTCTATTTTTTCGCTTTTTTTGCATCCCGTTTATAGTTACGTCGCACCGTATTTTTTCGTCAATTTGGAACAATCGTCGCACATACATAATTTAGAACAGGAAAAGAAAAATGCCATGAGAAATGTCGAGTAAATTTGTTTTTACCAGAAATTTAATTCAGCTTTGGGACAGTTTGTTTATGAAACTTTTTGAAAGCTTTTAAATGTTTCACTTTGTCCTTGTTAATAATGTTTGTATGACGTTATGAAGGCCGGAGAACACTTATCATGAAATGATTTATGTTTTTGTGGTATTTTCGTTATATCAAATAATTGTTAATGACATGTGGTTGAATGTGGCGCTTGAAAAGCTTCGTGTCGACACTTTTGACACGAACCGAGTGTCTGTTCTTCGAAAAATCGTGGTGGAAAACTGTTCGTAGTAGAGAGGGTACGTGATCACAGTAGTTAAAACCCTCTTTGGTCAGACACACCAGTGATGAATAATTTTCATAATTTTAAATAAAAAAATATATTTTTCTTGTGCTTTCCAATCTACGAATTTCAAATTATAAATATACGACATTCTCATTGACTCAATGGTATTATTCATACTATCAAATACATTCTTAATTTGTGAACGTCGTATATATCCAAAATATATTGAGCTATTTGTTTCTTCGTCGTGCAATTTACATGACTAATAATTGTCCGGAAAATCGATCGGTGGTACATAGTTGCCGCATTTTGGAAAATGTGGTGGTATCGGTGGTAAATCTTCATCTTCGCCGACGTGGAAAATGAGAGCCATGCCAGCCTCCAAATGATACAAGAAGTGACAGTGGAATAGCCAATATCCTGAAAAATAAAAACGAATAAATTCGGTTCATTAATAAAATTGCAAATAAATTGAAAATTCTGTGCTTTTATAAGAAAACAAAAATTCAAAAAACATATAGAGCGAGGAAGAAAAGATTACCAGGATTGTCAGCGATGAAACGAATGATAGAAAATCCGTTATTGGGTATGGAAAAAGTGTCCTTAGCTGGTGGTCTGACCATATACCGATCCATTAATCCAGCGGCATCCAATTCCATCGCTTTATCGACGTCGATGCTGTCAATGTCGTAATCCGACCCGCAACCCTCACCCAGAATGTAAAAAACTTGACCATGCAAATGGAAAGGATGGGAAAGTCCGGGGATTTGAGCTAAAAATTATCATTAAATATCATTAAATATCATTAAATTTTACGAATATCGTTTTACAAGAATATCAATATTTCGAAAAATGTTCAATCGTTATGTGCGCGTACCTTCGTCGACCATAATGAGTTCCACAACTGAGTGACGACGAATAGGTTGGACATGCGTGCAATGGCAAG
Source organism: Netelia virgata (assembly GCA_951802705.1). NCBI lineage: Eukaryota > Metazoa > Arthropoda > Insecta > Hymenoptera > Ichneumonidae > Netelia > Netelia virgata. The sequence continues at coordinate 3,273,444 of OX637868.1, forward strand.
TTTCTTCCGCCTTGCAGTACGAGGGTAGTTTACCCGTATGGCAAATGTCCTTCGAGGGTATACTGCTGCGTTGCGTGAGCAGATTCGAGGGTGGGAAAAGGTTCGATATATTGGCGATCTTAGCAGCCGTTTCTGTACCTCCACCAACTGATAAAAAAAAAAATAAAAAATAACAATTATATCGATTCGATCCGAGCGAACGAAAATATTCTTCGCCAATACACCAAGCCGAAATCCAAACTATCGACAAATTCAGATTCGATAATTACTATCGAAACATAAATTCGCAACGATAATTCGAAAACAAATTATTCGGTGTATCAGGTTTTTTTTCTGTTTTTTTTTTCGACAAACCAATCACGAAAATTTTCTAAATTTACAATGATTCTTTCTCCCTGTTAGATTTAATAAATTCTTAGTGATAATATCATACCTAAGTACGGTTGGTACGTTCCAGGCTTGAAGAGATCCGGGACACGGTAATCCCCGAAACCAAAGCCAAGGTATAATCGCACATCGGGCTCTGCTTGAGTAATCCCTAAAGGCACTGGTAAGGCATGCTTGAGTCTACTGACGCATAATACACCAGGTGGAGTGTAATTACCGTTGCAACGAATGTTCAATGGATTGAGAACCTACGAGAAGAAATATAAAATTACAATAATCCATTAGCAACGAAAAGAAAAACCGATTAATCATGATTTCGGACCGGCGAAAATTGTTCCGCCAATTGTTCCGCCTTCCCAACTTACAACTCCGGTAAGGACACCACCGAGATAAGTCGGTCTGGGTAGAGCGGCGAGATTGATGGGCGCGTCGTTGTAACGAAGAAGAGCCAATTGTTGAAGCTGTCTGCCGGCGCAAACACCGAGACCGCGAACTTGAATCCAGAAAATGGAACCAGTGGCGTTCGCGTGGAGAATAAAATCGTAACGTTCGGCTGTGGATCGAAGCGCGTCGATGGGTGAAAATATTGTTTTTCTTTTTTCTTTTTCTTTTTTCTATCTTTTAAGTAACGAAATAATTAAGATTGATATTTTACCAGAGGCAGAGTTGATACTGTCGATACGCGCGGGTTTTACGAATTCACCGTCGCTCGCGATTACCGTAAGACGATGATCCTGTATGCTCATCGTGACGGCACAAGTCAAAGCGCAACTGTTGATAAGACGGAATCGATAACGCAATCCACGCTGGACGTCGAAAACCGCGAGTGGGGTCGTCGTCGAGACATTCGTGGCTGGATTCTGGGAAAGAAAAAATGAGAGAATTTACAACGAGGGACTTGGAAATTGGCAGAGTGCCGAAAGGATTGAAAATTCGGGGGGCGATGAGAAAAATTGATAGAATTGCGAAAGGGTTTGAAAATTCGGGGAACAGAGAGAACAAAATGGCAAGATCGATGAACTCTGACCTTCCATTGGCCCTTGCCGTTGATGAGAATACTGTCGGCCGATTGTCCGGGTCTCGTGACGAGCGAACCAGGGAAATGATCCGAGGCAGAGTCGTGGAACCAGTCGGTGATGAATATGGTGTGTTTTAGCGGCACGTCTCGGTCCCAAAGATGATTGTTCGGCTCGGTAATTTTCGGCTCGCGAATTATTAGAGCCCCTTCGAGACCGTCGGCTTTGGTAAGGGCGGTATGCGAGTGCCAAAAGTGGGTGCCCGAATTCGCAGCTACGAACTGATACCTGAATGTCGTGCCGACTTGAATCGGGCATTGGGTAACGTACGGCACACCGTCGTAATATTGAGAATCCTTTTGGAATATTCCGTGCCAATGAATGGTGATACTGTTACCGTGTATCGTATTTTCGAGATCGACGACGATATTGTCGTCGAGACAAGCGATTATCGCAGGTCCTGGATACATTCGATTTATCACCATTATACCGTTTGTTTCGTAACCGTCGACCTCTATACACTGGCAATCGTCTCTCAGTCTCATCGTTGCGTTCGTACGGCATAGGGTGCATGCCCTCGTAAGGGTGCCGTAAAATTCGGCCTTAAAATGGTAGTAACATGTTTTCGGCGGTTCACCAACGCCACAGGTACGGGCGCATTCTTCGGGCGTCGACAAGTGCACACCCTGGTCTCCTGAAACTAATAAATCGCAGATTTTTTATCTCGAACGATCTCGATCGAGAGAATTAGATCGGTGTGTTTATTTTCGAGATCGAAGAAGTTCGAGATACGGCCGTTTACGGCTGCCGATTATAACGGCGCATATCCGAAAAACTGGTCTTTGAAATTATTTACAAGGGTTTCCTATGAATCGGTAATGTAATCGATCGATCGGTCGATCGATCGATCGAATTAAACATATCAACAAACGAATATAAATAAGTTTCCAAGGCCCGTACGTTCTCTGGTTAATCGGTCGATGTCGTCGAAGGAATTCTCAATGTTTCCTGATTTTGCAACGAGATTAACGATTTATCATTCGTGATATATACGACATCGTGACACCGTGCCGTAAACCCTCGGTTAACAATGGCGCATCTCGATCTTCTCGCGTATTCTCGAGACGTAACGTAGCTGAGTGTGCAGACAAAATTCTTCATTGCTTCTCGTTTCGCCTTATGGCGTGACGTAGTCGGTGTTTTATTAAGTGGGTGTTATCAATTTTGAAACGAAGGAAAAGAAAATGTACCATTACGTGCGGGCGCATATTTATGACATCAATTAGTATTCGTTTAGGCCGGAAATCTCTTTCTCGGTCTTTGTCTTTGGAGCCAGTTAGATAAAACAACACCATATTTTCCACGATGATAGCTCGTTCCCGCGCTTCAATTCGTTTCTCAGGTGACACGTGATGATTCTACACGTGTTTCCAATTTTAGATTTTTTATTTACACTTTTTATACTTGGCTTTTCGTTTTATCTCCTCCTCGAAAACATTTACATGAGTTAAGACATGTTATAAACATAAATTGAATATTCATCAGGAAAAGTCGCGGATCTGATCGAAAATAATATTTAAAAAAAAACCTCGTGCGCTTTAAACGGGTATTCATTGGGCAATGATAAATAACGATAAGTATCGTAATTAACATCGCGACGCGTTTCAATGTTGACAAGTCTATAGAGTTCGTACCAGCTTTTGTATATTTGCGCGAACGAATGAGATCTAACGATAACACAAAATTGTTTTCAGGAAAATGCGATGTACCTGATTTCTATGATAATTTTTTCGATTATTTTTCACCGAATTTGTTTCGTAACAGCTTAAAAATTCGCGATGTTTTTTTTTTAATTTCTCACGAGGAAGAACACGACCGTTTGCATAAATTTTTCATAAAACCGAGGTATGACGTTTTACCCGAATGCATAATGAGGCTAATGTGAATTTTTTTTCTTTTTTTTTCCTCGATAATCAGAAAAGTCCTCGAGCAATAATCGCTACGGAAATAACACGAAGTTTTAGAATTTTAAATACAATAATTATCACGAGGTTAAACTCAGCACGTTCAATAAAATTATATTAGTTTTCGTAACAAAAAAGATTTTAATACGTTTTTTTATTCAATGAACACGAAATTTAGTTTAATCAACATAACAAATTTTGTTCTATAGACACAAATAATGTTTTGATAGAAAAAATGATTAATTAAAAAAAAACCTGTGCGACAATTAATTATTTGTTTAATTAATTATGCGTAAAACAATTATATTCTTTCGTTCGTTTGACGGACTCACCAGCCTCGGCACCACAGGCAACGCTGACAACGAGACCCACGATCAACAAATTACGTATCAGACGAATGTCGTACCACGGCATTGCTTCGACCATATTTTCGCGATTTCTTAACGCTCGATGATTCCAACGTAAATTGGAGTGTCTTCGAGTCGACGTTCTCGGTTCTTTTTATACGAATATGAAAATGTTTATGTTTACTTTATATATTGTCGCTTTTTTCAAGTTCCGAATTACAAAAGAGGCTTAACGAAGCAAACGCGTGAATTCCACAATCTCTCGATTACCATCGTACGTGGTAGCGCAAAACCCTCCAGGAGGGTTTGAACTTTTATTCCCGAAAACATTTGTAACAACGCGGGCTTAACGCAAATTCTATCAAACGATACGAAGCTTAACGGCTTATTTTCGTAAAATTTCAGTTTACTTTTCTTTTCTTTGCTCATTTGACGTTTCGGAAAATGGGTTTCCTCGTTTGAACGACGATGAAGCTAAAATTATGTAAACGCATTTGACGAATGGATAACTATTGTCTAAATAAACTTATGACCGCGAGATAAATTTCGGATAAAATAAAACAATTTTCTGATCGACGCGATTCTCTAATATCGATAAATAAAAAATATATATATTTTTTAATACATTTTTTATTCGAAAAACTTATTTTTTGTTTGTTTCTTTGGTCGTAAATTATCGCGAATAATTTTGTCGTGAGATGGTACTTACGTCGATCGCGATGATGATGATGATGATGATGACTACCGTGAGTAACGTCCACGAGACCGGTCAATACAGCGAAGAACAATATCAAATTCCGTAACGAGTGCGAAAATTCCATGGTGGACACGAAGATTCTTTTTCTTTGTTTTCTCTCTATTTTCTCGCGCGAACGTTGACAACCCCTTCGACACCACTATCGGCTCACCGAATGACGAATTTGCCAATTCGCGGACAATTTTTTATATAAAATCATCGCCAACAATTGTTATCGGCGGGCTCGTATGTTGTTACAATTGGGACCACGACGGTATTGAACCCAAACATTTGCAGCAAGTGGAATATCACAAGAATCTCATACAAATCGGTGCAGACAACGAGAAAAACAAAGAGTTTGTTCCGTTTTAACGAAGTATCATTTAACGTGCGATTGGCGCATCGGACGAGATTTTTAAATAAAAAGAAAAAAATCATTTCGCTCTCTCTCTCTCTCTCTCTCTCTCTATATATATATATATATATATATATATATATATATTCCCATTTTCCTCTCTCCCTCTATATATATAGAGGGAGAGAGAGAGGTATATATATATATATATATATATCTCCCTCTCTCTCTCTGCATCTTTGTTTTTTCGAACAATATTGAGAATCGTTCAGACGACGCTATGTTTTTCTCTTTGCATTCAAATTTCGCGGTTGAACGAGCCCGATAAACATATTATATTCAAGGACGAGAAGGAAAATTCCTTTGTTTAGTTTGATCGTTCGGATTTTTCGATCTGCAACACGACGATGGTAATCCACAAAATGAAAATGACAAAAAATGATCCGTAATAATGTAGAAACAACAAATTAATCGGCGTTACGATCGTTGCTGACTCCGTAAGCGGGTTGTTTATGAATATGGCTTTTCCGGAAAGTACGAGATTATAATTTCAGTGCCGAATTTATGTTGACGACGATACATTATTTTTGGAAGATTAGCGATTGAAATAACTCGATTCAGTCGCGAAAATCAAATAAGGAAGTTGCAGAGATTCAAAATGTATTTTTGATTAAATAAGCAAGTCTGTGGACCCTCTCGTGTTTAATGATAAGCTGATGGTTTTACAGAGAGACTAATCAGAAATAAAAATAAAGGAACGAAAATAGAAAAAAGAGACGACAAATAATACGAAATAAAGTATTAAGGAATAGAATAATATTTTTGCAACGTGCCATGGAGCAACTTGCGTAAGCGTACATTATGTACGTCACGTCGTGACACGCGCGAAGGGGCGGGTCTTTTGCACACGGTTTTTGTACGACCGATGGACGAATCCCAGTTCGGGCACGAAATTTTCCGGGCACTCGAGATGAAATTCTACTGTACCTGCTATCATTCGATACCCGGATCTCGGATTTCCCGTCAGAAAAAAGAAAGGAAATGAAAGATTCGAAAAAAAAACGTGGTCGCGCCTCTCGAAACAAAATGTTACTCAATGCTTTCACGGCCAATGGCCAATCTCGTATCGGGGTAAGTTCGTTCTCCTCGAGCTCAACATTTCGCCAAAATTTCATTATTTTCTTTTATCATTCGACGAACGATAATTTCCTATATTTTTCGAATATTTTTCTGTTTCGTTTTTTATTTATTTATTTTTTTCATTTGTTTCTTCAATTTCTCGACGAAATAATCGAAATTCGTTACAACGAGGAGAATTTATCGACGATAATTCGTTGTTTTTGTTTGTTTTTAGTTTCGAACGATCGTCGACGAGAAACGAGATCGTCGATATAATTCTCTCGTTCGAGGATATCGCGATTAGTGAGACCTACGAGCTACGTGAAAATGCAGAAGACCAAGGGAAGAAATCGAGAGGAGTTATACGACGTGGGGAAAGGGAGAGGAAAGACGTCGATCTCCTTGACACGTTGCCTGTTTTTCAGTCTTATTGTGAGAAACGTGATGCATTCGCTGCTCGTTGTTACGGCGTGTACACGATGACGACAATTCACCTGCGAGATATCGTTCGAAAGAAATACCTACTCGGGGCCTCTCGCATCACCCGGGGGCCATGGGACGATAATACGTACGTGCGATCACGTACGCGCGTGCTAATGGTATTAATACAAATAATAGCAATAGCAATAATAATAATAATAATAATAATAATAATAATAATAGCAATAATAATAATAATAATAATAATAATAATAATAATAGCAATAATAATAATAATGATTATTCTTAAACACATAGCTATATATAAACGATATTACGAGCGAAAATTAGATGCAAGATTCAAAAATTGAATGAAAAAAAGCATATATATATATATATAGATAATATATTTTCAGAGACAACGAGAGATGAAGGAAATTGAACACGTGACCAAGTGGACGTAGTTTACGATGGTAAGAAAATGCAAAACGTCACGTATTCCATGCCGGATAAGGAGCCTCGCGCGACCGAATTTTTCGAACTTAATCGTTTATTAACGAGGCCAGATGAGTTTCTCATTAGGAACGAAACGAGACCGCGACTAATCGCCATCGCGTTCCATGCCCTTTTTTCTTTTTCCAAAGACTCGCGCGGTTTCGCTCTCATCTCTCGAAATTGATATTCAAATTGCTCTCATAAAAACAGACTTTACTCAACGATAATAAAATCGACGACAACTTCGTCCTAATCAAAAGAAAACAAAAATTAATCCAAAAATACGAGTCGCTCTCTCTCTCTCTCTCTCTCTCTCTCTCATCATTCTTCTCTTTCAGGATTCACCGGTTGACGCACCATCCTCTCCCGCGATAGTACGATGCGACGTAGCGTGTACCTTTCTCTCTTTCACCGTCAACCGGCATAAAGGTGCTAGATGTGCTATGTGTCTCCTATGTGTGTCTATAAATATGTGTGTGTGTCGAGGAAAAGGTGGGGAGGAGAAAGATAGTGTCATTAAATCCCAACACTACCGGCGATACCGCTCACCGCGGACTCGCTCGAAGCGAGGATATACCGCTACCTCTGCCTCCTTCCTTCGCTATCCGAGGGTCTCTGTTCCTTATTGCACTACCAACATACTCTCGAACATGCTCACATACATATAAATACACCATATATATACATACACAGACACACGCACACACATAAACAGACACATATATATATATATATATATATATATAAACACGTATGCACGTGCATATCCGAGTATGCGTGCACGTGTAGGTGTTCGCATATATATGTATGTATATATGAGAATGTTCATTCCAAGAGCTCGCTCAGTACAGCTCACGGGAGACCGAGTTCCAGTGGCCGGATTTCTGGCGAGGTGAACGCGTTCTCTCTTGGGGCTCGACGTCGTTCTTTACCGAGACAACGTGTAAACCCCGCGAGGGGGGAGGGGAGGAGGAGGAGTTTTCGATCGCGACGAGTACAACATTATTCGTAATAGACCTTTTTTTTGCGGGTTTCGATCATCGGGCCGATCGTCGCCAAGTTTTCGAACGATTTCGGGCGATCGTCGGGAAGTTTTATACCGATCTGAGTTAGTGACGAGGCGAGAACACCTGTTTCGCGTCAGTGTCCACGCGGTATCAGGTGTGTACGCGTGGCTGTGTGATTTGTGTGCGGCTGTCCGTGTGGATGTACGTGTGTGTTTTTTTTTTTTTGGTTGTTTGGGTGTTACGACGGCGAAACGTGCAACCAACGCGCATGAAGCGAATATCGTAGGATAGAGAGTACGGGCGGTAACGCGATCGGTGCCAGTACAAGTGTGCAGAACGACGGTCCGGTCGACTCGTACGCGATTCTCGTAACGCTCTTTCGTTCCTGGCTATATTCATCGTTAGGTATAGGCTCGAGCTCGTCTCGTTATTCGAACGTCGAATAAGGAGATTTTTTTATTGTCGTCGTTGTCTTTTCGTGTAATTATCGAATTTGAATTTTTGAGATTTTATATTGTGATTGGTTTTGTTTTTTGTTTTTGTTTATTGATTTTTGTTGGTTTATCGACGATTCGGGTTTTAGAGCGTTGTTTGTTTTATTTTTTGTTGTTTTTTTTTTGGTTTTTGGGTGGGTTAATGCGAGTGGTATTTGTGATTGGATGCTTTCTTTTGGACTGACGAGGGTCGCGATGGTAACGAGAAAAATGGGGAGACGCGGGATTTTTTATTCGAATCGGAGATAGAATTTTCCCTTGAATGTTATATATCTGTATATATGTATATATGTAATATTCGTTGGATCGGCGTGAGTTTACGTAACGTAAAATTACCTAAGATTCGACGAGGTACCTACGACGATATGATAAACCATGATGCCTGGATACGCGTATCGCGTGCTCGTTACATCGAGATGAAGGAAGTGAAGTATACGAGGAAGAGAGAGAGAGAGAAGAGAGGAGACAAAAAAGAGATTGTACACGTGTAATTATGACTCGATGTGTGAGCGTTGCATTTGAAAAATAACAACAACAAAAAATGACAAAAGATCAATAAGAATTCAAATGGCAAAGTCCGAGAACCTTGAGATTTACGTAAATATGTGCGATAGATCATCGTTTCTAAAAGAATAGAAACGATAATTGGCTCAGGAAAAATTCTCGATTAATTATGATTTTCCAAGGCAAAAGTAAACAAGTTTTTGTTTTACTTTTTTTTGCACGATTTTCGTATCGAACACCTTCGATCTCTGCACTCTCCCACTCTCTCGCTCAAATTTCTTAGCTCGATGCTCGTACGCGATTCGTCATATACGTACTAGCGTCACCGACCGGTTCTCATTAGAATCCTTTGACTTTCACTACGGTCGTATTTTGTCTCTTTTTCTTTTTCTTTTTTTTTTTTTCTTTGTTTTGTTTTTTCTTTTTCTTTCTCTCTCGGCGTACGTACGAGACGTTATTATTACGCGAGATATTCTCGACTCTCGAAGTTGACTACATCCGCGTTTTCGTCGCGATAAAAGCGACGAATGAACAAAAATAAAATAAAATAAATACCAAAACAAAAAATTCTCCTCGAACGGGATAGACGAAACTTTGTGCGCCGCGTAGAATTCGCGATATCGTCTTATCGGTCTATTTTTTTGTTTTCATTTCGATAAACGAGAGACCCAGTTTTTGCGTATCTCGACGAGTTGTGATTCTCGGCGATTTTTGTCGATTTTATTTATCTTTATCGGCGAAAACGTTCTACTTTACGAACGGATCGCTGACCCTGTCTCGACACGTGTCTCGACACTCGAAAATTTCCGATAAACTTTAATTGCGTTCGAAATTTCATCTATTTTCAACCTCTCGTGGCAAATAAATGATTATTTTTGTATATTTAATCCAATGTTTTTAATCAGTCTCTCGAAAAAAAAGTCGAGTGACACAATTTTACAAATCCATTCGAGAATTTTTAAGGTCAACGGTGGTCAAGCCCGGCGCCAGAAAGATTGTGCATTAAATAAGCAAATATCGTAATTTTTTTCTTTTGTTTACATAACACAAATACTCAAAAAATAAAGAGAGGACAATTTATGAGACGAGGTGAACCTGTTTCGAGTATGTTGGTATCGCGCGTGCGAAATAAAGAAAAAGGAGAAAGAACAAACGAAAGAATGAAAAGTAGTCGGAAACCGAAAGCACCTGGCCTCGTGCGTAAGCCGTTGTAATGCCCTTGAGATGAAAGGGAGAACGATCGGCTCAAAGTTTATTACAAATATTTCATACTCATCGTGTTTCTCGGTGAGGCCGAGTAAATAGCTCGACGAAAAAGAAAAAAAAAGAGTAAAAACCAAAAAAAGCAAAAGTCTATATATTTTTGCCAAAGTCGGACTACCGGCGGCCCGCGACCACTCGTCGACGTCTACACTGGGTCACGATACAGCTGTATTTGTCGTAAGATAAAAAAATAAAAAATAACGAACAAAAAAATTAGAAAATAACGAAAAAAATAGCAAAAAAAAGTTAGAAAATTAAAAATATAAATATCTTTCGTTCGAAGACGTCGCACAGGTAGCTCGGACAATTAATCGTTCCTGAAAGTTGCCGAGGAGAACCTTTTAATCGCCGAAAAATGAAAGTACCCCGAACCGCGTATAATCGTACATAGAGACATATATTTTTAAAAGTTTATATGTCTAGAAAGCGGAGACTCTCTTTCGACCACTCGGCCCCGCTTCGGCCTATTATATATATATATTTTTTCTTTTTACTCGCTTTTTTTCTGCGCAATTCACAAAGATACACGGATTTCGATTTGTGCGCCATAATAAAAGTGTGATTTCCGTGGGAAATTAATTTCGAGAGAGTTCGACGGTGTTCGAAATAAAATTCGTGTTAATTTATTTCATAATTAATGACAATCGATTATTATCATTACCGCGATAAAAACTATAATAACGAAATTAAATTCTCCCGACTTTTTTTCTCCAATATTTTGCCATCGTTAATGGAAAAAAACGTCTCGGTTCGTCTCAACGAATAACGACGATCCTCACGATTCTCACGTTGATCGAATGCGATATCGCTCGAGCGCCTATCTTTTTATTTCTCACCAATTGCGTCAAAATCTTGATAGCGACGATCCCTCTTTCGCGATAGTGGGCGCGACTTAAAGGTTACGTATCCCGATTCACTGACGCAAATGGATTGCTGGATCGTTGAAAAGAAGAAAAAAAACCACTTAAAAAAATCAGTTAATTTACATTCGTGGAAATATATTCTAGTTATAATGTCAGACGAGAAAAAGTATCGTCCGTAATATGTGATGCTGCGCGCAATGGAAACGAAACAAAAAAACCTTTCGATAAATTATTAGCCCTCGGGAGCGTCGAGGACAAAAAATTAACTTCGTTCGTCGTTCACCGATTCGTTTCGTTCCCGGTAGAAACTTGTCGAGTTGTCACACTCGAGATTAAATGAAAAAAATCGAGATGCTGCACGCCACGAGACGCCGAAATTTGTTTGAATTCGCGAACATTTCATAAATATTATTTATGAATTAAGGACCCCGTCATCGTCATTATCGTCACCGATAACGAGATCTTATTCCTTGTCCCTCGTATATGAATATTTATATGTAAAAAAATCCCGAATTCATGTAACTCTTCGGTCGACGATTTTATTTATGTTTTTTAATTCGTCTGGTCGAGAAAACGCGTAAAAAATCATCTCGCTCGTTCGTTCGTAAAAGAAGTAAAGGAGGTCGCGATGCTATCGAAGTTTCCGTATTATCATGGGCGAGTCGCGAAGGGTAATATCGATAGGCGAGCCCGAGATTTATTCGAATTGCGTCGATCGACGATCGCGACATTTCCATATTTTTTTAGTTGACCACCTTATCGCGTGAATTTCGAATTATCGCGCTTTATTACGAAGAACTGTAAGGTTATATAGGGTCAAGGGAGTTGTAGGACGTCCTCGCGATAGCCTAGGGTCTAGTATTTATCGATCGGATTCGTAGAGACCGATGACGCGATGTTTTACAGCTGTCGCGACTCGAGGACACGCCTACGATCGCAAAGGGTGAACAAAAGGGGGAGAACATCGAGTAAAAGGGAGGGTAGGCTTTCCGTCGCGCAGTAAAGAACTTCTCTTTGTTCCACGTCTCATTTTTTTCATCGTAAATTTTTCTCATCTCGACGTCGCAACGATCGTGCTCACCGATCGATGCTACGTGACAAAATCGTTAAGCTTAAATCATTGACGATCGATTAAAACAGTCCTGTCTAACGAGAAATATATTTTTTATTTTCTACAAAAAAGAGGAAAAAAGAAGAAAAAAAGAAGAAAAAAAGAAGCGAAGGAGGAAAAGTCGACGGCAAATTTGTGGACCAATCGTTCGAGGGATCGTTCGAATTCTTGGCCGATCACGCGGATGAAAAAATTCTTGAGACGATCGAGCACGTGGGACAAACAACACGCTCTACCGATCGTTCCGGGAGTCGTCGCGATATTGGCGCAACGGCCGCGGCGTCCCGCGTGGCAAAGAGCAGATCGGCAGCGACGACAAAACAGGCAGCTCGAGTATAGCAAGCTCCTCCACCCCGTTCGCTTCATTCCGCTCGAAACACTTGACGACTCGAGTTCTCGATTCGAGCTGCGGCGACAGGAGTTCTCGCGACTACGGGGGAAACGACGCAGGGAATCAAAAAAGTCTCGCCGGTGATGACGACCTCTTGACACGCGAAGATCGAACCGGGAAAGTTACGAAAAAAAGCTCGATCGGTGAAATCGACGATAACGATTTTTTGTTACTTTATTTCGATCGATCGACAACGCGGACTGTGATAATCGACTTTCTTTTACGATTTTCTTCGTTATATCGAACGCACGCTTTGTTTCGTTGTTCGTTTGTGTTTCGTGTGTTTTTTTGTTCGATTCGTTCGTTAAACGATCTCAAATATGTCGTTCATACGCTCGACCGGTGACGTGATCGGGTTTCTTCTCTTGTCGCTCGTCGCGATTATCGAAGGGATCGTCAAAAGCTTCATACCGGCGAGATACAAAATGAAGAGTGTCGCGGGTGAGATCGCCCTCGTTACAGGCGGAGGCGGTGGTCTCGGAAGATTGTTGTCGCTCAGACTCGCCAATCTCGGCGCGATCGTTGTCGTCTGGGACATCAACGAGAATGGTGAGTTTTTGTCTTTTATTCTTATTATTCTTTCATTCGTCGTATAAAAAAAAAAGCAAAATTTGATTATTCGTTGAAAGAAAGAATCTTAAAAGACTTTTGAAGAATTTCGAAGATAAAATTTAAAATCGAAATTCCTTGAACAAACTAAAAAAAAAAGGGGCGAGTGTAATAAAATCTAAAAAACAAAACAAAAATCGGAGTCGAAGCGTTTTAATGTCGAAAAATAGCGAAAGGATCGCTCGTTATATCGTAAAATTCTGTATAAAGAGATAGACAAATTACAGGAATATCATCGAATTTCAAATCTCAAGGTTTTCTAGGTTGAGTGCTCGTGGAATTAATAGACTCATTGACGATTTCGATGAGCTTCGAAACTTCGAGTAATTTCTAAAATTCGGAAAATGTTGATAAAACTGCGACAAAAAAAAAATTATTTTGAGGATTTAACGTCGTTATTGATCAACGATGTGAAATTATGACGTCATGGCAGGGTTCTAGTGACGTCTAACGCCGAATCGAAAGTCTATTTAAGCGTCTTCGTTCGATCCGAAGTCGCGACGTGAATCGACGCGTGCTGAAAAAGCGAGATCGAACGTTACGAAATTTATGTAACGAGAGTGAATCTGGTACCGAGGATGACCATGACTCTTGACGACTGAGTAAATACCGATGTGCCATAACGACGATGAGTCCGCAGTGAAGTTTCTCAATGATAAATCGTACTCCAAGTCTAGAAGAGTCGCGGTTGGACTCTGTCATCGTACAATAAAAATAAATCTGCGCGAGACATCGAGGACGAGGTCGAGATACGAAACTATCGTCGAATCGCTCTTATCATCGCGATTCGACGTCGATCGAAAAAATTGTCTTCGTCGAAAATTCTATCAAAAAAAAAGCATAAACGTCGAGGGCCGAAGAGTAAATTTATTAATTAAAGACAAGATATTTTAATCGTAGAAAAGTCGACGTTTTCGTCTCGTAAAAAAATCGGCCCGAAATGACTTGCGACATTTTAGGTTGAGAAAGAGGAGGAACGCGAGTAAAAGTCAGCGGTCGAAAACGTGGTCGAAGGTACAGAATGGACTTCGAAATAACGAACGAATATAACGCGGTACGGAAACTTTTCTTCTCCGTCGTGGACGAATTTCGAAAGTGTTTACCGGTCTCTCGTCCAATGTACCTTAAATCTCGTAAGATCACCGAGACTCGTCGAAAGTGCGAAGGTCGTTCGCAAAAGGGACCGGTGATTTATCTCTCCCTCGTATATAATTCCACTGTGATGCAATTTAATCGTCGTTATTTTTTCTTTTTTCTTTCGATCTACGAGAATATTTTATTTATTTTTTAATTTTAAGTAAAAATGAAAAAAAAAAAAACAAACAGAATCATTGATAAATCGTTCTTATCACGTTCGACTAGATTTTGTGCGTCGTTTGACGATTTTATAAAAACATCTCGTCGCGATATTATCAGCATGCCCCGCAAGTCCGATAACCTCGGGCAAGGTCGTTCGATCGAGAAAACTCTTCGCGTAGGAGGGAGATACGTTTCTTTTGTTTTTTTTTCTCTCTCGTCCCGTATCGTTACGGGGTATAGAGGTCACGATCGAGAGTGAATTTAGCACGATCGCACCAAAGGATGTCGAACGCGTACGTGAATGGAAAATTATATGTCCCCTTTCTCATGGTCAACGTCCAAATTCAGGGCCGAAACGATCGTCCGCATCGCGATTACGTCGTTCACGGTCGAATCAAACGTAATTATTTTTAAAAAAAATCGCAACGGAAGTTTTACAAAAAAAAATCGGTTCGAGACATTAATGAAAACAAAAATTATAATAATAACAAAATAAGATAAGGAGCGAACGATCTTGAAAACCTGGGGAAAATAATCGATCTTGAATTGAAAAAATCGGTAAACAATCGGTGAATCGATCCGACGATCGATGATAATTTAACGATAACGTTGTAGCGTTTTAATTCGTTCGTATGTCGAAAGCGTGCGGTTATATAAAATGCTCGATCAAAAGAGGAAAACAAAGAAATAACAGCACGCTATGGACGACAAAGAACGCGAGTAACCGGCAATTCGCGAAGCGATACTACCGACCGTTCGGTTTTACTTTTACGATCGTTCGAGAGACCGGCACTTTTCTTACCGTCGATGTGGTGGCGCCCACATCGTGCTCTTTCGCCTTCGATATGTACACGAGTTCTCCCGATGTCTGGATTGCGTGATAATGCTTTATTGGATATAAGCAAACGATATATATATAAAATAACCGGTAATATTTTGTTTATGCCGTTCCTACAGATTACGCTCAATTATCTACGTATATTTGTAGCTTATACCACGTTCGTTATTGTGCAAGAAAATCCACACGTCTAGGATGACGATACGAGCGTACACGTGCGTTAAAAACTGAAAAACGATTTTTTCGTTTTCTTATTCAGGATCGAGGCGGGGACGGGATCGAGGGGTGAAAAAAAAATAGAAATCTCACTTTCTCCTAATGTCCGGATTATCATCTCCTCCATCGACTCCTTTCGCAATTCACGAACAACGTATATTCGTCGCGTGCCGATTTCGCGAACGAGAAATATACGTACGAGCACGTGTGTGTGTGTATATATATATATATATTATATATGGGTCTTTAGAAGCGTGTAAGAGACGTCCGGGGTTCATAGAGACTTCGCATGCAATACCTAAGTTATAACGAGGGAGACCGCGGTCACGACTGTCATTAGAATCATTACAATCATTAGAGTGACACTGCCACGAACTTTCATATATGGTATAACACAATCTCCGCGATGCCGTCGCGATTTTCTCGTATTGGCCAATCGGCTTTTGACACCGTCGCAAAATTATTTTCCGTTTCGGTAAACGTGTTTACGTGAAAATAATAAAAATAATATGAATTAATCAGAGGGAATGAAAAAAAGGAGAAAAATATTTTGAGAAAATATTTTGAAGAAGATTGAATATTTGATTTTTTGTTCTGATAAAAATAACAGATATTCGCTGGTGTTTTATGTATGTTTTTTTTTTTTTTTTTTTTTTTTTTTTTTTTAATAAAGAGATACAAAATTTATTTTTCTTCGATACGACAAAAATGACGAACCGATCGAACGGCTCGGTAAAATTGTCACGTAAGCCATCGAATCCAATGACCTTTCTCTTCGCCATCCGCATGACGAACCTGCTTCGTGTCGAGCACGCACGGACAAAAAATCGTCAACCTTCGATCGAAGGAGATTCTAGGCGCGATTTTTTGTCTCACGGTTTTGAGAATTAATTCGATCGAACCGTCGAAAGTAAACGTTTCGTTTGACGAATCGCGATGGACGGATAAAAACTCGTCGTCGATCGATCGAGAGATCGACGGTGCGAGAAATCGGTTTGATTAAATTACGATCGTTTGTAATTTTACGATGGAAAACAATTTTTTTTAAATCGTCGTCCATCGCGTTGATGCAACGAGAACTAAAATTAGCAACGACTCTTATCGTTATCGGCGATCGATCGATAAATATCGCAATTAATCGGTCATAAAATTAATCTTCGCCGATAAAAACCGATCGGATTTATGCGCGAATCGGCATTTCGAGACTGAAATCTGCGCCTGGGCCTATTGACCTTTTTTTATCTCGATTCACGAAGCAGCCAAGATAAAAAAATGTGATTTCACGAACAAAGATCTTTTTGATTTTTCGACCTGGGAGACTTGTTTATGAACTTCTCGAATTATCCCCACCCGGGATGTAACGACCTGTCTGCAGATTTATGGGTTCGTCGGCGTTTTGATCATCGCAATAACGTCAACCGAAATGTGAAAATTATTCGATTAACGAGACAAAAAAAAAACGTCTCGAGTTCTGAAAAAGTTTGTTAAATTTTTAATTGCATCGCAATAATTAAAGATACGTCGATCCTCGAATTTGTATATATTCTCACAATATAAATTAACGTATCCATTGGTTTTTTGTTTGTTTTTATCGTCGCTGTTAATTATCGCGAATGAATTGTTCGCGTTGTGGAATGATTTCCGAATGCGAGCGATTATCGTGCGCAATATTGCGCAGTTCGTCAATTAAATTTAATAACGTATCTTATCGATTATCTCGCTTGATAATATTGTATCAATAACGTCGCTTCCATTCGGCAAGTGCGCGATACCATGCATTTACACGATTTTATGACGATTGTTGCGGGTAATACAAATATATATATATATAATATAATACAAATATATATATATATATATATATATATCTTGTACAAGAGCGGTCGACCTGCGCCGGCCGGCGAAGAAGTGGCACGGCAACGAGTCAAGGCCTACAGACCCGCTCGTTTGTAATATGGTCGTTGGCTACAGCGAGCGAGCGGCACACACATATATTCATACCGATGTGTGTTTTCATTCGGTCAACGGTGAAAACTGGTTGATCCTCGTGAAAAAGAAGAGAAAGAAAAAGAAAAAAAAAAGAGAGAGAACAAAAAATCAGCATTCTCTAGAACCGCATGGTCAAAGGAGAGATGTGTAGCGCGTGGACCGGATAACAGACCGTCTAAAGTATAAACGCGTCATATCTGATCGAATGAAAATTTAAAAATCGAAATTTGTTCTTTTTGCATTTTATTCCTCTTTGTCTTTCTCGAACACGCTTTTGATCTTGAGACAGGACGTAGTGTTTTTAATATAAGTTTCGTTTTTTAATCGTTGCAAATTTGATTTTAATTAATTGATTTAGTTTAATCGAAAATTTGATTTGGATTGAATTTTTGTTTGTGATTTCGAAAATTTGATAACACTTCGATTGATTAATTTTGCGATCGGGCTGTGATAAAATTCACCTCCTTTCCAATGGGCGCGCGGTATTGCAAAATTTCCAGTCCATCGCGTACGGGGAATAATTTCAGAAAAATGTTTAACGCGTAGAGTTAAGTTTTAACTCTCGGTCCCGAACGCTCGTGTTCACGTGCCACTTGTGTAAGAAGCGAAACAACGAGAACCGCGGCACTATCGACAGGATGAAACTTTCTACACGGTTAGATGATGTACAGGGACGTTCAGAATCGAAGTCGTTCTTTTATAAGGATCGTATCGATCGATCGAGACAGATCGATCGTGAAACGATATTTAGTGGTACGAGATTTTTGTCGTACTTTGAATCGTCGTAAATTTGATTAATTGTATCACGTTAATCGCAAGAAAAAAAATGTGAATTTTTTATTTTTTATTGAATTAATTTAGCAAGATTTTAATTTTTTTTAAATTTACGCATTAATTTTGCAACAGCCTGTATATCGTGGCGAAGTGGACATTCGTCGTATTCGCGCAAATCTCTCGCAAACCCGTTATTTCTCAGTGTCTTAAAATTATTTTTTATTTTTATCGTCGCGAAACTAGATTGCCTCTCGATTTATCTTGCAACGAATATGTATTTCGTAGTCGTCGATGTGGGGAATGGGATGTATAAGTTGGGAAGAGGCGAGATAAAAAATATCGATGATATTTTAATAAAAATAATACATAAATCATTGATTATTTTATTTGCTGCCTCGAGTTCGAACGAATTCGCGTCAACGCCCTCTACGTACGTGAATTTATCATTCAACCTCTGAAAATCCGTAACCTCTGCTTGATTATTATTATTATTATTATTATTTCTATATCGAAAGTTCAATGAACAGAATGAAATTATCGATTAGCAAATATTAAATAAAATTATCAATTAACCGATATTAAGAACACGATTGCAATCAAAATTCTTATCGTAGCGATTAATCAATTCAGAAGATAATATTTTTAAACAAACGAGCGAGCAGTGAGTCGTTCGAATCTCTTTTTTTCAAAATTAAATTCGATTCTCGTATTTATTTCGAGATTTTTCCTCATTATTTGCTCTAAGAGCCGAGTCAACGACCTTTTTCTTGCCAACCGAGAAATATGCACGACCGCTCGGCATTCATCGTCGTATGTAACGCCGATTCACATTTCCTCGACGGTAATTACAGCGATATAATTCACGTTACGACGAGGAATCATCATTCGACTCTCTCGGCCGGTTTCTACGGCTTGGAATATTTCAAGTCCGCAACTCGCTTAATTTCCATATTTAAAATTGTCCGAAACATCAAGACCAGGATAGAGAGAAAATTATAAATCCTAACGAAACCCATTTTCTTTATCGCGATTTCGCTATTCGTCAATCTCTACTCGGACGATCTTTTTCCTCGTTCATGAAACCCGACGAGATTTAATTTCACCCAATCTTTGTATTATTATAATTTTCTTCTTCCTCCTTCTATTTTTTGCTTAACTTTTTCCTTCCTTTCAGGCATTGACGAAACGGTGAAACTCGTACAATCCTCCGGTGGTACGTGCTACGGTTATGTCTGCGATCTTTGCGATCGCGAGGATGTTTACAAGAAAGCTGCTCTCCTGCGAAAAGACGTTGGAAAGGTAATAAACATATAAAAATAAAAAAAATATACAAAAACAAAAACCGAGAAACAAGAGAGGTTTTTTGTAATTTCGCGAATCGCGATCGAGCGTATTTTATTATTCGATCTTTCGAGACATTTGTTCACGAAAGAAGTTTAGATAAGATAGCCAATTTTCGATAAAAATCATTATTCGTGATTCTTACGATTTATATCGAATAATCAAAAACAAAATAAAAGTGAAAATTCGTCGACGCAAATTGTCGCGATAGAATTTTTGTTGAAATAATTATAGTGATTTATTAACCGTGAATAAACGAGACAACGACCGGTTACGAAATTTTGTTATCGAGCGCGCGCGTGTAGTTACGCCATAATGTCAGGTGGGTACGCAATAATATGGCCCCCGTGTGATGTACGAGCTTCGCGACCGGACGAGACGTTTCTTTTTTTCTTTTTTTCTCTTTTTTTCTATCTTTCGCCTCGTTTCGCGAGAACTCGCGGAGTTACAAAAATTCATCGCGACCATCTTCGTTCTCGTCAACTTAGACGCAATCGCGAGTTTAAAATTGCAAAGAATTCCATACGCGTCTTTACGCTACTCGTCCTAATTTCCACGTAACGAGGTAATATTCTTTTTCTTTAATTCGCACAAATATGCTAAAATTTTGTTTATTCTTCGACAGGTATCGATACTCGTCAATAACGCTGGCATCGTTTCTGGTAAAAGATTTATCGATACTCCCGACGAGCTCATCATCAGAACAATGGACGTCAACATAATGAGTCATTTTTGGGTAAGTCGAAAAAACTAAAAAGTTTCAAGAATTTATTAAAAATGTAAAACGCGAATGAGACAAAAACACTGGAATAATTAATAATTTTCGAATCATTTCCAAGATAATCAATCAAATTGGAAACCATCCATAATTAGAAGAACAAAAAAACTAAAAACAACCTAATTTTGTCATTTTTTATTTCATTTTTGTTCGGAGATTGCATTTTTTCTTCTCGAAGCTCGCGAAATCAATTCGATCGAAAGTCTAGAGACGTTTCTAAAGATTGCAGAACGCGTCGAGTGTTGGTTTTTTTTTCTTTTCTGGCGCCGGTGCAAATCGCGAGTTTGCCTTCTCCCCCACGAAGAATAATTCAAGGACCACAAGTGCGTCCACCGCGAGAATCGAGAGGCAATTTTTCTGATACGTTCTAACGAGGACGTATTATAATACACCCGGGGGGATAGAAGCGAGCGAATTATGGACCTCTTTTGCCGATTATCTCGTAATCCACAGTTGGTACAATCGCGTAAACCGGTCGGGCTCGCTCGAGAGCCCGACCGAAACAAACGAGCTAACCGTTTTCTCGTTACTTCCAGTTTCGAAAATCGTCCCGGACCCTCCAAATAGAGAAAGAGAAATTGAAAAAAAAATTATGAAAAAAAAACTAAAACTAAACATAAAACGGTCGAAGAAGACGAGGAAAAAAAAATTAACCGGGTACCAAAACGGGTCAAACCCGATTCTCATCGAAGACGGAACTTCTTTTCACTTTCCTCGAATTTTGTAGATAATAAATTCGTTTTTTTTGTGTCTGTGTGTTTTTAAAATAAAATTTGACACCACCCACGTTTTTTTGTTACCAGTCGTCGCGTATGAATGAATTTTTTGTTGCCTCAGTTCTTTTTTGTATTCTTGTTTGTATTCAAATTTCTTTCGGGTTTTATCGTTGCAGACGGTCAAAGCGTTTTTACCATCGATGATGGAAGACAACAAGGGTCACATCGTGAGCATCGCGAGTCTCGCTGGTCACGTGGGCATACCAAAATTGGTTGACTATTGTGCCTCGAAATTCGCAGCGGTCGGTTTCGACGAGGCCTTGAGAATGGAACTCGAGGTGAGATCATTGATTTTCCTTTTATTTTTCTTATTTTGCACGCGCAAATTATACAAAAAAAAAAGGAGAGAGGGCGAAAAAAATGATTAATGGGTGGCATTTCGCGATTTGCATGTACGAACGAATCGCATCCAAGTCTATCTTTCTTATTAACGAAACGTACCATAAATTGCTCCTGGCTTCGATATCAACCTCGATTAGCATTTAATTAATCGCGTCGACG
This sequence comes from Netelia virgata, assembly GCA_951802705.1. Taxonomy (NCBI): domain Eukaryota; kingdom Metazoa; phylum Arthropoda; class Insecta; order Hymenoptera; family Ichneumonidae; genus Netelia; species Netelia virgata. The sequence goes on from OX637868.1 coordinate 3,295,037, forward strand.
CTCACGCGCGTGCATACTCTTCGATATGTTTGTCCTCATAATACTGGCTTGCGCAATTTGCGTCATTAGATAAATATGTATGAAACTGCGTATATATAATCGTTTTTTCTTTTCTTTTTGTCTTCTTTCTTTCTTTCTTCGTAGTCCGAGGGATACAACATAAACACCACGGTCATATGTCCGTACTTCATTCGCAGCACCGGAATGTTCGACGACGTACAGTCAAGGTACACCGAAATTCATAATTTTACCGTTACTATCGTAAAACTATGGTCGGTAGATTTATTTTTCTATTTTCTTTTTTATAATATTTCTTCATTTTTTCAATTTTTTTTCATTACGAATTTCGTCACAGAAGATCGTCCAGTCCCGTTGATTCGATCGAAGATCGTGTTAGATCGTATTAAAATGTTTCTTTGCGTTGGATGTTTTCTTACTGTTATAGACAAATGGTTTTTGACCTTAGGTTTGTACCGACCTTGAGCCCGAACGAGGTCGCCGAGAGAGTAATTACGGCAATGAGGTGTAACGAGAAGTTTGCTATTCTGCCGGGTTACCTTCAAGGTCTGCTCGCGGCCAAATGGTAAACAAGATAATTAATTTTGTTTTTTTTTATTTTTTTTTTATTTCAAAATTTTTTTTTTATAAATCGATATGATTTTTTATTTGAATTCGATAGTTACCCTTCTTTTTCTTACCAGGCTCTTCCCTTGGACCTGCGCGGGAATGTTTCTTCGCGGTTTGGTCAGAGACGCGTCGCCGGGTCACGAGAAACCCGCGAGCGAGGTCAAATTTAACGAACAAACGTGCGAACCTTCGAAGGATCAGAACGGCGTCGCGCTTCATCAACAATTGGCCAGGCGTGTCTCGAGCTCCGAGAGAAAACCATAAATTCGTCAAATTTCTTATTTGAGAACGATTTTAAAAATCGAGAAACAAGAAGCAAAGAAAACGGAAAAGAAGGAAAAAATACGGGATATTCTTCGCAACGTTACGAGCCCGATGATGGGCTTTCGTTTTGATTTTTGTTTTTTTTTTTGGTTTTTTATTTTTACAACGAGAGCGAACCAAAAGTTTCGATCTCTCTCTCTCTCTCTCTCTCTCTCTCTCTCTCTCTCTCTCTCTCTCTCTCTCTTTCTCTCTCTCTATTACTCTCATCGGGCTTACGATTTTTGCGAAGAAATTAGATTTTGTGCCAGATAAACATTTCATCGTGACGAAGCCACGATCTTCCATACATACATTCCGTACAAAAATGATCCATTGAGTTGGCCAAAATGTAATTATGTTTCTAACGCACGATGACCCGTCCGTTAGAAAAATCAAACGCAATTACTTTTTTGATCAATCGTATATTTTCTACGATGATTTTTTTTGTTTTTTTGTATTTTTAATTTTGTCACATAGATTTTTCTCTCTTACTTCGTGTACATATCTATTACTCTTATTTTTCTCTCTATCTCTATTTCTATTTTTTTTGTAACGGTACAATCGACGAGGGTGTATGTATATAAAATAGTGACTAAACTCGACGATAGAACATTTATACAAAGATATATATATATATATATCTATTTTTTTGGGCAAAAAGAAACGTTGAAATTCATTTAGAATATATTTATTGTCGAGCACAGCGGGCTGAATTTATATTAACGAACTTTTAACGAACATTTTTTTGTTTTTTTTTCGTGTTAAATATTGTAACCCTCGCTAACGATAATAATTCTTATTGGTTAAACAAAAAATGAACGCTCGAACAATTTATTGAAACGAGTCGAAGTTCGACGAGTAACGAAAAACAAGCAACGTAAAAATGCACGAAGAATTTGTAAGGAACGAAAAAATAAGCAAAGAGAAATGCGAAAACGAGTTATAGTTTAGGCCTAGTGCCATCACACTTGCCTACGAAGTCGCTGCGCGACTCTCGATAGACGTCGGTAACAATAACCGCGTGTACGTTTTCAAACGATAATAAAGCAAACGAATGAGACAAAAAATTGATTGCGAATAATCATTGAAGAAAACAACAAAAAACAAAATATATTTTAATTATTTTACAAAATATTACGAGATTTATTATAGAAATAAATGTAAAACAAAGGAACAAAATATTTATCGCGAAGCCCCGATTATCGTACGACATTGAAATTTAATCGATTATTCCTCTTTTCTTGTATTTGTCTTTTTTTTCATTCCAGGAAGAACAAAGAAGAAAACAAAAAAACCATATTACGAAAAAATATATTATTTTTCGTCGCGATTTTTTTTATCGGCTACGAAATTTATCGATCGATACGTATCGTGTTATATATCCTCCCACCGGGCTCGAATCTACATTCGGCGAGGTTTATCTATCGCCAGGGATATGGGAAGTATCCGTGAACGAGCGTTGTGGGTCGAGCGCGAAACAGATGTAACGATATATAAGGAAATAGGCCAATGGAGTCGGGGTAGCCAGTGTGCGAGTGAGAGATTACGTTATGTAGTCGCCGACGGCACATTGTCGATAGTGGCAAACCCGGAGTCTCATCGTCGACTCGCTTTTATAATACCAACAAACTCGCGTGTATAAATGTCTACCCACGCTTTAAAAAGCTCGAGACTATATATATATATATGTATATATATATATATATATATATATATATATAGATATAGATATATATATATATAGATAGAGAGAATAGAGAGACTATATATATAGATATATATGTGTGTGTGTGTAATATTTATATATATATATATATATATATATATATAGCATACAGACACTGGCGTTGATTGAAAAAAGTGTGCGTCGTGTGGACATAATATCAACACATTCGTCGACTCTTTCATAGAGCCGGGCCGTTCCTCGTTTCCTAGCAAAATAATACAGACCAACTGGCGCGATCACTCACAGAGACGCCTTTTAGTTTGAGTTTGTTTTGTTAACCGTAAAGTTGTACGGTGAGCGCGCTGAGTCGAATCGCGAGTTACATTTTTTTTTGTTTTCGTCTTTTTTTCTTTACGAGAAATTAAAGTCGATTTTTTGTTCCCGATCGATCGAGATCGATCGGGAATAATTTGTGGAGGGAGCGAACGATCACGTGGAAGGGAACTATTTTGAGCAGATTTCCCGCTCAACGTGAACTTGTCGTGGAGCCGCGAGAGTGAGAACGACGCGATTCGATTTTCGAACGATTTTTACTCGTAACGGCGCGAAGTTTACTCGGACGATCGCGGACGTGCCAATTCGCGGATTTGTGTTTGAGAAAAATCTTTCAATATTTGCGTTAAAGCGCGAGTTTTTTTATCTCACAGCGGGGCCAAAGCTTTTTTTTTTTAGTGACGACTCGAGGTCAAGGACGCTTTCGAATCGAAGTTGCCGATAGTTCGATCGAATTTTTTGTAATTAATGAAACTTCGATAGTGTTTTGTCCGAATATTTTTAATCACGAATTCATTCGTCGATTTTGTTCGAATTAATGTAATTCGATCTTTCGTCGAGTCCGATTATCGATCGATTTATCGATTCGCTTGAAATTCATTGTTATCATCTCTCGCTTCGTCGATCGAAAAATTTCTGTATTTGTATTTCTCGATAAATTTATGATCTTTTCTGTTTCTTTTCGATAATAAAAAAAATAATGTAATTAATCGAAAGATCAAAATATTGAAAAATTTCGATAAAATCATTGAAATATTTAGATTTTTTTTTTTTCGTCGTCGAGCGTTATTTAAGTACTCGGTCACTTGCATAATGTCATTGACGCGAGAGTCATTTCTATTCAACGGTTCTCTCCCAATATTGATGCAACGGCTCGTCACATCATTATCTCGCTCGCACACGTAGAGACCGCCTACTTTCTCGTTCTCTCCTTTTCTCTCATACCGGGGCGATAACACCTTGTCCTCGTTAGGCCATTGTGAACAGGTGCAACCGTGTCTCCTAACCGTTAAAGCAATGAGAAGCACAAATTCAACGATATTACACGAACCATTTTACACGCTAGTACGAAAAACGACGAGAACACGTAATACATCGTTGCCCGTTATCGTTCGCGGTATGAATCGCGCTGTACATCGATTAGTCATAGAAGTGAGGAAAAAAAAATCCTAGCGAATGGCGAATTGTTCGAATTGGCTTGAATCACTTCCCTCTGGCGACGCCTGTAAACGAGAAACATTACGACTAAAGACTAAAAAAAGAAATTCTTTTTTTTTCGACCTTAGCGAGAAATCTTTCGACGCGTCGAGCGTCGACCGAATCACGCGCGACATCGCTAAACGCGAGATCGTTATCAACGCGCGCGCTGATAAGAACCTTTACGACGTGAATCTTACAATGAAACACGCGTCTCGTTCGCACTATTACGGTGTAAAGACCAAGTAGAACTTCTTGATTCTTCGTTCGAAATTCTTCTCGTGATTAATTTAAAAAAAAAATCGAACGATTCGATAACGACTTTTTTTCGATCGATTTTTGTCTCGTTGATGAAAAGAAAAAGTATTATGTCGATCGTATCGTTAGTGAGCGTGAATCGATAGTGATCGTGCGACGAATATTCGAAGATCTGGCAGTTTTTGGAACTTTTTTTTATTTTTTGAAAATTTTACTACCGAAGAAATGGATAAAATCGGTTGGACGATAGTGATGTTTTTGCTCGGTGCGATGAGAGCGATTTATTGCGACGATTACGAGACGGCGATACAGCAATGCGCTTTACAGACTTCGTGCAAGAGCTGCATGGAGAACAATCCTCTGTGTGCATGGTGCAGTGAATGGGTACGTATATATATATATATTATACACGTAATATATATATATATATATATATATATATATATATATATATATATACATTATACACATATTTGTTTGATAATGTTTTTTCATCGAAATGTCACTCTTAATCACGAAATATGATTAACGATCATTGGATCGTTTACGTCGAGACTACAAGTAACGATGAGTTAAATCGGGTCATCGACACTCCCGCGTCTTTCATGTTTTTCTTACGTATTCGAAATATTCAAAAATTATCTTATCACGTGGCTTTTTTTGTTTTTGTTTTTCTTCTTGTTTTTCTCTCTTTTTTTCGGTTAGTCTTACTCGAACTCAACGATCGGAAAACTGAGATGCAGCAGCCCTGAGAGACTCGAGGCTTTTGGCTGCCCTGTCCAAGCTATTCGAAGGTCACCGAGAGGTCGCACCAAGATAATGAGAAACGACGAGTTTCAGGATGTCGTGGTCGAACAGACTCCCGTACAACTGAAACCGCAGAAGATTAGCTTGAGACTGAGACCCAACTCGACGGAAACTGTGAGACTCAAGTATCGACCGGCGAAGTACGTATAATTAATTTAGAAAAATCGTTATACCGAATATACCGCTATATCGAATTTAGAAACAAAAAATAGATATTTGGAAATTTTATTTTTTATTTTTTGAGTTTGTTCTTATTTTGAATTCGCGAGTTTGAGAAAAATGAAAATACAACCGGTCGCCGTTGCGTGACTACGTTACGTGTAAACGAAAAGTCGTTTGGGGACGGGCTTTACATTAGTCTAATTATAATCTAACGAGATGGACGGTTATCATGCAATATTTTTGAAGCGTTGCTATTATCGTTATTTTTAAATGAAACTGAGGAAAAACGAAGGTAATTATCATCAGGAACTATCCTCTCGATTTGTATTACTTGATGGATCTGACGTGGTCGATGAAGGACGATAAGGATACTCTCGTCGGTCTTGGATGGAAAATGGCTCATACGCTGGGCACGTTCACGACGAATTTTCGTCTTGGTTTCGGCAGTTACGCCGATAAACCACTGATGCCTTATATTTTTCCGGGACAAGAGGAAAATCCATGCAAGAGCCAGCACACAACTTGCTCGCCGATTTATTCTTTCAGGCATCACATGCGACTCACCGATGACGTTAATCGATTTATTCAAGAAGTACGACCAAATCTTTTTTTCATCACATTTTGACCAAAATTTTTCAAAACAAAAATATAAAACGCGATATTGTATTCGTTTGAAACGAAAAACTACCGATTTTCTAATAATTCTGGTAAATTAATTTTAAAAGAGACTGATTTTTGACTCATCTCGAGTCATCGAGCTATTGGATGAGGGGTGAGAGGGCTAAGGGATGAAATTTGTATTTTGTCACAAATAACTTTATGACTACTCTATTAAATGGGAAATTTACCGAAGATCAAGAATATGATATCCTCGTTACCGATTTTTCAAAATTTTCCGTTCAAAAAACGAAAAAACGTCATAAAAATCAAATTTTACGACGTTTTATTGAAATTTTCGTTAGGTAAACGCGAGCGACGTGACGGGAAACGTTGACAATTTAGAAGGTGGACTCGACGGTGTCGTACAAGCTATAATGTGCGATCGTCAAGTAGGCTGGGCTCGACAAGCGAGAAAATTGATGCTCGTGGCGACGGATGGTTTTTTACATTTCGCCGGGGATGGAAAAGTATTACAACTTTCAAAAATGTTCATAAAATTAAAAATCTTCAACAAAAAAATGTCTTTCATTTAATTTTTTCAATCGAATTTTTTTAATCAAATTTAATGTTTTTTAGCTCGGAGGGGTAGTGCAGCGTCAAGATTTTGCTTGCCATTTAGACAACGAGGGCGAATACACGATGTCGAAAAATTTCGATTATCCGTCGCTCGCCGAAATATCACGAATTCTTCACTCGCGTAAAATCAATTTGATTTTCGCTGTTACGGAAGATCGTCGAGACGATTACGAGAGAATAACCGATCTTCTGAGAGAAAAAGCTCGTGTCGCGACTCTAACCGGCAACAGTTCGAATATTCTCGAGATTATCGAGAAAGCTTATCACGAGATCGTCACGAAGGTCGTACTTCGGGACAATTCGACGCCAGAATTGAACGTTCGTTATTATTCGAATTGTGGTAAAGAGGGAGAAAAGGAAATTCCGACGTCCGAATGCGACGAATTAGTCGAGGGTAAGGTCTACGAATTTCGGGTCGATTTTACCCTCAATGAATGTCCGCAGAATCAAAGCTTGTGGGTGAGAATTATTTTTTTTTGTTTTTTAAAAAATATTTTTAATTTTATTTTACTCATTGAGGTAATTTTGTTTTTGTTTTTTTGTTGTTTTCTTAGAAACAACGAGTCGTGATCGACGATGCGCTGGCTTCGGAGGCTTCCGAGTCGGAAATCGACGTTGAATTACTCTGCGGTTGCGACTGCGGTCCCACCGACGAATCGCATTGCGAACACGGGATAGACGAGTGCGGAATTTGCAAATGCGATTTCGGCTGGTCCGGTAATTTGATAGAATTTAATTAAAGGATAATTAAGAAATATTGTATTTTTCAATCGTTAATCGCAATTTAGAGATTTTTCCATCATATTTTCAATTTTAGTTTTCTTTTAATCTAATGTTTTTTTTTATCGATATTTGATTTTTCGAAAATAAAAAATCGTGTCGATTTTATTCGTAGGCGAGACGTGTAATTGCGACGAGACTTCATGGGCGGTGAACAGACTTCAGTGTTTTGGTCCCGGCGACAATTTAGCGTGTTCGAATCGCGGTGAATGCACATGCGGAAGTTGCACGTGCGATCCGGGTTACAACGGCAAATATTGCGAGTGTTCGCCTTGCGACAAGGTAAAGAATTTTTTTTTTAATTTTCAAATTTTTTATTTCCCCCAAAAAAAATTTTTTTTTTAATTTGTTTTTTTTCAAATTTTTTATTTCGACCATAGAAAATTTGTTTTCAAATTTTTTATTTCGACCAAAGAAAATTTGTTTTCAAATTTTTTATTTCGACCAAAAAATAATTTTGAATTTTTTTTTATAATTTTTTTTGCAAAAAAATGCTTTGTTTATTTGTTTATTTTTTAGATAGACGGTATCGAATGCGGTGGAAAAGGTACGTGCGTGTGTGGCGCGTGCGTCTGTATCGAAGGATGGGAGGGTGAAAGTTGCAAATGTCCGTCGGGTGACGACCTCTGCATCGCGCCAGGTACCAAAGACGTTTGCGCTAATCACGGTTATTGCGATTGCGGGCAGTGCAGATGTAACGTTAAAGCGCCAGCCGATGGTTTGCTATATCGAGGAACATATTGCGAATCTTCGGCGAGCGCCGGTGGTAGTGGACTTTGCGTTCTTTATGAGAATTGCGTTAACGCGACCGTCGAGAGATTCGAGGATGCGGGAAAATATTGCGAGCCTGCTGGCATGGCGCCTTATCGTACGGAAAACGTCGACGAGGTCGACGTCGAGAGCGATCATTATTGCATCGTGAGAAAAGTTCGAGAAAACACGGTCTGCACGATACCCTATGTCTATCGTTTCAAGGAGGACAATACAGTTTTGCTACAAATTGCACCAAAGGTGCTTTTAAATTAAATGTTTTTTTGAAATTTTAGTTCTAGGGATTTTTAAAAGAATTATTGAGAAAAATTATATTTTAGGTTTGCAGGACACCGACTCATGCGGCTTTCGTACCGGCTTTGATAACGGGTATTATCCTCCTTCTAGGCATAGTTGGCTTGTTAATATGGAAGTGAGTGTATTATAAATACCTTGAGATGGTTAAGGTTAATATTTCTTTTATTGAATTAATTGAAAATACGAAATATTTGTATTTTTCAATTCGCAGATGCTGGACTGCCATAAAGGACAAGAGAGAGTTTGCGAAGTTCGAGCTAGAAAGAAAGAAAACAGTTTACGCTCTAGCGGAGAATCCCATTTACAGGCCAGCGACCACGGTGTTCAGAGTACCCTCAATGTACAAAGAAGATTGAGTCAAAGTCGTCGTTTAATAATAAATTCTTTTTTATCGATTCGTTTAACCATTCGATATTGTGGATTTGTAAATCGTCATATTTCCCATTTGAATGATAATTTAACGTCAAGTTGATTCGTTAACTTGAACATTTTCGTTCGGTCGAACATTTTCATTGTTTTTAGGTTCACTCGCGCGCACCTCGGATTCTCGATTTTCCGATAAGATCATGTCTTCCCAGAAATGATTTCCGGTCTTGAATATAACCTCCAGGAGAGAAAAGAAATAATATTGGCACATAGCACATATTGGTATTTACAAAACACATTCATACATTTTATGTCTACGATTTGCAAAGTATGAAAAAGCATTATAAATGTATGACATTTCATTTCATGGTTATTTCTGGACTGTCACGACGCCCCGCGGCCAGTGTGAGAACTACATCTGCAAGGGTGACCGTCGGTAAGGGGCATGGGGTGTCGGTGTGGTAGGGTATGAAGGGGGGAGGCCGCTGTGGCGGCAAAATATGCAACTGCATGCTCGTAATGTAAATAGAATAAATTTTACGAATTTGTTTGTCCTGACCTTTCCATCCTCGGCGATCTCACCATTCCAGATGAACCCAAGCGGTTCTCTGTAGCGAATATCTCGAAGAAGTTTGTTCTGGCTCCACTCGGCTTCGATCGACGCACCGTCTGGCAAAAAATAAGTGCCTGGGCCACTAATTCTTCCATTTTCGCCAACACTACCCTTGTACTCCGCTCCGTTATTAAAACTGTGACGCGAACGATTTGTCAACTGACATTTCAAAGTCACGAATATTTAATGAGAATATTCGTTGTTAATATTCATAATAACCGAATGTGAACATTTTCGGTGATTCTGTCGCGATCCCACACAGTTTCGTACTTGTTGAAGTCGTCTGTATCATAAGTACCAGGGCCTAAGAGAATTTTACGCTGGAGCTATAACCTCTCTTTTCAAGGATGAGTTTAAAGCTCGATTTTCACCTTGTCTGACGATATAGGGAGGATGTTCGCAAATTTGATAATCCCCTGTGTATTTATCACCGTTTGGGAAAGTAAATGCACCAGTTCTTGTTTGAACGTTTACCACCTCTATTGCGCGAACGCCGGACGTATTAGAAACGATCGATGCTTTTGACGAACTTCCTTTTTTCATTTTCGCGTCAATACAAACGGGATAGCGAACTGTACACTGCAAAACCTTGAAACTTCACTGACATTCGAACAAATGCACCGAGTCAACTGCAAGTACGTTCGCAACTGTTGAATGTGCGTGTGTACATAATGGCGCCACCACCCGGACCCAGCAAGTGGCGCCAACTCGCGTCGTAATCGCGCCGAATGTTTAAAACTCACACATTTATATAGATGTATGTAATATATATTTTTTAGCTTCTATTGCTAAATAGCTATTACGACATTATCCATAACTTACACAACGAACACTCGACGATAGATACCATTGAGGAAAAATCCTGTAATATTTCAAACAACAGGAGCAATAGTAACAGGCATTGATGTCGATGTCAAATGGAACAATTCCGGCAACCGGGATTTTTCCCGCGATTAGAATGAAAAGAAATGTTCCCCCCTGGTTCAGGTGACCTTGTGAACGACCTCTAAAATAGATCAAGCCATTCGTTCTCGCTCTCTCTATCTCTCTCCTTCTCCTTAGTGTGGGATAACCCTGTGTCCCTGTTTCGCGATCTCGTACGCTCCGTAACTACTACCGTGCCACGCTTCACGCGTTGAACCTTTCATCGCGCAGGTCGTTACTCCGTTATTAGAACAACATAAATTCCCCTCCATCCCCATTTACCGGAGTGTACCATCGGTATTACGTGAAACAAAAATTATCAACCCAACCTGCTCAACAAGTTTTAAGAAATGTTGTTACGAACGACGACGAATCTTCGTTACGAATTGGCTCGACTGACACTACGTAACTCTGTTCGTGCGAACACAGTGAGATGCTTGACAACGCGATGTGTTCACAGAAAATTGTTGCAAAGGTACATATATATGTTTTCACAGTCTGAAAATACCTGTCACGTAAATTACATGTATCCGTACACTGCAAAATTATTCGTCACGAGTCACCAATTTGCTCCTATCACTGTCAATAATTTGAGGTTAGGTTCGTCGAAACAGTTTCCACTAGAAGTTTGCGTAATTATATTGTTAAAGGTACCAGGGCCATACGAACAGCGTGCAACGAACGACGGCTGGACCATGGAGGCAACAGCTGAGGTTTTATGCCGATTATCCGGACCATATAAAAGTTTCATTGCCAGCCTTGTCTCCTACAATGGAGACTGGCACGATTATCAGCTGGCAGAAGAAGGAAGGTGAGAATACGACCAGATTATAAAATATCCACAGTTTCACATAATCATCAAAATCGATATATCGTTATTATTATCTCGATTATCGTCGATCAATGTTATATCAGGTGACAAACTAAACGAGGGCGATCTGCTAGCTGAAATTGAGACTGACAAAGCTACTATGGGTTTTGAGACACCCGAAGAGGGCTACCTCGCGAAAATAATCGTACAAGCGGGCACTAAGAATGTCGGTATAGGACAACTCGTTTGCATTATTGTCGCTGATCAAGCCAGTGTCGCAGCTTTTAAAGATTTCAAGGATACAGATTCTCCAGCTGCTGCACCCGCACCTGCCGCCACAGCTCCTGCGCCAATGGCTCCAGCTGCACCATCGGCACCCAGACCCGCACCTACCGCAGCTCCTTCGATCGCAGCTTCCGCTGGTGACAGAGTGTTCGCGAGTCCTCTTGCCAAAAGACTCGCCACCGAGCAAGGTTTGTAAAAATTCAATCTTCCGCATTTTCATGAATTGAAAAATATCGTACAAAAAATGCAAGTAAAATTCGTCACTGGCAACTTTGAAAAGAGCACTTAATCTGTGAAATTGATATTTGTATAAAATTGCAGCATTGTCGTTGCTTTTTATGATGCGGTAAATTTGTAATCCTTTAATTTTTATTCCGAAACCCAAAAGGTCTCAGTCTGCAAGGGCTCGGAGGATCTGGCCTATTTGGCTCGATAACATCGAAAGATCTTGCCGGCGCATCGGCTATGGGTACTCGTCCAGCCGGCGCTACAGCAGCGGCTGTCGCTGGTGGATTTCCCGGTGGTCAGGACATCCCTGTATCCTCGATACGTGCTGTGATAGCTAAACGTTTACTCGAGAGCAAACAGACGATACCACACTACTATCTCACGGTCGACGTTCGCATGGACGCCGCAATGGCGATGAGGGCGCAGTTTAACAAAATGCTCGAGAAAGAAAATGTGAAATTGAGCATAAACGATATTATAATCAAGGGAATAGCAATGGCCTGCAAAAAAGTACCGGAAGGAAACAGTGCATGGCTCGGTGATGTTATTAGACAGTGAGTATTGAATCATGAGCAAAATTTCAGCTCAAACCGGTATACTGGGGAATTTAAAAACGCTTAATACATTTTTAGAGAATTTAAAAACGTTATTAGCTCTCAACTGGGAGATTATTGACGATTTTTTTTCTAATTAGATACGATCACGTCGACGTGAGCGTCGCCGTCAGCACAGAGAATGGTCTTATAACACCAATAGTCTTCGCCGCCGACGCTAAAGGAATAGTAGAAATAAGCAAAGACGTCAAGGAACTCGCGGGACGCGCGAGAGAAGGTAAACTTCAGCCTCAGGAATTCCAAGGTGGTACCGTGACTGTCTCGAATCTGGGAATGTTCGGTATAAAGAATTTCTCGGCAATCATTAATCCACCCCAGTCGATAATTCTCGCTGTCGGTGGAACCGAAACAAGGCTCATACCGGCTGACAATGAGAAAGGGTAAGCAAATTAATAGAAATTTTTGTCCTCGTTAAAAAGAGCCTTTCTCAATATCCGTTGTTTCTAATTTTCCATCTTGCGAGACAAAAACCGTTTTAAAAAATTGTTTTTCAGATTTACAACTGCTCAATATATGACGGTGACGGCAAGTTGCGATCATCGTACCGTCGATGGTGCCGTCGGAGCCCAATGGCTCTCCGCTTTCAAGAGTCTTCTCGAGAATCCAACAACTATGTTGTTATAAGTTTAATCGCCTCGATAGAACGGGTGAAATTCAGCCGAATTATATAGTCGAATCGGGTCTCGCGTTGTTCGACATGAAAAACAGGAAACGGGACTCTCACTAAGAATGTCCGTCGCTCACAATATGGTAAGGCTGCGTGTATATTTATATATATCAATTATCAAAGATAACGGAAAACTTTATCTCCTTACCTCTATCTCATTTATCGATCGAGGCTCGTTAAATTTTCTTTTTTCTTTTAATTTACCAATCACTTTACGTGCGAAACTCCGTTGGCGATTACGCGATGAGATTTCATTATCGTTCGATAGATCGATATATCGATATGGGCTCGATATTGCATCGAGAGGTGACTTTTTCATAGTGAAGCGTTCACCAGACGGCATGAATTAGTGTAAAAAGAAAAAGAAAAGCGAGAGGTGAAAAGATCATGTGGTAATTAGATCGTGGGCTAGTCGATCGACCGTTCTGTAATATAACGTACGAATGTGGGTGAGAGGCGGAAAAAGATTGTTGTTTTGGCGCCACTTCGCCTGTATAGAGGGACGAAGAATAATTTGCGGTGTTCATTAGGTGACAAAACTGTGAGCTTTCGGCCGACACGAAAGTCCGCTGATCGAAGGAAAAAAAAGACGAACAAAACAAAACAAAATGGTGTATAGAAAAATAGAATATACGAATTAAGTATTTAATAAATTATATCATATCTGGTTATTCCTTCCCTCTTGCTCATTATCTCGTTCAGAATTCCGCGAAAAAAAAAACAGATGGAGTGACCAAAACAATGGAATCGATGAAAATGGCGGATGACATCACTTGATTTACGGACTTTCGTAACATCGCACTAGTCAAATAATTCTGATCGGATGAGATAACTCAGGAAAATAGATAAGATAGGAAAAATATAACAAAGTAAAGCAAAAGCCAAGATCTCCCGGTTGACTTCGGTCGAGCGAAGTGCGCTCTGCCGCGGGCTGTACCCAACCTCTCGTTCGAACGCGACTGATCTGACTCTAGTGGCGTCTCCGACAAGCTTCCTAGTACATTCAGGAAATCGAGGAGGTCGGGAGTTATTGACGTTGGACCGACTCGATTTATAAAAATGTTGTTTTCACGCGCTGTTCCGTTGTTAAGAAACATTGTTACCAAAGTTGTACCCAGAAAAGCTGCACAAACTATCATACCCTCGCGTAATTCTCATACGTAAGTATTTTGTTTTGTTTCAGGTTATGCAACGATTCGCGATGCTTTTTTTTTATAGGTTATCTATCTCAATATTATTATTACTTTGTCAATATTTCGCATTGTTAGAATTGCATATTGTCTTTAATCGAAATTGGAAGATGATCGAAGAAAAAAGGTCAACGCACTTACGAATACTTGAATATTTACATTTTTCAGCTTTCACTATCGTGAACTTCCCACGCCACACAAGATCGATGTGATAGTAGCGGAATTGATGGGTGGTTTTATGTGGTGGTGGATTCTTTGGCACCTTTATTACGACTATGGTCATATAATTGTAAGTAACAAACATATATTTTTATTATACATTTATATTTTGACCCCCTATTATTCAGCGAGCGTTCGTGAAAAATCGCAATCTAATGTTTGGCGCAGGGAGAGTTTGATTACCCAGATCCTTCAAAGTGGACCGACGAAGAATTGGGCATTCCTCCCGACGAGTGATCCTCATCGCCTGATTAAACATCAAACAATTGTAAAAACAGAATAAATCTCGTAGATAACGTTTTACCAATGCCATAAGCAATTATCCAGCCTCTGCCTACATGTAAAACGATTCTGCTTCATTATAAACTACAAAAAAAAAAACCGTCTAAAATTTCATCAACGATGAAGAAAACTCTGTCGGTAACATAACCTTTGTCGTACGAACACAATTACTATCGTACGTTATGTCAATTTATTTTGCTATTCATACGCATTCTCGTATTACTCGATCGATAAATGCTCCGTTTCGTAATCCCTAAGTGTGAAAATCAATCGACGCTGCGGTCTAGATCGTACGAAAAAAGAAGGAAATACTGAAAAAAAAACAAAACAAAAGGCGAGGGACAAAAAACATGTCGACGATATCGTGTCGCATTATCATTATAAAAGTAAATTGTAACTATTTTACTGTGACATAAGGATAGCGAGAGCTGGCGCCACAGTGGCCAGTGTGGTGGAATGGTGAGGGAGGGGCGGGGGGGGGGCGTGTACCGTACAGCCAAGAGCGTACGGTACAGTCTGATCGGTGAATAATTTTTCTCCGTTTATCAGCTCGTGCGCGCGCGCAGCTCTCGCTCTCGGGGTCTCTCGAGTATTATCCTATAGCTGGTCTATAGTTATCGCGTCGACGTCCGTGGTGGCTGCAACGCTCGAGCTTTTTCAGTGCCAGATAGAGATTCCACCACGGCTGGTGGACTCCGAGGCAACTGCTGGTATCGAATCGCCTCGGCCGGACTAACACGGGCCAAAGTTGCGCGAACGTTTGGAGATTTTCAAACAAAAATAATACAAAAGAAAAACAACGTTCGTCTATCGTACCGCGTGTTTCTCGTCGAACTTAACCTGTCCTTCTGAGTTCTACCCCCACTCCTCCGCCGGTCCGAGAAAAAAGAAAAACAAAAAACAATCTATTTCATGACGACGTCACGATCAAAGCTGCAAAAGTGCAGCCCGGCGTGTCGAAAAAAACGAGCCGGTCGAGTGAGAGTCGCACTTGGACCGTAGCGCCTATACACGAGTGAATAAAAGAAACAAAATAATGAGTGTGAACGCGATATACGTATATACATATATATGCGGCGACACATAAGAGAGAGAAAAAAAGAGCGTGAAGTAGTGAAACGTGACGCGGGCACTTCGAATCTTGTAGATCCAAAGTAGTTCGAGCTCTCTTTGCTGTGTTAAACAGTCGTGTTGCTTGCGTGTGTGCGTGTCGGTGCGCGAAAACATTCGAGTTCGCTTTTATAAATCGTGACGTTGAGAAATGTGAGACGAGCCGGAGAAAGATCGCGCTTGCGCTCCTCCGCGTGTCCGTCGGTGTGTCTGTTTTGTGTGATGTACGAACTACGTGTCTCGGACAGGAAGAGGAAAAAAAATGACGATTTTAATACGAAGACTCGCGTTACTGTGACTCGCTCGCCACGAGCAAATCATACCGATAAATTTCCCGTTCCGAACCTCGCGTTCGTTATAAACGTGAGTTTCTTTAGTCTCGTATATGCTTCGTTTACGTATACTTACGTATTTATATATATATATACATATACATATATATTTACATGCAATGAAAATTCGCGTCTTTACGTCCAGTCGAGGGACTTTGAGTTTTCCACGTAAATTCAGCTATAAAGCAAGAGAAAATAAGAGAAGAGGAACACAACGGTGTGTTTACGCATTATTAAACACCGTCCTCGGCCGTAGCGCGGTGTGGTGTGCAAACGGCAGCAGGCTGCCGGCGCCGGTGCCAGCGCTCGTCTTTCAGCTCTTTATGCATATATACATATATATATATATATATATATATACAATACCTATAGCCCCGTATACGTGTAAAACCATAATCCGTGTATATGCGCGTCAGTGTGGCGCAAGTAGCAGGCTTCGTACTCGGTCTCCGCGAATGGTTTTTCCCCCCTTGGCAGCATCGGCAGAGCCACTACGTGTGTTTCATACACACGTATGTACTAAATACATAAACGTCGAATACTTGCCTCTCGCGCGTGGTAGTAAGTTTTAGTATAACATCGGAGCTGACTCGTTCCGTACTCTTCGCACCGTCCCACTAATACCACTTTTACTACTCACCAACACACGTTCACCTCGTACCTTTATCATGCTCGTTGTATAGGCTTATAGCTCTCTCGCTCCCACTCTTACCTCTCGTCTCGCTCGCACCCACGCGATTCATCGCTTGTCACACCGTGTGGCTCGCGGTCGTCGTCGTCCTGTTGCTTGCTCAGCCGCCTCTCTCGCCTCGCTTACCGCGCCGCTCTTCAAGCCGGCCAACGCGCTTCGTTGAGTCCGCCGCTGTTGCTGGTCTGTGCTGCTTTGCCCGAACATCCTGGAATTACGTGCTTCCGGATCGTCCCTCTCTCCAATTTTTACCCCCACTCCGCTCCCGACTCGCGACGCGAGCGCTCTCGCCGTCTCTCTCTCCCACCTCGTCCGTACTGGCTCCGCCGCGCGCGCGGGCTCTTCCCTCGTCGCTTATGCATCGAGCATCAGTGTGCCACGAAAAATCGTCTACTGTACACGACGCCGTGGCCGTCGTAAGCACGATAAATCTTTACGTGTAGTATTTTCGTAATGTATCGTGGAGCCGGGCGGTTTAAATACACGTACGGTCTATACAGATTTAATAACGCGATCCAACAGTACGGAAATATTATCGTAAAAAGCGCGTACGCTCCGGTTCGTATTTTATATTGCAGTTTGTACACGACTCGTCTCTTGTTGATTCTATCGACGGATTTACGCGGTTAGCCAGTTCCGTCGTGTGTTTCGTGGGTTTTTTTCTCTTCCTCTCTGTCTCCGTCTCTTTCCCTTTTCTTTTCTTTTCGACAAAGAGACATTTATGCGAATTCCGAGACACCTCGAATACGGGCCCCGGTTTTGCTGTATCGAGGATGGTGCTTAGGTTATGAGCCGAAAAATCTACCTCTCCGGCTTTTACGGACTGTCGTGCTTAACCTCCTATTGTACGCGCTTCGTAAGTTGCATATATGTACATGAGAAATTGCGCGCGCTTCCTTGACCAAAGTGTGCATACATATATATATAGCTCCATGGCAATAAATTACACTCGTGAATATATTCATCGATATAATAACAAAAAAGATACGTGCGCTATGTATAGGGCGTTCCAAGTAAATTCAACGAAAAAATACAAATCAAAATTAACATTTTCATCAACACTATCGTCAATTTGTTTGAAAATTCGTAAAAAAAAGAGAAAATCATAGACATTCTTTTTTGTAAATCGAAGGCCGAGCTTTATCAGCCGTATCTCTTTTCCTCACGCCGAGCAAGTAAACATCAATATTTGCGTAAAGTTCGATTACGAGACTCGCGCTATAGTTTGCACTAATTCTTATCGATCTAAAAAAAAAAATCTCAAATAAATTCATCCCCCGGGGCTATGCGACTTTATACATAATAAGGAAAAAAATCTAAAACAATTTTTTCAATATATTCAGGAATCTTTATAGAATGTCCCGCTCCAAAAATAGTTCGCTTTGAAAATCGAGTGCTAGGAAAAATTCGTACAGTCGCTACGTGTTGTTTTGGTGCTACGAGAGAACAAAAGACCCTCAAGGGCACTGGAGTGTAGAGACTCTGGTATAACATACACACGTATATAGACACATAGGCAACGGAAAAAAACGTATATACGTATATACTTTCTTCGATGGTTGCACATACGTTGGAATCATAGCTACCAAAGTGCCAAGAGTGAAGCGAAAGAGGTGGACAATTTCGCATAATCAGCCGGCGGCGGGACATCGATCGTCCAAGCGTCGCAGCAGTCGACCGAGGCAATCGGATGCGATCGACGGCGCGTCGGAATTGCGGGAAGCAGCCGCGGCTGCAGTGCTTCGAATCCCTGCCGCGACAAGTGAGTATTATTTTTTTTTTTCTTTTATTTTTCATTTTTTTTCTTCTCTCTCGTACCTCGTTGATTTCTCGATCGATTATCGCAGTACGATAATCACCTGCCGCGTATATTCCCAACGTTCGATCATCATCATCGACGTCGTCGTCGATCGTCATTATCGAAGGCAATTAGCAGGTAATTAACGCCGCGGCTACCGATGACGTAGCTTTCGTTTCTGCGTGTGCGGAATCGGCGTTTTTCTTTTTCTTTTTTTTTCTTTGTTCCCTAGCTCGTCGACGTTACACGAGATCGACGCTGATGCGTCTCGAGAAGAATTCGAAGATCACGATATTCGCCATACTTTTTTTTTACTCGAGAGCCGTTAGACATAACAATTTTTTTCTCTAATCGTTACATTCCGCTTGAAAATTTTTCGCGTTCTTTCGCTGAAAGCAAAAAAAAAGTCGTTACACAGCTCGCGGTCTAGCCGGGAGCTGTAACGACTACCTTGTCGAGATCGGTATTACAACAAAAAAAATCAACAACAATAATAAATTCCATAAAGGTGAACAAAGAAAAAATTCAGGAAAATCGCCAAAATTCCTTCCAGGCTGAATTAAACAAAAAGAAATCATAAAAATCACATCGATAATTTCTTAGCCGATCTAGAAAACAAAAAAAAACAAGAAAAAAACGAAAGTAATATTTCGAATAAGGCGTATTGGATTTTTTTTTTTATAAACGTTTGATATTGCAACGGTAAAATGATCCTTGGCTGCGAGGTTGGCACATCGAGTGTGTGTATGTGTGTGTGAGAGAGAGAGGAAGAAAGAAAGAGAGAAAAAGGGAGGGAGGAGAGACAGAAACTTCTTAGAGTTTACCGTACGGTACAGCACCTCGATATTTCAGTCATTGACTATGTGCCACTAATTTACATAACGTGGTGGGCGACGTTGGCGTTGCAATAATATTTCTTTTATTAAAAAACAAAAAAAAAAACAAAAAAAAAATTCTTCTTCTTCGAGCCTTGAAAGTAAAAAACGAAGAGAAAAAAAAAGTTTCACGACTGTTACGTACCCACGTGTGTATACGTACGAGATACACTGAAGTATTTTATCGTTCGTACCCCATTTCGCTTGAATGGAAAGGAGAATTTCACTCTTTTCGCGCGAGACTCTTTCAATGAACCCCGGTATGCATTTACAACTCGGAATTTCAATGAACGTAGGCCGGGGTTGGGGGTGGGGGGGGGGCTTCACCAAGTTTCTCGCATTTTAGAAGCGCCGCGTTATCTCCGGACCGAAGAAAAATAACCATGTACGCAACGTTGGCCAGTCGTCAAGGACAAATTTAGAATCGACAAAAGTCACGACTCGAAATTATTCAGATTTTGTACGTTTTTTTTCTTTTTTTTTTTCCTAAAGAATATTACGAAATAAAAAAAATAATAATAATAATTAAAAAATTAAAATACAAAATATTGCACAAAAATCAAAAATCGCGCTTCGTCAACGAATTTCACAATTTCACTTTTTTTTGGTCTCGTCACACTTTTCTGTCTCGCCTCATTAAGGAAATAATTATCGCGAAACAAACGATTCGTCGATTTAAAAAAAAAATTAAATCTACCATAATTAATCATATTAATTATGAATTTTTTTTTGTATTAATTCCCATTTCGTATATTTGTTCAGGTTCGATCGCGCGATAACAATTTTGTTCCATTGACGATTTCTTCGAATTGTCGAACGCGAAGCTCTTCGATCGCTAGCTAGAAGCCTCTCGTCTTTGAGAGAGGGGGCGGGGGGGGGCTGCTTGAAAGAAAAAAAAAAAAACTCACAGAAAGAAATATATATCTATATTCATGATACATTGGACTGTGCCACGGATCAACGTCTCTCGGTTGCATACACCCCCCCCCCCCCCCGCCCGTGCGTCTTCGCTCGTTTTGTGTGTGCGAGCGAGCGAGTGTGTTGTTGTTTTAAACGGGGCACACGCCTGCGGCTCGAAACTCGGTTGAAGAGAGCTGCCTTTTATCTACGAACGTTTCTTTGCCTGGGTGCTCTTCGGTTGATGTTTTCGAGTCCGGCCATACTTGCCTGAGCGAACGAGTGAGCTCTCTCACGAACGTTGAAGAGCGAGAGAGAGAGAGAGAGCGAGAGAGAGTGAGTGAGAGAGAGAGAAAGAGAGAGAGTCAGTAGTGAAGGTAGAGGGGGAATCGTCGAGGCATAGGATTTTTCGTGTTACCCGTGTCCCGCAACGGTTTTCGTTTTGCTCGTCGCTCCACCTCTCTCTTTCTCTCTCTTTCTTATGACATATATCTTTCCCGTCGTTTCACGCACTATGTCACGTACATCGTTCTCCATATCTTGGGCTCCACTCAAAGGATATAATAAGAATGAATAACGTTATTTTTCTTTTTTTTTTTTTTTCTCTTCAACGGGTACGTTCAAAATTTCATCGTTTCACCGTTGGTACGTCGCTCTGTACATGAGTTACAGCGACGAGTCAAGTTATATATGTATGTAATATACGTCTCGCTGCAGGTTTCATGAGCCGAGGGCAGTGGGAGGGGGTAGGGGAATAGAATGAATTATTGCTTCGAACAAAACGTGACGATATTTTAAAATATCGCGGTAGTTGAAAACATGCGTAATATCGAATTTTTAGTTCATACGCGTGATTTGTTTTTTCGAAACGCTCCGCGGTTTTTTTTCTCGAAGATTCGTGAAAGAGCTTTGAAAGATTGTTTTGGGACTCGAATGTAAAATAACAAAGTGATTAGAAAAATAAAAATAGAATTTTTCGTAAAAATTGGGAAATAATAATTTATTATTATCATTTTAATTGCATTCAGAATTTTTACGTCGTTTCCAATTTGTATTTATTTTTATTATTAATAAATAATAATAATAGTAATAATAATGAAGATCGCCGTTAATAGAGATATCCACGGGTTTATCGTCATGCGTAAATGTGCAATGCTTATCTACCGCATTTCTCGCTTCCACCTTCAATGAAAATCTCCGACTCTCCGGGGTTCAACCGAGTTCGATTTTCAGCCGGTATCGATATCGATTGCGTTCGGATAACGAACCGAGGAAAGACTTTAATCCCGCTTACCTCCCTCCCTCCCTCTCTCTCACCTTCTTGCTTCCCAAACACGCGAGAAAATAATCACCACGCGTTCGGAAAAATAATCTCAAAAAGATCGCAATCGAATATAAATTTGCTAAAAAAAAATACAGAATTTCATACAAGTTCGAATATTTTACATGTAAAATTTTGAACATCGATGAATAATTCGGAAAATAATCACGTTGCTTAGGAAGATTGAACAAAAAAAAAACAAAAAAAGTAAAATAAAAGTTTTCAATTCTTTTTAAAAATTCATTTTATCGGTAGTCAAAGTCGTTTTCGAAAACGACACGCGTACCGGAACACCTTGATGTTTTTTTGACCGCGTTTATGCGACGGAATATAAAAGTAACGGTCGAATTTCACCGGTCGTTTGAAATTTTTCGTCGATGACGTTTGTACACGTACCCCGTGCGTACGTGTGTACAAACGATGGCCCGTAAATGGAAACGAGAAAACGGGAAGAAACGAGCCCCCCCCCTCCCCCTGCGCAGCGGTTGTACACCGATCGTTTCGTCGCGCGCGTGTTATACGAATTTTTATAGAACCACGCGCGCGGGTCGGCGGGGCGGGACACACGATAGACCGAGAATGTAAATGGACGATGATCGGGAATTGCGCGAAACCTCACGAGCCGAAACCTTCGTAAAACGCGCGCGTGCGTTCTAGGCGTGAAAATAGCCCGAGGATTGGCCTTATCGCGTTGAAAAATAAAGCAATAAAAAAAAAGAATCCCCCGTCGAACACGAGTCGACGAATTTCAGAAAGTTTTTTTTCCCTCTCGCTCTCTCTCTCTCTCTCTCTCTCTCTCTCTCTCTCTCTCTCTCTCTCTCTCTCGAAATTAAAACTCATCGAATTAAAAAATGAAAATGTTCGTCGACGACATTTCGTAATCTCGATATAATCTTAAGAATATTTCGTGTCCGACACGGGTCCTCCCTCGCGATACAAATATTCACATTTCCATAAGATAAGAGAAACATGTACACAATTTTTCTGTTATCTTTAGCGACGACAAGAGCAGCGCGCACGCACGACCACCGACGTCACACGACGTACGGTGAAAATGTGAATTTCGAACCGATATACAAAGCTTGTATATCTTCGCGTCCCGATAGAGCAAACTTTTCTTTATCGTTGACGAGACTCGCTTGAAATGTATGAAAGCGTAGCGAGTAATTTCGACGAGATGAGGGAAGAAACAATTTTTTAGGTCCTATTCCCTCCGAACTATAGCGAGTGTTAGGCAACTATGCAGGTACAGATAATATTCAGCTAGATGGAGTCGGTACGAGTAAAATGTTTTTTTTGAAATTGTTCTGCGATGAAAATTGGCCGAAATATTAATTTGCAAAGTTTCCAGGTTTAAACAACACCATCGAGCTCACTGCGTTTCAACGATAATAAAAATGGATTTTTTGTTTGATCGCTTCGACTCGCCGTACGTTTATTAACAGTTATTTCATCAAGATCTAAAAAAAAAGTAACAATGTGTAAACATAAAAAATATCCCGAGGGGGACTCGAACCCGCGACCCCGGCATTTATCGACAGGTCGTTGCATCGCATTTGTTAGGTTATATCTCAAACTTTCAAACTTTGCGAATTAATTATCTGGGTCAATTATCATCGCAGAACAATTCTAAAAAAACTGTTTTGTTCGTGCCACCGTCAACTTTCTAGTTATATTCCGTATTCAGATAATAATCCAACATCATGTATACACTCGCGTAAATGCGCCTCGAACCGAGGGGGGTTGTCGTCGGTCGGCTCTTTCCCTTCGGAATCTGCGCCGAATCCTCGTTTCTTACGTAAGTCGCGCTATACCACTCGCCGGGTCCGTCGATCGTGTAGTACAAAGTAGTAGGTTACATATTTATATCGCCTATATACGCGTAGTACGGTATTATATATAGTCGAGGGATAAACAGAGTCGTCACGCTTCTGCGTGTGAGTGCCTGCGTACTGGCGATCGCCAGTAGCGATACTTATTCCACGCGCACACACACGCACACATATATATATATAAATGCGTGTATACAAAAAGTTAAAGCGGGTAGAGAGGCTTATCACTCGTCCGCTTACACGGAACGCCGGAGAGATCGCGAGATCGTTATCTCGCCTAACGTATTACGACTCCGTTCGTCACATTGTATCTCTACGTTATTCTCTCTCTCGCTCTCTCTCTCATTGTCTTTTTTTCTTCGCTCATCATCCTCGTTATTGTATCGCGGTCTTCATCGACTATATGGAAAATATATAGCTGTATATATTTATATATATATATATACATATATATATATATATATATATATATATATACACATATATGTGTGTGCCTGTGTGTACGATAAATATTTGAACGATACGTCGACAATGATTTGCCATCGAGCGCAATCTTGTCGGTGTCCCTATCCCTGTCTGGTTTTCGCACGATGCACGCCTGAAGCGTATCGAGACATCTTTCCACGGGTAATCGAGCGTGCAATCACGGAAATTGCAATGAAACGTTTTTTTTATCGATACGACGTTTTCTCGACTTATGGGCGAGGGATGGAGTTCGGAGAGGGAGATGATATCTCCTTTGTGTATACGGTGCATATATAGATATGGATATGTTATAAAAGCTTCGAGCTGGACGTACGAATTCTCATGGCCATCGTTTATCGTCATAGTTGGCCAACCTCACGCGACGAGATAATACCTTTATTGGAATTGGAAAACAAATGTTGTCCGTGGCGTGAGAGCGCAACGAGCGATTCGATCTATTTATCTTGTGCCCGGACATTGTTTTTATTTCGCGAGGACCTCGTCTCGACGCGCTTTTAGTCTAATTATTCAATTTTTTCTATGATTTTTATCGTTTCTTTTTTCTTTTGGGCGTTTTTATCGTCCGGGTTAAGCCCTTATTTATCGATGTCACTATCGGAAACGATAACCGCGCCCTACTTCTCTTATCTGTACGAGTAGGGTGAAAATAATTTTTTGGAATGAGAATTTGAGAATCGAGGATTTTTAATTCGTTTAATAAAACGACGGTATGAATTATTAAACGATAAGAAAATAATCGAAGAAATTCAATTAACATGAATGATTCGTGTTACGTGAGAAAAAAATTTAATTTTGCAAATTTCGTTTTAACGAAAGGTTAAAAAGAAAAATGGAAATATCGAAAATTGGGTTTGGTTATCGTCTCGCGTCCTTGAACGAAATTCGCGAGTACGATGCGAAAATATTCCATTGACGTTCCTCGTTTCGTGATAACTAAATTAATGATACGTAAAATTGAAAATTAAAAGAACGTAACGTACAACTGAAATAATAGATTTGCTTTTGGCACGCCCACGAGCTTACGTCACCGAGGTGAGCGTCTGTGTAATATTGATCGCGAAAAGACCGCAGAATCGGACCTGATAGCACTGTTTTGCATGACATAACGGTTGGGGTAGTGACGATCGGCTCGTCGTCAAATAAAATTGCGAAAAAAAACTCCAACAAAAAAACAATGCCCAATTATCAATTCTGCCAAAATCACTAAAAACGTTCCAATTCCTCGATCAAATTCCCTCAAAAATCCAGAACAATATCGAAAGCTCGATTCTCGTTATTCTCGATCGAAAATGAACGACCTTTTATCGATTTTTATCGATAATTAAAAAAAAAATCAAAAATTTTCTTCTAAAACTAAACAAAATTTAATACAAATTCGAGTTACCTTAATTTTCTAAATCGTGATAATTTTCCCATCATCGCGGGTTGAATTTTTTCTTACGCGTTGTACTCGTTACGAACGTGAAGAAGAAGAAGAAGAAGTAGGAGAAGAAGAAAACAAGCACGAGAGCGAACGAGAAATAGGAGGCTTGCGCGCACGATGAGAGATGGAAAACATCTGGCGCGGTGAGTTTTCGTAGATTCCTGTCGTGCGTAAGCACTCGTGTGCCTCACGGTCCGTAATACTCGATAAGCTTTTACCGCCACGGCGTGCACACCGACTCGGTCGTCGTCGCGGAGATCGGCCAGTCGTATATATAGTCTAAAATGCCCGTGTACACGCATATATATATAGTCTAGAATGTGCGTGTACATATATATATATATATATATTTTTGTATATAATATATATATATACATATATATCGAAAGTTTAGGGGTTGCGCGGATGCTGCGCGAGCATCGGGTCGCGTGCCATCATTGCGCTCTTCTCTCGTCGACTGCGAAGGGGGGAATCACCGTGTGTGCCGCACACGGCTTGACACGCGATATATATATAAACATATACGGGTCGTTCAACGCGAGTTCGACGAACCCAAAATTCGATTTGACAAATTCCTAAAAAAAAACGACAAAATTCTTTGCTCTTTTGTAAACGGTGGCAAGTCTTTGAATTTTTGGGAAACAAAATCGTCGTTGAAAAAAGATCGACGTGTGATAGTTTTTGGAATTGGAATGTTTTTATTTATTTTTTTTTGAGGGAGGTTTTTCGCTATGACGTGATTTTTCTAGGATTTTTGTCGATATATTTATTTTTGGTTGGGTCGAGCGATATGAAGAAGCCGGTATAAATTTATACGTGTACGTATGTATGGTTAGAACGCCGGAATCATGTCCACGCGCCTCCTGGTTTGTCTCCTCGTCCGTTTCGCCGTCCTCGCCGCAGGACCAAGGGGATTTACATATTATTATAATAATCGTTTGGTGACGAAATAAGCTCGCGTTCCTTCTCGTCCATTCTTTTCTCGAGAAACGTATACTCGTATTTTCGAAGAGTAAACAATTTCTGGGTTCGAATTATTTTTTATATCGTCGTGAATTATTTACTTGAGATTTGAGAAAAAATGAAATGAATTTGATAAATTTAATAAAATAATTTTGTTTCCAGAGTTTATCGATGTATTTAGACTACGTGACTACGAAAATTTTATTATTTTTTTGAAAGAAAAAAAAAACTAAAAAATCATGAACACAAATTTATTTTGTTTACTCATTTTGGGATTCTCGAGATTGTTAAGATCGTGAAATATTTTTAAATTGTTAGAATTACACTGCCTCTCGTTTGAATCCAAACCGATGCTTGTGCCAGCTATACGTCGAATCGTCAGGCGGCTTGTTCAATTTTCCGCACGGAAAATTATAATACAATAGGACGACTATATATCATCGATACCCCATAATATCCCGGGACGTATCGAACAACGATAATCGATCGATCAATTATTCATACCTCTCGCCTTTCTTTCGTTCTCTTTACATTAAACATTTTTTTTTTCTTATTATTATTTATTCTCTTTCATTTGTTCATTCGTTATATTTCGCCGTCGTAATATTTTCTCCGTCGTCGTTTCGATCAGGTTCGCGGAACGCAGTCAAGCTGGCTGCCTCTGCTGGTAACCCCGTTGTCGCTGCTGCTGCCGCCGCCGCCGCTGCCGCCCCCGCGCATCCTCCTGTGCTCTGGAGCTCTCGCAGAAAGCCGGGTGAGTGGAAAAACCTCAATGTACATATATCATCCTCGAGTAAACATTAATTACCGTAATGAAAAAGAGATAAAAATATTCTTTACGGCGTAATGAAAATTTAATATTCTTCGATGGAACATCCGCTATTTTCTTATTTCTTCCTCAATGAAAATAATCGCCTCTATTATTATACTCGTTAATTAATATAATTCATTATTATATTAATTAATTAATTAATATAATAATATTTATTATAATATAATAATCATTATTATTTTTCATAATATTTATTATATAATTATATATATATATATATGAGAATAAGTGAAACAGGAGAGAGAGAGAGAGATAGAGAGAGATCCAGACAGAGACAAGCGGGAGATCCAATTGCCAGCTATTATAATTGACGTAACTCGATGTTGCGCTGGCCTCGCCGACGTTTCCGTTTCCGACGACACGAAAGCCCGTTATCTCGACGTTCTTGATGCTATATACGTATATCATAGCCGACTGTGACCGAACCGGTGACATTTATATATATGGGAGTCTGTGAGAGATCGAGAGCAGCGCGCGTGCCCGACGTACGCTAACTCGACTAGGCTCGTCCGGGTTTTGCCTATAGATTTTATGCCAAGGGGGAGAACCGATCCTCGAACCACGTACGATAATCTTTACGAACGTATACAAAAACTCGTACTACTCGCGAACAACGCATTATATTTCTTTTTACGAGTGCGTCGTAGATAAAAGTTTTTTGTCGATCGATAAAAGTCGATCGAGTCTCTTTTTTTTCTGGGTCAATTTCCTATCTCGAATTCCAAGGTCCCCCGTTTAGACGCCACGACGGCTCGAAAAAGAAAACAAAAAATAATCGTCGCGACGAAGAATCTCCCGTATTCGAAAATTCACAATGGAACAACGAATTTTTTCATCAATAATTAATATTTATCGAACGATTTTTAATCGGAAATTATTTGCAAAAGTTTTTGTATTATTTTCTCATGTTAAAAAAAATAAAATAAAAAAAACGTATATTTCTCTACGTCATTAAAATTTCGCCGGAGAAAAAAAGAAGCGATCAACGAGTGAGCGATAAATTAATAACGATCGTCCTGGTTCCGGGATAAATATTGTTTCCGAATGAAAAAAATTCCATCGATAAAAACTACGTTCGAGGCGCGCGCGTGGATCTTTTAATTATAACGTTGGAAAAACGACCTTTAACGATGTTAAACATTTCGAAACGATGTTAATTATCGTTATTAAACGAGTAACTCGACGCATTTAGCGAGACGAGCGTGAATAAAAAATAAAAGAAGAAGGAAAGAAAAACAACAAAACAAAAAAATGAAAGAAAAAAAAGCAGAAAAAAAACAATGATAAGAAAAACAAGCGAGAGATACAGGATTTAGCGGACTCGTATAGTTTACGTACGTCAAATTATACGTCGCTACCGGCGAGAAAGTAATAGGCTCGACGACACGGCACTATCGGCACACGTGCCGCGTCCTCGAGGCTATGGAAACATTGCACTCCGATGCATCTCTCGACGCTTTTTCTTTTTCTTATTCCTTTCTTTTTTTCCTTTTTCTCTCTCTCTCTCTCTCTCTCTCTCTCTCTCGTTCTTTCCCGACACCGCAATTACTTACTACGTGTACTATTACTACTCGCGCGCGCATTCCAATATGGGACGTTCCGTGTCGACTCGACCATTTTTCCTCCCTTTTTTTTTATTTATTTTTTATTTATCTCGCGTTTTCGATTAATTTCTTTTTTTTTTTTATTAAAATACTCGTCATTTCCGAATAGATTCTCCATTAGTCGTCGAGCGTTTGTATAAAAAAAAGAAATTCGAAAAAATTGACAAAAAAACGTATTTTTTTTTCAACAATTCGTGTTAAAATTATTTTCGAAAATATTCTCAAATTTTACGTTAAACGTCTCGTGTATATGTTCGCGCGGCAACGTTATTAATTAGTTACACATCGTCTCTACGATGTCCCGTTGTCAACGACAAGAACGTGGTTACGTTAGTCCGTGCAAAAAGCGAGAAGGGGAGGGGGAGGGTCAACTCGTTGTCGTCGTCGCGTTTTAATTCCTCTTTTCAGGCTTTCGCTCATCTTCCTCAATAACTCTTCTTCATTTTTCTCTCTTTCTTCAATCCCTCCGGCAATTTAGCTACCCCCTCCCCCTGCCCCTATTCTCGTACCTCTCGCTTTCTTTTCTCTGTTGATCGAGAAACGCCCACGGCGCGGAATTGCTCGCCCGGTCGACCTCGCGTTATTGACCTTCCTACGTTGCGAGAAGTATGCTGTCGGTAACATCGCGCTTTTCCATTTGTCTCGCGAATTCCTGAATCGTGGAAGCAAAAACAAAAAAAAACAATTTTTTATTTTTTTTTCATTTTAATTTTGAATTTATTTTGTCACAAATTTTGAAATAAAGAAAAACGAAGAATTTTTCGGGAATGTTCGAACGATCGACGTTTGTAAACCGGCGATTCTTCGTCCCAGTTGCGGACCCTTCGGTCGAGCGAAGGAAAACACACATCCCTCATCGAGGAGCTCCCCTTGGACAGGATAATTGAGTTTACCCTTAGCGAGGCACGATCTCCTTCCTAACTTAATCCATCTTGCATTGTGACTTCGAAAGATATTCGCACAATGGATGCAAACACACGTCGTTTGTTGAGAGAGAGGGAGAGAGAGAGAGAGAGACAAGGGTGCAATCATCCCCTATCCTCCCCTTCCTTTCGCTCCTCTTTTTAGCTCTCGAAAAATTACATCAGGGCTCGCTTCCCCTCTTGGAATTTTTCGTTAGCTCGTGCACACCGTCCGGATTTCTCATTCGATATTGCTTACCGTTGATAAATATTTGAGGCCTCGAGAAAAAAGAAGACGAAAAAAACGTGACGATATGATAGAAAGAGGGATCTGGACGTTATATATATATATAAGTTTATGTACAATGAAGAACTGTTGCCCATTCACCGTCTTTTGTTCTCTCTCTTTTTATTTCTCTCCACCACACCCCTCCCCCCTCCCCGCCCCTGGACCACATAACAAGAGCCATGTGCAAACGTTATTAGGTCGAAGCTATAATACAATTGACCCTTTTTGACTTCCGTGTGTCAACTCGGCAGTGTCAGCAACACACTCTAATTTGATCAAAGTGGGAACGTGGTCAGGGA
Source organism: Netelia virgata (assembly GCA_951802705.1). Lineage (NCBI taxonomy): Eukaryota > Metazoa > Arthropoda > Insecta > Hymenoptera > Ichneumonidae > Netelia > Netelia virgata. Next base: position 3,325,324 of record OX637868.1, read on the forward strand.
CGAGAAACGAGCCTCGTCCCGTCGTCCGCGTGTCTGCCCTTTGGCTCGTTGACCCGTGTTACCCCACTCTCTCCCTCTCTCTTTTTCTCTCTCCCTCTCTCTCACATACAAATATACGCATAATTTTATATATGGGATAAGGCATGTCCTGGGTGAGAGCAAGAGAGAAAAAAAAGAGTGAGAGGGAGAGAATATAGAAATCCTGGAATTGCTAAGATTCGGGAGAAAAATTGAACGATCGTCGATCTGGTGAAATAATATTAAAAAATATAAATAAATATAAAAAAAAAGAAAGTTGCGCCGGGATTAATTAATTAACGAGGATTTCCTCTTTATCAGCACCATTGTCGTCGCCCCGTCGCTCGTCGGCGTCCTTTGTCGTTACGACGGCGCTCTCGATAAGATTGCGCGGGATTAGAGAAATGAAAAAAAAAAAAAGAGAAAAAATAAATAAAGTCTGATTTGCCACGAGAGAGAGTGATTTGGCTTGGGAATTAATTACTCTGTTTTTTTTTGTCTTCTTCTTTTTAATTAAATGACAAATAACGTCGTAAATCAGACGGAACGGGACGGTTGAAAATATTTGCTTTTTTTTAGGACGTTGACGGGGGGCTGGGGGAGGCGGATGGGTGGGAGGGGGGACGTGCAACGAGCGAGATAAGATCGAAGACCCGACGAGACACGAAACCGCTTACGTCCTAAATCGTATAAACGTCGGGGCATTGTCCCTTGTTTCTGCTGAATTGCGTTATTTTTCGGTTTGTTTTCGTTTTCGTTGAGTTCTTTCCGTCTCGTTGCGACGCGAATTAAAAATTTCAACTTCCGTTGCGAAACGGAAGTCGGCGGTGAACCGCTGTGAATACCGACGGTATTTCTTCCTACGACACGAAAAGTACGATGCACTCGCGTCGGTTTGTTGACGAAAACATTGCGTTTCCCGTTATTTCGTGTTTTTTCACCCGCGAGAGATAATCGCGATTAGTTCATTTTTTTTTATCGTGAAATTCGTCGATTACAAAAAAATATCGTGTTTTTTTTTCACGTATTTGACGAAAATAAAGTAAAATAAAATAAAACAAAAGAAAATATAATAAAATAAAATAAAATCGAAAAAAATGTAATAAAATAAAATATAAACAATTTCTCTCGTTTCTCGTATAATTTTTCGAGCACGCTCGTAAACCCTCGCTGAGCGAAAAGGCAGAGTCCGGTGCTTTTGTTTATGTCGATCACGCACAGGGCGCCCATCGGCGATATTTCTCTCTCTCTCTCTCTCTCTCTCTCTCTCTCTCAAACACTGTCTCGTCTGGTCTCGTCTGGTCTCGTTCGCGTCGAGAGAGAGATATATATTTCAACATGGCTCACATGCCAACTAACTTTTGGCAACGGGGATTCCGCGCACGCGAACGAAAGATGGTTTGCTGACGTCGTAAAACGCCCTGCTGCTTCTTCTTCTTCTTCTTTTCTTCCCCCCTTGCCCCTTTCCTCTTTCTCTACCTCGCTATACTGCGTCAGGCGCGTCCATACGTCGGCGCTTCGAACCTCATTCGTCGTCTCGTTCCTTACCGTCGGGGCATTTTCCACGCGATATTACCTGTTTTTTCTCTTCAAATCCCATCCGTCTCCGTCGTTAATTAGCTCGCGGGGTAATTAAAACAAAATTATAACGTGCGCGGTGTGGTGCGCTCGTTCGTGCGAGAGAGAAAAATTGCTAATTATCGCTACACGCTATCGTCGTTGATCTCTCTCTCTCTCTCTCTCTCTCTCTCTCTCTCTCTCTCTTTCTCTCTCTGTCTCATTTAAGGATATCGGGAAAAACTAGCCGTAATATCCGTCGATCTCTTTCTCCTCTGAGAGAGAACGAGAACAAAAAGAACGAAGAAAAAAAAACAATTAAAAAGAGCGAATAAAAAAGAACAATTAAACAGAACGAATTATAAGAATAAAAATAATAACCACGTCGACGTCATCGTCGTCGTCGTCGCCGTCGTCTCGAGCGAGAGTCAGAGGTGATATCGAGTCCGAGCATGAATTCCATCCATGCTCATGAGGAATACCATAACAGGAGGGTAAGCGATACACCTCGGTTGATGTCATCCGACCGATGATTAGAATTAGCCTCGCGGTTGTAAATTACCGGCGTGATTTTTTTTCTCTTTTGTTTTTTTTTTCTTTCTTTTTTCTCTCTCTCTCTCTCTCTCTGTTTGTCTGAAGATCGATACAAAAGTTTACGAACGAGGAAACATATAAATTTTTCATGTTAATCGCACGTTTGCGCGACCTTAAGGAGATTCGAGCGGAAAATTCAGGAAATTTTTTTTTTGTTTCTCGCGAGGAAAAATTGTTTTCGAAACGCAAATTTGTCAATTTTTGTAACACCTTGGTGAAATCGGGATTAGATTTTTCATTTTTCGACGTAAGGAATTCGTTATTTTTATTTCTTTTTTTTTTTCTCTTAACGGAATTAATCATTTTTCCGGGTTCGCGAGATTATTTTTCCTGTTCCTCCTTCCCAGCGATCTTCGTCGAGACATTTTCCAAAGAGGGAAAAATAGTGTTTGGGAGGAAAAAAAGCAGGTTTCCACTGGTTTTTTTCTCCGGAAAATGTTTCTTCTCCCGGGAAAACTTATAAAAATACGTTTTTTTATCTGTCTTTTTTTTTAATCTCGGTAAAATTAATTTTTCGGGCGATCGAGGGAAATTCTTCATACGCGGTTTCTTCTTTTCCTCGTCTCGATTGGTCGACCGCGTAGGGAATTGTCTCGAAGATCGTATAAAATAGAACATCGCGTTTCATCGAGCGTTCATTTTTATCGAAGTCGTCGATACGCGACGGGCGATACGGAAATTTTCACGATCGGTGTGTTTCGCGACGATAAATTGAAACAAAAAAAAACGCCTTTCTAAATTCGCACGGCTGGAAGAAAAAAAGGCCACACGTGGAATTTAACGAGCGAATTTAAATTCACGAGGACGAGGCGTTTGTGCGCATGCGCGATTGTTTTTCGCGCGTTTATTAATTTTTTGTTTTGTCTGTTTTTCCTTTTTAGCGTTTATTTCGCTATAAATCGTTTTTTTTCTCTGACGATAGATTCGCTACTCGGCTTTTTTTTCTTGTTCATTTTGTTTTTCTTCTTTTCTTTTGTTTTTCTATCACCAACCTCGCGTATGCATTTGCATTATTCCGCGCGCGCGTGATACCCTCAATTATTCGTCGACACGGTAAAACACGTATAAAGCTTGGCGCGATACGATCGAGGGATTATCGATGGTGAGTCTTTTTTTGTTCCTTGGGAAATCAAACGTTTACGTTTCTATGGGGCTTTCCGTCTCGAATCACGACTAAATTTTCCCCTCGTCGTTGTTTCTCTTTTTTTACACTATATGTAAATGAATAAACACTATGAATATGATTAAACACTCGATCGTTAAGTATTTATTTATTTGTTTTACACACAACACAACACTACACAATTTTATAGAATTTTTCTGAATCGAGAATAAACAATTTTTTTTTTAATTTTCCATATTTTTTTTTCTCGTTTTTCGAATTTTTATCTCATCAAATTTTTCATATATTTATTATGTTTCTATCTAAGTACATCCACGCTGAAAAAATATTGAATGCAATTTAAAGAAAAGACAATGTTAACAAATAAATACAATTTTGAGAAGTTGTAATTTTGATCGTTTGGAGATGGAATCACCCGTACATAAAAGAAGACGTAACATCGTGTCCTTATCCGTCAGAAAACGAGATAGAACGTCGTTCCGATGTCGAACCGAGAGAGAGAGAGAGAAAGAGCGAGAGAAAGAGCGAGAGAGACGAAAGACGTCCACGTGGATTTGTAAGCTCGTGTCGTCTACGCGACAGTCTGGTCGTCATCGACATTTAACGCGTAACACCGAGAGCGCCGCGAGAATACAACACCGAGACAGAGCGAGAGAGAGAGAGAGAGAGAGAGAGAGAGAGAGAGAGAGATTTGATACATTCTCACTCCCATTCGTTATATCAGCTCGCGAAGAAGAGAATTAATTTGCAAACCAGAGTAGCCTTTTCGTTGGACTCGTCTCCGTTATTTACGATCCGTGGGCTTCGACACGCGCCTTTTATTTTTTTTTATTTTTTTTTTTTATTATTTCGCCTCGTTTCACAAAATCGAATTTTTCAAACTCGAAAAAAATCGTCGTTAGAAAAATTTCTGCTCGGATCGATAATTCGATAAGAATTCAAATTTCGATCGATTTGCATATCGATTATATTTCACTCGAGCCAACGTTAACTTCCCCAAAGATTACAATTTTTTTTTTTTTTTCAATATACATACAAATATATCATTCGTACGAATAAAAGAACGCGCAACGTTTTTTTCCCAAGCGTTGACTCACGAGAAGATAAATTGTACGCGTGGCGGAAAAAAGAAAAGAAGAAAAAAAACAGGAAACGCCTCGACGTAGCGACGAACGAAATTCGAAACGCGCGTATATGTTTTTCAATGAAAAACCTGAAAATAGATTATTTCCTAGCCCCGATGAAGTTAAAAAGCAATTTTTGCTTACGCGAAGCAAAAAAAAGAAAATAAATTCATCTAAAAATCATCGTAAATTCAATTTTTATTTTCATTCTCGTAAAAGAATTTTTCACCAATAAAAAATAATACGATCTCGAGATTCTCGTCACGAAGCGAAAATATAAGAGGAGAAAATAGGGGAAGAAAAAACAAAAATTTTCCCAATTTCGACGTACCGAGGACGTTCCTTAATTTAACGATACACTCGCAGTTTATACCACGAGAGAGAGAAAGAGATGGTCTCCGTGGCATCCGGGATGTGATCATGTACCACGCGAGAGAGCCAAAGTAGTCGCTGGAAACCGCTCTCGCTCTTGCTTCTCTTATCCGACGTTATCCGATGAGACGACGCGGGTTTCCTTCGTAAAATGCTCTTTTCTAGCAACATGAAAAAGACCATCATATAGATATCTCTACATATCTATATATTTTCCGATATATATATATATATATATATAGAGAGAGAGAGAGAGAGAGAGAGAGAGAGAGATGGAGAAAGATATATAGATATACGATATCGTATGACACGTATCTCCGTCTTTTTCCTGTTACTAGAGCGAAGAAGTCACCGAGGAGAGTTCGAGTTAATTTACGAATGCAACCAGCTTTAACGGGGCATGCCCGGAATGGATCCGCGAGGTTACATAAGATATTCGTACCATCGGATAGGAACTCGCGCCGCTGCGGATTTCTCTCACTCTCTTACTCTCTCTCTCTCTTTCTCTTTCTCTCTCTCTTTTTCTCTCTCTTTCTCTCTCTTTCTCTCGGTCACACTCACGAGCCTCTTTCCTCTCTCGCACGTGGCCTACTCTTCCTCACCCTCGGGCGCCTTTTACAAGTTTTCCCCGCGACTCTTCGGATTATGCTGACAGGTATATCGACTCTCGCCTAACATGTATTACATACAGCGTGATTCACAATTCGAGGAATTCGTACAAGCTGACGTCATCGACTCAATTTCTCGATATTCGACAAAATTTGATTTTGAAAAAAGAAAATCGAAAAAATAAATAAATTAAAGAAAAGAAAAAAGAAAGAGAAACCTATCGCGATCGAACGATAAACGATCGAACGATAAACGAGAAACGATCGAGTCGATCGTTTCTCGTTTCCTCGAAACTGATAGGAACACGACGTACGATCGTTTCGTATCTTGTTTGCAAAAAAATCAACAAAACAAACAATAAAATTCGACAAAAAATATAAGTCTTTGAAATTATTCGTCGAGACTTAAAATTAAAACTACATATTTGCCCGATAAGAATTATATATTTCCACCTATCATTATATTTACCCGACTCAAAACGACATATAATCCCCTAAAAAACAAAAATCTACGTAAAATAAACTAGAAAACAAAAATGAAAATGAAAATTGACGAAAAAAAAATTCTTTTATACGAAATTTTGCTCTTCATTTCTGATTCGTCCTGTACGTTTGATACCCGGCCAATATATATGGTTTGCAAATCGAGTCCTCGGGATACCGAGATATCGCTTGGATATGCGCGGGCGAACGGGCGCCTGTAAAACTTTATTACCGCAGTCGACCGCTTCCTTCGTCCAACTATCTTCTTGTATATATCTATATATCGCGCGTACGTTGAATATTTCTTTGGTTTTTATTTCATGTTCTTTTTTTTTTCATTTTTTTGTTTCATTTTTATTTTTACGTTTTTTTTTTGTTATTTTGCCGCAGGGCTGTACTTGCGGAGCATCGAGGAGCCGAGGATGACGGCGGAAACGGCAGCTCCGTTCGCTCAGGGTGTACCGAGCGCGCAGAGCGGTGTCATGGTTGGTCAAGGCAATTCGCACGGCCAGAATCAGCAGCACGCGAAAAATTTCGTCACCGATGGGACGATAACGTCGAATAGGGGTGGGGGTGGGGGTAACGCGACGAACGCCACCACGACCACGTCCAATTCGAATTACACCGGCTCGAGCGCGTACGATCCGGAGTACGCGCGTATGGAGGCCTGGCTCGACGAAAATCCGGACTTTGTCAATGACTATTTCCTCAGGTTAGTCGTGATCGATCGACTCTCGACGATTTCGCTTTGTTTTTTGTGTTTTCTCTATTTTTTTTTATTTTTTATTTCCTTTTTTTGTCATTTTTCTCATTGCGATTTTTTTCTCGCTTTTTTTTGCTATTTTTGTTTGGTGAGAATTTCTTTGAGTTCCAGAGAACGAATGTTAATCGAGAGACGAACAAATTGTCAAATTCGCGACGCTGCGCTGATTTCTGAAGCATCGGCAATTTTTTTTCACTCACTTCTGGTGTGATTTTTTTTTAAGCTTAATTGTTTTATTTTTGTATTTTTTTTTGTCTATGATAATTATTATGATCGTTGTAATTATCAGTCGCACTGTAATCAACGTTTTCTACCGGCTTGAATAAACTCATTAACTAGTTCTCGATCCCGTTTCCCGTTTGAAAAATTTCGTCGAAATATTTGCTTTTGTAAATAAAATAAAAATAATTGTATCGGCGACAAATTTATTTCATCGACGTTCTTTACATCACCTTCGTTCTTTTTTTTTGTATTTACAACGCTCGCATGCTCGAGTCGTTACTCTCCTTCTCTCATTGGAGGAGTCGAAAAATTTTCAAGATTGATGAATATTTACCGATTTGTTTTATGCGCAGAAAAGTAACGAGACAGACTGTCGACGCTTGGCTGGTGACCCACGCAACACCGACCTCGTCTTCGGGTGGATGTATGATGGACATTTCGAGTGTACTGAGTCACACGGGCACTGGAAGCAGCGGAACTGGAGCGTCTTCGTCGCCAGGCGGACGTGGCGGAAGCGGTACGATCGGTGGCGCTGGCGCGGCCGGAAGTAACTCGAGCGTTAGTAGCGCGAGCGGAAGCGGCGGTGGTGCAGGAGGTGGAGCTGGGAGTTCCGGTGCCACGACCCCGGTAAGAAAGATATCGGCTCACGAGTTCGAGCGAGGAGGTCTTTTAAAACCGATCGTCAACACGATCGACGGAACGCCAACTTTTCTGAGCGTCTCGCCCGAGGATTCTGGACAGACTGGAACGGGTCAGCAGGTCGGCTCGAGCGGTGCCACGAGGCCACAAAGAAGATCGAGACACGAGCTGAGGCATCTCGACGAGAAAGATCTTATCTTCGAGCTGGTAAATTTATTATTATTAAAGTAATAAAAGAATATGAAAGAGATATTGAAATTTGATTGGATAAAACGATATTTAGGAATTATTTCTTATTTTTACATTTTTGTTATGGTGAATTTAATGAAATTTTGTCTTTTTCCCGCAGGTTAAAGATATTTGTAACGAGCTCGACGTGAGATCTCTTTGTCACAAGATACTCCAGAACGTCAGTACACTTTTGCACGCCGATCGTGGTTCCTTGTTTCTCGTTCAGGGTGAGAGAATGTGCGCTCGCAATAGTAGCAAGAATAACGAGGATAATACGAGGACGGATAAATCACGAACCTCGTCGAGTCAGAGCCAACAAAATTCTACGGTTGGACGAGCGCAGCATCCAGGGGCGAGAAATCGATGCCTCGTATCGAAACTCTTCGACGTTTGTTCGAGATCGACTCTCGTCGAGATGGAGAAGAAGGACGAGATCAAGATACCGTGGGGCACGGGAATCGTCGGTTATGTTGCCGAGAGTGGCGAGCCCGTCAATATTCCAGACGCTTACAAGGTAATAATCGGCTTAAGTTCTTCATTTTTTTCTTTTCATTGGCAGATTTTTTCCTTCGTTGTAAAATAAACGAGGAATTTTTTATATTTTGTTTAGGACGCGAGGTTCAATCGCGAAATCGACGCTCTTACTGGCTACAGAACGCGAGCTCTTCTTTGCATGCCGATTAAAGATTGCAGCGGGGATGTGGTCGGTGTGGCCCAGGTTATCAATAAACTCGGTGGGGAAGCTCAGTTCACTCCTCAAGACGAGAAAATATTCGCTAGTTATCTACAGTTTTGCGGCATTGGTCTCAGGAACGCACAGCTTTACGAGAAAAGTCAATTAGAAGTTAAGAGAAATCAGGTAAATTTGAATTTTCGTTCATTTTATATCTCGTAAAAAAAATCACGAGGACTTTGTTATCGATAGTTTGTTTCTTATCGTTGCAGGTTCTGTTGGATCTGGCCAGGATGATCTTCGAGGAGCAAAGCACGATAGAACACATGGTATTCAGGATTTTGACTCATACGCAATCTCTCATACAGTGTCAACGCGTTCAAGTAAGTTTCGAAACGAAAAAAATAAATTATATATAACTTTTCTTCATCGAGGACAAACTTCTCATAGCAATTCTATTTTTTAATTTTTTAGGTGCTCTTGGTGCACAAAGCATCGAAGGGTAGTTTCTCAAGAGTTTTCGACTTCGAGGCGAACGATCTCTCCGTCGAGGACACCGACTCGCGAACCAGGTGATTGTTCAATTCACTTTTTTGTTTTTATTTCTTCATTGATATTTATCTCTCGTCTTCATCTCGTTAATGTGTTTCGAGACACGAAATTCACGCACAAAGAAACAAAAGTACGAAAAAAGAAAATTCAAAAAAATAAAATAATAAAAAAAGAATCGAAGCAAAAGAGCACAACGCGACAAAGGCAATTGACCCTGCTCATCTCTTCTCTCGTTCGACGACAGAGCGAGACGCTATTCCGGATCTAACGATCGCTGCCGCTTGGTCTCTTTCCGTTGCAGCCCTTTCGAGAGCAGATTCCCAATAAACGTAGGCATCACCGGATATGTCGCGACAACGGGCGAGGTAAGTCACACCATGTCCTCTACTCGCGACGTCGACCCGACTAAGAAAGAGCTTCGCGCTTATTTCACTCGAGAAGCACGATGCCTCTGAAACGGCAATGAGAAAATCTGCGAAAATCTCGAGTTCAGAAATTTAAGAAAAAGAGAAATGTCAAACGAAAACAAAAATGAAAGAATATACGTTCGTCAAAAATATATATCAAGAACGATGACAACGTGAAACTAGCGCAATCGCATCATCGAGAGAATCGTCCATATTCCCTGCTTCCAGACGGTCAACATTCCCAATGCCTACGAGGATTCGAGGTTCGACGCGTCGGTCGACGATGGCACGGGTTTTCATCATCGTACCATTCTCTGTATGCCGATTAAAAATTCATCCGGACAGATTATCGGCGTCATACAACTCGTCAATAAATTCGACGATCTCTTGTTCACGAAGAACGACGAGAACTTCGTCGAGGCCTTTGCCATTTTTTGCGGTATGGGCATTCACAACACCCACATGTGAGTCGGTGTATACGTACGTTTCGTACTTTAACAGAAATGCCAAGAGAATATAAATAGTTTCGAATATTTTGAAAATATGATTAGTCGAATCCTTTTTTCATTTTGTAATTTTTTCTTTTCTATGCTCGGTACAATCAGGTACGAGAGAGCTGTGATAGCTATGGCCAAACAAAGCGTCACCCTCGAAGTGTTGAGCTATCACGCCTCTGCTTCCCTGGAGGATGCTCAAAGATTGCGGGTTAGTATCTTCCTACCATTTGTCCACCATTTTTTTCTCCCCATCCTCATTATTTTTGCACATAAAAAAATATATGCAACGTATATACGTTCGCCTACCGAACAGCAAAATTTCTGCAAAATTGAAGAAGTAAGAGAAGAAAAGTTCTACGTCGTATCATTGGATATATTTTTATCAGGCTGGTGATAGTTTCTTTTTTCTTTTGACTCCCTTCTCGACTTTTTCACGTTCTCATTAGCGATGAATCACCGTCCTTTAGTCCACGCACCATCCCTACGTAGTTTAGATCTTTATCTTCCCCTCGCCGACGTGCAAAGCTCGCTAATGCACGTATTTTGGTTACCGGGCGACTCAGCAGGGCTTAAGGGTACCGTCGTCAGCGTACTTTCGCCTTCAGGACTTCAAGTTCGACGACATCAGAATGGAGGACGACGAGACGCTCACGGCGTGTCTACGAATGTTTCTCGATCTTGATTTCGTCGAGAGATTTCACATCGACTACGACGTTCTCTGTCGATGGTTGCTTAGCGTGAAGAAGAATTATCGTAACGTCACTTATCACAATTGGCGTCATGCTTTCAACGTGGCGCAAATGATGTTTGCCATATTGACGGTGAGTGTATGAATATTTTTCAAAAAAATTACACTTTAATAACTACCAACCGACTATCTATCGATTTCCTTGATGAAACAAAAAATCATTTTCTTTTTCTTTCCAGGCTACGCAATGGTGGAAAATATTTGGTGAAATCGAGTGCCTTGCTCTTATCATAGCTTGTCTGTGTCACGATCTCGATCATCGGGGTACCAACAATTCCTTTCAAATCAAGTGAGTCAACGTTCGATCGATCGCCCGAGGCAAGACTTTCACCCCCTCGGGAAGTTTTGGCGAATTCTAGAGGGATTTCTTTTTTGTTACCCAGAGCATCCTCGCCGCTGGCTCAACTTTATTCAACCTCGACGATGGAGCATCATCACTTTGATCAGTGTCTCATGATTCTAAGCAGTCAGGGAAATCAGATACTGTCGAATTTATCGCCCGAGGAATACTCGAGAGTCGTAAAAGTTCTCGAGGAGGCAATCTTGTCCACCGATCTCGCCGTCTATTTTCGCAAACGTGGAGCTTTTCTCAGTATCGCCCGGGGCCGAAGTTACAACTGGGCCTACGGCGATCATCGTGATCTTTTACGCGGTATGCTTATGACGGTTTGCGATCTCGCTGCTATCACGAAACCCTGGGAAATTGAGAAACGCGTCGCCGAGCTCGTCAGCAGCGAATTCTTCGAACAGGGCGATATAGAAAGACGAACGCTCAACATCACGCCGATCGTTAGTAAATTTATTCTCTAATTCTTTTTTCGACATTAATAAAAATCATAAATTTTCTTTCGTACGATTTTACTCATTGTTTTCGTTCGTTGTAATTGTCGCAGGACATTATGAATCGTGAGAAAGAGGACCAATTGCCGATGATGCAGGTCGGTTTCATCGATTCTATCTGTCTCCCGATTTACGAGGTGAGCTAAACATTTTATCGATTTAAAATAAATTTAAAACAAATAGCACAATTTTTTCGATAAATAACAAATATTTTCAGGCTTTCGCTCTTCTCTCGGAAAAACTTGAGCCTCTCGTGGAAGGCGTACGTGACAACAAGACACGCTGGTTGGAGATCGCCGAGAATACGTGCGTCACGGAAAATTGCACGAATCACGACAGGACGAATGAAAAATCCACGACGACAGAAGATTGCGACAGTGAGGATGAGGAAGAGTCCAAGAGTGAACGTAGCCTCGGGTAAATCGTTCGATACACGTCGTTCGACACCGGAAGTTTGCTATTCGTTTGCGCGATTCGTGAACACGTTTCTCTCGCCTCGGAGATGCGCCGGGGCGTAAGAGCGAAACAAAAAAACCGCGCAAATTCAAAGGACCAAGGAGAAAAAAGAACACCAACGTACGCATGTCCGTTTTCTTTTTAAATTATGATCTACGTGATGTTAATTAACACGACGAAACGAAAGGTGAGCGTGTCACGCAAGTGCCAAAGAGAGAGAGGGGGGGGGGGGGGTGGGAGTGAGAGAAAGAGAGAGAGAGAGAGAACGAGCGAGTGAATAATTGTGAAAAGAATTTCGACTCGTCTCGCGATTCTTACGGTAACGAACTTAGGCTTATAATTGACAATTGCATACCAAAGCGTTATACCATATTATTAAAAAAAGCATTTTTTTCTTTTCAAGTACCAAATCCATTAGAATCGCGAGACTACGAAAGAGAAAAAGAAGTGAGAGTGAGAGAGAGAGAGAGAGAGAGAGAGAGAAAGAGAAAGAGAGAGAGAGAGAGAGATAGATAAAGACAAAGCTACATCTAAGCTAAATGTCATGGTCATCTGCCATATCTATAGTGTTTGGCAACCTACTGATAACAAGTTCTTTTTAAAAAAACGAAAAAATCTTGAATTTATCACGGTTAATTCATCAAACCGAGGAAATAAAAAATACAGCGAGATATCCCTTGTCAAAAACGTTAATATTTCCGATAGGTTGAACCGCTAAGCCGTTTTCTCTCTCCTCGTTAAAAGCCTCGCTATTAACCAACACACGTGTACATGGACGTATGCAAAGACTGATTGTGATGAAACGCCCGTTCGTGAAAACGGCGTTATCGATCTCGTCGCGAACAGAGTGGACGGAAAAGTGTCGCGAGCACTCAATTTCTTTTCCTTTTTAATACGTTGTTTAATTTTTTTTTTTTTTTCGTTTCCTTCCAATCGCGATAAAACTATCGACGACGATGACACGAGACGGGCTTGCAAAAAAGCCTCGGGGACCAGCGGACGTTGTAGTTGCTTTTTATTCCTATATGACACAAAGAAAAAAAGAGTGTGAGAGAAACAGAGAGAGAGAGAGAGAAGCGACTTTTTTTTTAATTCTCAAATCGGCTGAAATCTACGAGCCCCAAATCCATAAAAAGAGTCAATTTTTACGACTCGAAACGAGCATTGTATATACACGCGTGCTCTTTTATTATTATACGAAAAAACGCAGATACGTTGCAGATATACAAACGACACTGTGCTGGCAGTGAAAAGAAATTAAAGAAGTAAAAAATATTAAAAAAGAAAAAAAAAACAAAGTAAAAAGAGAAAAGCTCTCTGCCCGAGACAGCCACGTGGTGGGCATTCGTCGCGCGCGATAATCGCTCACGATTTTATATATACATGCGTCTAATATCACATTATATATGTGACACGTATATAAATGTGCCGTTGTGTATGTATATATTTCGAGTCTTAAATGTTCCTTTATCCTAAGTTCCCGATCTCGTTCGGAAATCTCGAAAAGGAGACTGTCTGGTTTTTCCCATGGTGAAAATGACGGACGGAGAGCGACGACGATACTCGTCTCGTCGAGACGTTATTCGCTTGTTTTTATTCCACCCTCCTGTGCCGGAGGGATCTCGTCGTTTCCGGGACGCACAACGAGGAGCAGAAAAAACGAGAATGTTGTTTTCTCTTTATTCCAGGTTCCTCGACACACACACACCCACTCACTCACACCCACACACACACACACACACACACACACACACACACACACACACACACACACACACACACACACAAGACACGATGTAAAACGAGACGAACCTAATAACGAAAGAAGAAACAAAACAGACAAAACAAAATTACGCGACTAGCGTAAGATTATTATATTATTTATACGGCGTGAAGAATATTGTTATTATTATTATTATTATTATTATTATTATTATTAACGAAATAGCACAAGAGTTATATGTATATTGTATATGAAACGAATATCTAATATATTGAAGCGAGAAGATGGATTTTCTTATTTTTTTTGTTGGTCGTGAGTTTGAGAAATTGCGAGGTTGAAGTAAACCCTGACACTATTTTCCCACAGTCTTGGTACTTAGTTCTCTGTTTGCCAAGTTCGTTTAGTCGCGACGAAGGAATTGTAGGTTTATAATCGCGGCGAGAGAGGAAGGAGAAAAAACGAGCGGAAATACCGACCTCGAGAGGCTTCGCGTGCCATCGACGATAATTATGGAAGAGTGAGAGAAATTGTGACGCGAGCGAGAACATACTCGAAGCTTATCGGTGAGCTTTTATGGGGCTTTTAGAGCAACGACGCAGTTTTAGAGTATCCGTTGTTAAATTTTTTATATTTTTTAAAATTTTTTCACGCTTTCCTGCCTATCGGTAAACCGCGAACGAATCTGTACGTGAAATCTATGTATACAATATTTTTATATCTTACTATACATTCTCGACGTGTATATAAAAATATGTTTGTACGAATCGTCTTATCGCCTCGTGGCAACCATAATTCCCGTACTTTTATCGCTCACGCGAGTTTCCTCACAAAAATGCGTTAACGTTTCTAAGTCTCGAGAAATGTCGCGAGTCTCAATGGTTTCGTGATAAATAGATTGTATTACGAACAGTTGTCGCTGCTCGACGCGATAGGACACAGTCTTAAGACTCGTGGCTAAATTTCTTGAAGTTTTTTTCTCGTCTATCGTTTGTACTGTTCGTTTGGCACGTTCAACAGTTTGAATGAGAGTCAAGAGGTAAGTTGGCTCGAGCTAGACACAGATAGGAAATAAATATAGTATTTTAATTCATAGTTCAACAAGACCTAAAACAGAAACTTGATAAATTCATCAACGACGATCGTGATAAGCTTCGAAATTTCATCCCTTATAAATGAATTTCCGTACAACCATATTTTTGTGTTCAACCAAAGTCAATATCTTTCTGATTTTAGATAACGAGAGAGTGCCACGTTCTTCTTATCACTGTGAGTATTTTTATTTCTCACCTCGAAGTTTCTTTTTTTTTCGTCGAATCTTCTAACTTATAATCTCCCTCTCTCTCTCTCTCGCTCTTCCTCCCTCTAGCCATTCTTTGCAAGGATCACGCATCTCAAAATAATTCGCGAGACGTTTACCCCAAGAAAAAGAAGAAAGAACGAAAAAAAACCGAAGGAACTTTCCCTCCTCCCTCTGGTCTTAACGGAGTAAATGAAAAAAGCCTCTCGAGTGAAGTCGAAAGACACAAGGGTGGTGTAGGTAGGATGAATATCTGAATACGAAGGTTTCGAAGGGGCGCGCACGCCCCATAAGCAGCGAGCGGGGGCTCGGGCGACGGCGCGTCCCGTAAAGCCATGATTCGTCGCGAGACCAGCCAGAGAGGGGTTGGTTGGTCGCGAGGGTGAGTTTCTGGAACCGCCGCCTGGCTTCGCTCGCTCAACAGTCACGAACGAGCTTTCGTTTGGCGCGGTCGGATGGAATCCAACGGAAGCTCATCGGTTTCCCACCGACCAAAATTCCGTACGTCTTTATCTCTTCTTTTTCTTCTTCTTTTATTCTTTCATTTCCCATTTTTCATATACAAAATATAAGTTATCCATATGTTTATAAAACAAAAAACAAGCTTATAAAAATGCGTTCATAAATTTGTATATGTCGTATATACAAAACAACAACAAAAAAAAAGAAAAAGAAGAAGATAAAAAATATAGAAAAAAAGGGTTAAAGGGAAGAAATATCTCATCGTCGCGTTATCTCGTTATCGTTTTATCTTTCGTTCGATTTCACGAGTGGTCGAGCAACAAGAGTCCTCGCTGATAATGAGCGAAAAGAGGACTCTCTATCAACCCCCTCTCCCCTCCATTTATCGCTCTCTCTCTCTCTCTCTCTCTCTCCTTCTGCCCTGAGGCGCGCGCGAATAGCTCGTGGGGTTTTCGCGGTTCTCTATCTTTACATTACCCTCTTGACGTTTCAACCACCGAAGTGTGCCCCGACCACGGCAACAGCCTCTCTCTCTCTCCACCTCGTTCGTTGCGGCCGCATAAGCACCCTTCGTCGCAAACACACACGCGCCTCTATCCACTTATTTATACGTGACGAGTGTGTAAACACAGCGAGATTGTTTTCCTGGATAAAAAAATAAAAAACAAAAAAACAACGATAAATACCGTCGAAACGATCGAATCCTTCGATTTTCCCTAAAAAATCAACAAATTCACATCGACGATAGCGAAACAATAATCGAAGTTATAAATTTTCCACCCTTGTACGCGCTTTTTCCATATATTTGTCGAAAAAAAAACAACAACAAAATTGTTTTTTAATCTAAGGGTAGTTTTTTTCATTTCGATAATTCGTAGGTTAAAGCGTGGCACTTTTTCTTCGTTCCTCGAGGTTTTTTTTTGTTTCTCGTCGCGAAAGAATGCACGAAGCGAACAATTCGAGGGACGAGATTGTCGTGTGGCTCGAGTGGCTTCGTGGTTTATCGTGTATTTAACGAAAAAAGAAGGGTTGAAAAGGGAGAAAAAGATCGTAATAAAGCGATGGGGTTCGTGTGGTGATAACGATGATAGGAGAGAGAGAGAGAGCGAGCGAGGAGGGGCAGAGGGGGTGCGAAGGGGTGGGTAAGTCTATCGATGCCTCGGTCGGAGATAGAGACTTTTTTTTTTTTCATTCGTATAGCAGGTACGACCCACCGCTGCGGATGATATTCGTGTTACACGAGCGTGTAGAGTCCTCTTTCTCTCTCTCTCTTTCTCTCTCTCTCTCTCTCTCTCTCTCTTTCTCTCCTCCACGGTCGCAGGTTGCTCGTTGCTGCATCGATCGTCCTACGAAAGCGGGACCTTCCTCTCTCGCTCTCCTCTCTTTCCCTCTCTCGTTCTCTCTCACTCCCTTTCCCTCTCTCTCTCTCACCCTCTATTTCTATCTCGTATCAGCTTTTCTCTATTATTTTTCCTGGATCATACGGTTTCCTCGTATTGCGAGCTTTGAAAATATGCGTCGGACAATGCATCCTGTTGGCGACAGAGAGAGAGAGAGAGAGAGAGAGAGAGAGAGAGAGAGAGAGAGAGAGAGAGGGATACTCTTTGTGCGCGGGTTCGTCAAAAGTGCACAAAGGGACGAAAGGATTCGCGTGCGTTCGGTCCGAGAGGCGCAGGCATAGCTGCAATATCGTTAATCATTGTTGTTGTTGTTGTTTTTATCATCCCGGTGTAAAGGCGATAATTGGATCGTTACGTATCAAAATTATTATTCTCTCTCCTGCGAAATCCTTCGACGATCGATCATTCAATTTTATACGATAATTATTATTGTTCTCGTCCACGATTTAATAATTATTCCGTTTAATCACGATGTAATCAACGTCCGCGGATTATCAGGAAAATTCGTAACACGATTTTTTCCAATATCTTATGATTAATTATTCCTTTCGTATCGTGGATTAAAAACAACCCCTTAATTTTGTGTCTGTGTTTTTCTGTTTAAATTCCGTCGTTTCGATCGTCGTGTAACAGTTTTCGACGAATTTCGAATATTTGGCCGGCTCGTTACGTGTAATCGAATATCGATATATTCCTCGTATCATGCAAATGCGATTCTAAACACACGTGTACAAACACAGACACACACACACACACAGGCATGCATATAGAGAGAGCCAAATATCAGTTATTGGATTAACGATGAAATGCAAAGCTATAGGCACGTGTCTTATTGATTCAGGATTCCATCCCTGCGAAATATTGAATTACAGAATTGAGCACATATCATACGATCGAGTCCGGAGTTGGGGTGGTTCGACGAATGGAGGAAGGAGTGTGTGTGAGAGAGAGAGAGAGAGAGAGAGAGGGGTAAAACACAATAGCGAGGGAGATAAGCGATCGCTTATCAATCAATTTCTCTACTGTTTGTCGTCCAATCCAGTTTATAAATTGGCCTCTCCTCCTACCCCCTCATCGAGACCTCCTCACCCTAAAAAATAACTCTATCGATCCGTTTTGCCCGTAAGACAAAACTCGACGATTTTTCTCCGAATGAAAATCAACACTGACTATTTACCCCTCAGATTCATCCCCTACTTTTTCTTACCTTCGATCCATCATTCTCTCTCTCCCCTAATCCCTGCAGAAAGGTCAATACGAAGACTCGTAACAAAAGTTACGAAACGAATAATAAAATGTGTCAGTTTGTCCATTGGGGGAGTTGGTTTCTCACGAAGAAGTATCGCAATATGCCAGTCCGAGTTATCCCCCGAAAAACATCCCTCGAAAACTACCCCCTTGTAGGTAGTTTCGAACACAACTCGGAACGATTTCTTCACTGTACGAACAACTTCTGGATACGACAGCTCGTCTACTTTTATCACGATATTTCACGTACCTGTATAACACGTAGTCGCCACACTTAATATCCCGCAACCCCTAACTAACATTTTCAACCTATACATTTGTTCCTATACACACACACATATATATATATATATATATATATATATATATATGTACATATGCGTCACAACGTACCCCGAGGGTTACTTTGACAAGCGAAACGTGAAATTGAGCGAAACCCCTTTGCGTGTGCGAGCACACCCTCACACAACGATCGCGTGCACACACTGACGATGGAAAATTCACACGTATAACGTTACGTACAGGTTCGTGGTACGTTAAATAGGCTACGAACTGTTTCGAACACACACCGTGTTATATCGAATGGGGTAGCCAAAGTATTCATCAACAATGTTCTCTGCTACTTAGACCCACACACACACACATAAAACACATTTATACGTGGTCCTTTAATAGATACGATCCAAACACTAGGAATTGATATAACTATGTATAGTTAATGGCTATGCTTGGTTTATATGTGGGGTGTGTGGGTGTTTTTGTGTGTGGGGGCGGGCGGGGGAGAGAATAGATTGCCGTATCTATTTGACCTAAGGAGATTCTAGCACGCGAAATAAAAGCCCCACATAAAGTCGAACCTTGTATAAGGTTTGTCAATAATATTACAACCGATCGACAAATTATATTACTCGAGGGTTGAAAGCACCCTCGTGGTAATACGCGAAGTTCTAGAGAACGAGGATGGGGGGAGGAGAGAGGGAGAGAGAGAGAAGGATAATATCGAAAGATTGTCTTTATCGAATTCGTTTCGTACCGTTATCATCCCCTTCGGACCTCTCGGGACCACCTAGCTCCCCACCTCCGCCCCATCAACCACGAGATGTCGTTTTCACTCTGTTTGACTTGTTTTTTTTTTTATTTTTTCATTCTTTCTCGAACATTGGCTTCTATTATTTTTCTTTTTCGTCACGCAGGACATTCGACTCGATAAAATGGGACGAGAGGAAGAATTTTCTGGTATAAATAATTGATCTGATAAGAGTGTGAGAGAAGAAGAAGGAGGGTGTGAGAAAGCATAAAAGAAGAAGAAGAAGAAGAAGAGGAAGAGTAGGAAGAAGAAAAAGGGAGGAACAAATATAGAAGGGTGGCTTCGTCGGAGTGTGCGGCAATCCAACAGTGGCCGGCAATGAGGACGAGACCGCCCGGGGCCCGCGTCAGCGGTATAAGCCCCCGTAACTCCGCGCTTTATTTCCAACCGGGATCAAATATTTGAACGACGACGCGCGGAAGCATCGCACTAGGTTCGTTTCTTTCTCCTTCATCATTTTTCCCAACTTCCTACATCTCGACTTACCCTTTAATCGATACGTCATCGCGAGCGACGTTTATCGTTGTTTATCAGTTTTCAATCTTGTCGTTTTTTTCTTTATTTTTTTTACTCTCCAACCCCTCGGGACGAGTACAAAAAATCTTTATGAAACAAAAAATGTATATCTCGAAAATCACGACGAGCCGAGAAATTGTTCTCTATCGTTTAAGAAATATTCGTCGAACGTTTTTGTTTTCTTCTCGAGAACGAAAATACAGCTCTAATTTTGTTTTTATTTTATTTTTTTTATTTTTGTTTTATTCTTCATCCCTTATTTCGAGTCACCGTTCGCAAATTAGACCTGGCTTCGGCTAGGATTTGCCCCGCGCGAAATATCGTTCCACTTTAGGCGAAATATCTCTCATATATTTTCCCTTGAAAGGGGCGGCGGTGGAAGGACGCGCGGAGATTATTACACCCTCTCGGGCATATCAACCCTGCCCCCCATCCTCTCTCCCGGACGTATAGATATACGTACGTCGATCCGGTACTTGCCTTTTACTCGCATCCCTGGGGCGACCGTTTTAAACGTTTTTTTCTTTTTTTTTTTTTTTTCGTTTTTTTTCCTTTTTTTCTTTTTCCACGATTATCATTCAACCCAACGACGATTCTCTCGAATGCTTCCGTTCGATTCTCGGCGAAGCCGCGCGGAATTCCCGCGATTCGAAGACGCGTATCTTCGCGCGTGATTCATCCCTCGCGCTTCGCGAGCTTTTTCGAACGTGATTTTTACCTCCCTCTTTTCTTCCTTTTTTTCTTCCTTCTTCCTTTTTTTTTTGTACTCTTTCGATGCTACATGACGGCGCACGTTTTTGCCCCGGTTTTCATCGGATAGGACGAAAAATCGATCATCGTGCTCTGATTTTATGCGAGTCTCAATGAGTTTTCGCGTGAGGCCGACCGGGCAAACAAGTCGGCGTGGTAAAAGAAGTTGGCACACTTTTTTTCTTGCTTTTTTTTTTTTACTTTTTAGGGATGAAAATGGACGAAGTTTTTATTTTAAAACGAAACTGCTAAACTTTTTCGTCTAGTTGCTTTATCGGTGGGTCGTTAAAAGTTGTAGAAAACAAAAACGTTTGAAATTCGGCTCGTTGCGGTAATTTTGATATTTATGGAAAATCAAATATGACGCTAAAAATCGTTGGTGAAAAATCGACGATTTTTCGTTCGATTCGATGAAAATTCGGTGATTTTTTTTTGGGTTTGTCAGTGATTCAATTATTTGTCGTTTCAACTAGAACTTTGATCGAGGAATGGAGAGCGGTCGAACCTGGCAGGCGACGGTATTGCACCTAGCGACGACGACGATGACGACGATCGCGGTTATGACTTATTTTCACGCGACTATCGGTGCCGCGAGCTCGTCATCGTCGTCGTCGTCGTCGTCGTCGTCATCGAGAACATCTTCTCTGCCGCCTACTGCATCGACGGGAAACGTGCCTCGTCGCGGTCTCGACGTGTTCGACGCCCGAAGGGTAATAAACAATATTAAAAAAAAAAAAACGAAATCGAAAACATCGCCAAAAGCGAAATATTAATAATTGCTCCATTACGTAAAACGATTATTGAAACCTTCGATCGTTGCGTAATTCGTTCATCGGAATGATAATTTATCGTAAAAGTCATCGTTCGTATCAGCCGATTATTGCGTAATTAATTAATGAGCAAAAATACAATTTTTAAGTAGTACCAATCGATATTGGTCAGACATTCTCCTGAAACTGACGTACGCAAGTAGTACGAGTCAATATCTGTCGTAGATTGAAGCGTAAACAAATTTGTTGTCTCGTTCTCGATCGCAGATGGACGTCGAGGAGGCCCTCGACATTATCGAGGCAGCGTCGACGGGTTCGATGGGGGATGATTGCGTCACTATGGCGGGATACAAGTCGCTGCCAACCGGTGCAGCGTTAGATCCGCGTCGTTACGACGTCGCCCGCCAGAAAACCGATATGGCCGCGATGATGCTCCAAAATCTTGGCTCGACTCGACACACTTGTTAGCTCTCGATTTTAATCCATTCACTTTCACTTCAACCCTCGTTACAAACTTATTTTATTTTTTGTATTTTTCAATTTTAACAAGAAATTTGAAATTTTTTTCAAAGCTCTGCTCGACGCCGTGGCAAAGTCTCTTCTCACGTCCGTCAATAATGCCGTTGGCACGCGAGTCGTCGTCTTCAACGCGTCCACCGAGACCGTGATCGCCGCGAGTTGGCTAACCCGGACAACCGGAAGTATCGGCGATCCTACGAAGATCGAGAGCGAAGCTTTGCGTCCCGACGCTCGTCCCGACCCCGGTTTACCCTGGTTCGAAAACGCCGGTGGCTCCGGCGCTCAATTAAGGTCCGACCCTTTCACGTTTTATTTACTTCGATCGTACGACTGTCCGAGTTTTCCCCCTATCGACAGTTACGTCCTCGATAATAAATATAAAGTCGCGAGCCTCGCGGAACAAACGATTGAATTTATTTTTAATTAGTAGGTCACCGAAGTTTGTTCAATCAGCGCCTGTAGAGTCCTACATGGGCTGGTGGACTCTTCCTTACCTCTCGTGCAAAAATCTCCAATGGCTCATTTCCTACAGCGTTTACGTAAGACCGTCGGACACGCGTCACGGGTTAGTCACGATTCTTACCGATAATTATAAAGAGACTCGATCGACTGGAATACGGTGCGAGAAAATAAAAATGGATTTTAATCGTCTTGACCTTGAGATTACGATTTTCTCGTCTTTCTTTTTCGTAGATTGCGCGATTTTCTCAGTATCGACATAGACATCGGTGACCTCGAGATCAATCAATGCGATCGAGTCATCAATGACGATCGGGATTTCGAAGACGATGGAAAAACTTCGGACAATCAGATCGCTTCTTTCAAGGGTTCTCACAAGTGCCACGACGAAACCACGCAAGTAAACGATAATTTCGATAGTCGAAATCGATCGTCATCAAATCGTGTTTTAGCTATTTTCTGGTTATGTGTGTGTGTGTTTTTTTTAAATTACAGTTTTAATGATCGAACGTTAATTTTGCATATGTTCATTTCCTTTTCTGTGATTTTATTTGTCTCTGTCGTGGCTATTTCGATGTTTCGATATAAAACAAAAAAGGCAAATAAGGAAAAATCCGCTATAAAGTGTTAAATACGACAGTGCGAGTACACCGGGCCTAGTACGTACAATACGAACGGTCTCGGTGCGTTGTCGCCAGGATGGGCCAAAGGGGCTTACATCTGTCGTTGTCGAGAGGGTTTTTACAGTCTGAGCAGCGTAAATACGGCTTCCGGTGAAGAGGAAGCGACGGGTTTCGATGGAATTCTCGTTGAAGGTACGTCTTTATAATTAATTTGATTCGCCTGTCGCATAATTAATCGCGATTTATTATTCAACCCCTACGGCTCGTTTGATTTCCGCGTGATCGATCGATTGAAAAAAATAAAAATAAAAACATCGAACCTTTTTAATTTTCTTTTTGTGCAGCCGCCTGGAACGAGATGCAGAATAATAAGAGCGTTCGATACAACGAGATGTTTCAGTGCTTGAAATGCGCCCCGGGTTGTTCTCGTTGCAAAGGACCCGAGCCATGCTTAGCCACGTATAATTGGCCTTTCAGGTGATTGTTTTTTTCTTTTTTTTTTTGTAAATACATCGAACTTTGATTAAATACAATTATTTATAATTCTTCAAATTCATTCTTTCAAGGGTCACTTTACTTTGCGTCTCGGTGTTCTGCGCTTGCGGCGCCGTTCTTCTCGTCGCTTACGTCTATCAGCATAGAAAGCTCAAAGTCTTCAAAGTCGCCTCGCCGATATTTTTGTCGATAACTCTCCTCGGCTGCGCCATAATGTATCTCGAGGTACGTCGGTCGACGAGAAAACAAGAAATTTGGGAAAATTGTCAAATTGAGAAAAAAGAAATAAATATTATTTTTTTAAAATTCTACAGATGGCAGCGATATTTCCAGTTCTGGATTTGTACTCGTGCATTGCCACGAAATGGACCAGACACTTTGGTTTCTGTATCTCTTATACGGCTCTTCTTATGAAAACTTGGAGGTAAAACGATTTTTTTTTTGTCGGAGAAAATTTTATAAAAACTATTTTTTAATATTTTCGTTAATTTTCGTTTGTTTGCAGAGTTTCGTTGACGTATCGTGTCAAGAGTGCTCACAAGGTGAAATTAACGGACAAACAGTTGTTGCAGTGGATGGTACCGATATTAATGGTAATGCTGATTTACCTTGGAACTTGGACACTAAGCGCACCCCCTCACGCGAATGTCATCGCCGACAGTCACGGTTTCGAGTTTTATCAATGCTCGTACAATTGGTGGGATCACAGTCTCGCGATCGGTAAGCTTTTTCATATTATTTATTATCATCGAATGTCGAATTGTTTATTGACGAAATTTTTTTCCAATTTTCTATTGTTTTTTTTTATCGCAGGAGAAATTTTGTTTCTCGGTTGGGGCATTCGAGTCTGTTACAACGTGAGAAATGCTGAAAGTCTATTTAACGAAGCTCGGCTCATAAGCTACGCCATATACAACATTGCCGCTGTCAATACGACGATGATCGCCATTCAGTACGTTTTTATAAAACGATTTTCTCTTTTTTCTTCTCACTAGATAATTTTTTTTGCAATAATATCCTTTTTTCTCCCAGTCTCTTCATATTTCCTCATGCAGGTCCGGATATGAAGTATACCCTGGGATTTTTACGCACGCAATTGTCCACTTCCGTAACTGTGCTTCTCGTCTTTGGACCTAAGGTAAAAAATCGATAAAACATCGATTTCGCTTTCGTTGTAAGATTTTCAAGTCTGAAAAGAAGAAGATTTATTTACAGGTATTGAGAGTATTACGAGGTCACGGCGATCAGTGGGACAGTCGAGCTAGAGCACGTGGTATCACAGCGAGCTTTTCATTAAACGGTATTCGTGGTCTCGTTGCTGAGGAAACAACCGATCTCTATCAAGAAAACGAGGAGCTCAA
This sequence comes from Netelia virgata, assembly GCA_951802705.1. NCBI lineage: Eukaryota > Metazoa > Arthropoda > Insecta > Hymenoptera > Ichneumonidae > Netelia > Netelia virgata. Next base: position 3,349,941 of record OX637868.1, read on the forward strand.
GGTCCATTTTTGCTTCGATTTTTTCGAGACTCTCGCTTCGATTTCTTCACAACTCTCGCTTCGAGTTCAAAGCCTTCGATTTCTTTCGAGACTCTTCGCCACTCGATACGAATAATAAAGCTTACACTTTTTCTCATTTCTTCAGGAGGAGATACAAAAGCTCGCTGCTCAGATCGAATTCATGAAGATCGTTCACATGGAGATGCACAACAGGCACATAAAGCCAAAACTCGGTGGTTACTTCAGCACCCCCGGCAGCAGTTGGTCGGCCCAAAGTCCAAACGCGAAAACCTCCACCGCCAGTTTCATTCTAAAAGTATCTTACTAAAAAACATTATTAATTAGAAACGATATGAAAGAGTCGAATGAAAAGATCGGTGAAAAATCGTTCGTCTCTATCTCGTTTGTTTTCTTCTTTCACTGATTCGACAGAGCGCGGTCGAGCGCGGTGCGACAGCGGCGGCTGCAGCAGCGGTCGAGGATTCGACCTTTCCTTCGGGAAGTCTTCATCGTGCGCGACGTATGGAACTTCTTCGCGAGCGTAAAGCAGCGAGGGATAAAGAACGCGAGAAGGATCGTGCCGAGAATCAGGAACAAAGTTCGACGAACGCGTGTAAATCGATCGAGACGAGTGGCGAAAGTTCCGGGGGAAAAGTTTGACTAAAAATCGTTTCCAACGACGACGCGTGACTTTTATATTCTCGTTAATTTTTTTTTTCCCGTCACAATTCGCGCGAGTGTTTCTATCTGAAATTCTGTCTTTTCGATGGCTCGATCGATCGGCCAATCATGCTGTGATGAAAAGTGCGCGATGTACGTTAAAGAGAAAGAAAAAAAAATTTGAACAACAAACAAAAACAGCAACGGAGAATGCAAAAACGATGTCTGTTCGTTTCGAACGATCGAGGAGAAAATCGTTCGCACTCATATCGCCGATCTAACGTCAAGAATGTTCTATACACGAGATGTTTGTGTTCTCATCTCACCAACGCTCTCTCTCTCTCTCTCTCTCTCTCTCTGCTAATTGTACAAAACAAACAAAAACAAAAAACAACAGATACACAAATACACGCACACAAAAACAGAATCATTATTATCGTTACGTGTCGCCCTTCGTGTGTCCAAAAACTATCAAGCCAACCGAGACAAGTTCGATAAAGGCGAAAAATTTGAGAGAAATTTGAAGATAAAAATCCGAAAGAAAATACCGTGAGAGAGAGAGAGAGATAAATTAATATTCGATAGTGAGAGAGTTTCGATTTTGTTGAGCCCGATTAGGGAATGTTGTATTTGACATTTGCATGCTGCACAGAGAGTCATATATCTATATATACACACTATATATATTAATATATATGTATGTGTATATATGTGTATATATATATATGTATGTTGTATACAAAGTATACCTATATCGTTAAGTAAACAATGCCTTATCGGAAAGTGGGGCTGATCGCCGCGAGGGCTTGTACCATATACATGGAAAGAAAAACAAATAAACCAAAATCACATATATATATATATATATATAGATATATATATAAATATACATCTCGGCTATCAGAATCCGAGCCGTGGTTTGTATTCACGATAAAAAAAACGAGAAGGAGTTAACAAAAAAAAAAGAAAAATTAACGAAAGGAATATTCGCTAATATCGTATGTTATTGTACGTGCATACATATATATGTTCAGCAGCGATGTGGTTGTCAATTTTTTCACAATTACGCGTATAATTACGAAGTACAATTCGACGCGCTCGAGGAGAGATATTATTTTACGAAAAAAAATATATAAAACGAATAAAAAAAACCCACAAAAAAAAATATCCAAGATGAAACATTGACGAGAGGAAGAAAGAAAGTTGAGCAAATATATGATCCACTTATAGCTTGTTCATGACGCGATATTTGGATTATATATTAAATATACACTGACACGTACACACATATATATATATATATATATATATATATATATATATATATATATATATTTAGCCTTAAGTATATACATTAAATGATAAAAGAAACTGTTGGTGTCTAAAGTGTGTTTATCCGTTAAAAAGTATACATATATATATTATACGTTTGTGGTATAACCGAAATCTCCCGATATTTATATGTTACGAACTCTACACTTGCGCGTTTATATATATATTCTCGTGGAAAATCAAAACTTTCTCCGTTATCCAAGCGATAAGGACGCGACAGAGTTAGATAATAACGACGTGAATACGAATTGGCGAAATTCTATCCCGAGCGTCGTATACGAAATTGTATAACGCGCGTTAGCTGTTATCATAGTTTGTTAAGGGTCGTTGTGATAATCGGATATCCACTTGCACTTTAATGACAATAAAATCACGCTGAAAAGAAACGTGTGTTCGTTTTAACGAGGTAATCGTTACGTAGAAAAAGAATGGGGGTAAATGATTGAATTTCATTGGGTTTTGTTTTTTACGAGTAAAGTTTGAAAATAGTGTCGTAATTAATGATTGATTGTAAGATTGGATGATTAGAATTTTGATGTTTTTAGATTTTGTGGTCATTCGTTTCGTCGCTCGTTTAATTAGTGATGTAAATTGCAGGCGACGTGGAGGAGAAACTGTTGTAACATTGGACGATCGACTGTTGAGTCTTGATCGCCTCGAGACTCGGTGGGACGAGAATCTTGTCGAGGAGATTACCGTGCTCGAGGAGAGTGTGAAGAGCGTCGTTATAATTGCCTCGAAGCATTTTAGCGATCGACGTTACACGTTTTTTCGTCGATTTCGACAATTGTATCTCCAGCTTTTTCACGTCGATCGTTCTTTTGCAATTTGTACATTTGGGTAACGTCTCGGTTTTCGTAGGTATTCCGCAATTGGGACAATTGTAAGACGTCGTTGCATCTTCCTGTGGCAATTGAAAGTCTTTCGTGCAAGCCTCGCATATACAAGAAAAATGATATTTTTCTTGAAGATAACGTCGTCTCGAAGAGACCGAGTCGGTGACGAAATGAGGACCGTAACAGTCCAGTATTTCCGTGCCTTTTGGTATAAAGCGTAAAGCACGAACGACGACTTTGCCTACGATAAAGATAGAAACGTTAATTCGTTCTCGAATCGTCGTAATTTCTTCAACGATAGATTGAAAATAATTTCATTGAAAAAATAATCTTCGTATAATTCGTGAATGAAATTTTTGAAAGTTCCAAAGCGTTACAAATATGAAATGTTTCAGACTGAATTATTGCGTCGACTCACCGCCTGGATAAGTGTGTCTCACGACGTTGGGATAGCAAGAGTGATTAACGAGGCTTACGGTCGTATAAATCGCACCCCCGACGTTTCTCGGTTCCCATATTCTCGTTCTCTCGTCCCTCGAATTTTCCACGATTTCATAAGCGTTGCAATCCACCGATTGTATATGACGAAGTATACCAACCGCTACGAGAGAAATTTCGTCGATTTTCATGATCGTCGTTAAAGACGAAGATCGAGATTTTGCTAGGACGAAATCGAGACACTTTGCGAGAAAAATCGAGCGTAAAGAACGTTCGAGATTGAGGATACTCGATGAATCGGAACAGTGAGTTTCCAGGGCGAAAACCGTGCGATAATCGTGAGGATCGTAAGGTTCGATCGTAGCGTCGTGTTGCCGATCGCCTTTTTCCTCGTTGCTCAAACTTTCTTGATAATTCAAAAATTCATCGTCCAAATTGTTCGTCGAGAGGTCGATCGCTTTCGCTATCGTAGTTCTCCAGGCGAGCAACAGATGGGATCGATGCTCGCGCGCCATGTCGATATCACGCACGTTAGTCTCGTAGAAATAATCGAAAATCGTGCACTCGTAACGATGATACTTCGTCCAAGATTTTTTCTTACATTCGATCGAGCAATAAGCGACCGTTTGACAATTGTCGCATGGAATTTTGACGACGTCTTCAAGGTCGAGGGAGGCGTGACAGTGAAGACAATTGGTACGGAGAGCTCGACGATCGGTACTGAAGGAAAAAGGCTCGTCGACGATCAGAACACTTCCGTTTTTGATATTTCTCGTCGCGACGAGATGTCGTCCGCGAGTTCTGTCGTAAGCGAGCTTGACCGAATCCCCGCAAGATCGTAATTTACCGTTCGATCTTCCATCGATTCTTGGAATCGTCACGATCGGTTCCAAACTCTTTCTACCTTGTTTCAGGGACAATTTGTTCGAACGTTTCAGACGCTCGTTACACTTGACCTTGAGCTCGTTGCAACCGATATTTTCGTCCGTCGTTGAAAAATCGGCCATCTCGATTTCGGAAAATTCGTACGACGTTAAGGACGTAAGATAGTCGCAATCCTTGACGCATTTAACGAAAGCACCCGCGAAGTACCAATACCTCGCGCGTTCCAGTAGAATCGTCGCGAACAACGAGGTTCTCGAATTCGCCGCGAAAAGCGCCCGATCGAGTAAACCGATTTTCACTAAATTCTCCCGTTCGCCATTCTCGTTCTTCATCGAACGATACTTCTCGTACATCCTTCGTGCCTCCTCCTCGTCCTTCCCGTGATAAGATTCCTCGATCTTCAATCTCTTCGCTCGATCGATATCCATCAATATTTTAATCATCCCTTGTCGATCGCCGGTTTGACTGAGATTATTAAATTTATCCGTGAACGATTTCGTCGACGTGACATGATGCACCGATCGGTGAAACTCGCTCAAGGCCGCACTGGTTAGAAACAGAAATTCAAGAAACCGTTCGCAAAATAATATTTTGGAAAAAATTCAATAAAACAAAAAAAAAACAAAATAAAAACAAAAAATCATTCGTCGCGATTTTTCGAAAGATGGAAAATTCGTAAATTCAACGTCTCGTTGAATTCGATCGCGTTACATTCTTACCCCTTGCGCGTTGGCATTTTCCCGAAAAATTCGTGACACGCCTTTCTCGGTCACCGATTGGCAAAGCCCGTTGTTCTCAGGACAAGCTCGATCACACAGTGGACTCGGTTTGTAAAACGGTTTGCGTCTCGTGGAGACGCACAAGCTGAACTAAAATTAGAGTTCGTTACTCCCACTCTTGGTTTGTTTTCCACCGTCTTTGACTCCTACACGAGTGATTATTCGCGGGGGTGTCTCGAGGCAAACGTAAACGTACAGGTCGTTAAAAATGGACGACCCGAGGAAAGAAAAGGTGAGTCGGGATGAAAAACAATAAACGGACGAGAGACAAAAAAAGCGAGGAATAACGTAGAGAGAAAGAGAGAGAGAGACAATGGTTCGCTCTTTTTGTTCATCGTGAGCGTCGAGGGGCGTCGAGGGGCGTCAAGCGACGTATTTTTGGCCCGGCGTGTCCGAGATGCTTCCGAGATTTTTTGTCTCCCTAGGTGCTGCAAATAAACATCGTTACGTGTTGTCTCGAAGCAGACCCGCCTCGGAATTGAATCGACGGCGTCTTTTCCGGTTGCCAGGCGACCAGTCCGGGCGCCTCGAGACGAAGAAGAACGAGAAAACATAAAGATAATACAAACAAAAAAACCTGAAAATTCATTCCTAAAGGAAAATTCACCCCGTTAACAATTCTCCAGAATGAAATTTAATCAAAATATATCATCCTTTCCATCATCGAACAATTTTCATCGAATTTTTAATAAATCGTCGAAGAAAATTAAGTCTGTTTACGAAAAGACGTAGAGATAACGATCGTAGTAAAATTGTGGGATCTAAAAGCCAGTCACGCAGGACACGTATAAGGGCGTCCATTATATCATCCTCCCACTTCCGGCCCTGGGACGCGGAGGGCTGTGAGGCGCGTGGGCGTCGTACGTTCGTGAATGAAAAGCTCGGACGTGACGTCACCCCTCACCGTCGTAACACACCCCCGGTATCGTCGATTGTGTGCAATATCGCTTCCCTCGCGAAAGCTCGATCCATGAGGATGCGCATGCGCACTACTACCTGACCCTTGTACGTCGTCCCTGACGTTACTTGTTTTTTTTCCCACTTTTTATTCTTCTTCGTTTTTTTTTCTATCATACCCGCACATGCCTCTTCCACTCCCTCACGATTCAGTAGCGAGATACCGCGGTGGCGGCTCTTTCACTGCCCCGGACTTCTGCTCTGTCGTCGGTACGACACTGATCCGACAGTAGCTTTAGTCTTCGTCTATTAAAAAATAAATAGAAGAAAAACTACGACAGTTTTTACTTAGAAACGGAAGTTAATTTAAACAAGAATGTATATATATATACGTAGATCCTACGGTATATACGAATAAATATTGCATACATATGTATATGTATGTAAAAATATAAATTTAAAAGAAAATGAAGAAATAAGAAACCAAGTTCCAATATAACGATTCGACTTCTTTTTGGACGAGTGCTTTACTAAATCCGTGTATAATTGTGTCGTATAAGCGTCGTATGTAGAAGGGGGTTGAAAATACCGATTTTCGGTGTTTAAGTGCGCGAGATAAATCCTCCAGAAGTGGCAGAAACGCATGGACCCTCTTCGAAGGGTTGTTAAATAATATTTTTCGAGGTGATAATAAATCGGGCGTTCGTGGTAGGGGGTGATCAAGGACGTTGGTAAATAAGGGTCGAGGTGAAGAAGACAAATATCGTGGCCGGTGTGAAAACGTGAAAGATATAGTTGTTTATTGTCTTCGCTTTCTCTCTCTCTCTCTCTCCTTCCTCAATTTGTGAATATAATTATTAATCGATAGTTAAATGGGGCATTAGGTCGTTTTCGCATACGTTATACCACGAGTCGCCGCGACGATTTTACGTGCGACATACGAACGCCGGGATAATTGAAACACACGTTACTTCGGACAAGGACATTACGGTCGATTTTTCGTTAAGATCGACGATTATCGTTAAGGATATTATCTGTTCTATGCCCTGGGCTACGTCGACGTATATGATGAAATTACAGCTGCTCGTTATCGAGACGGATTACTGCTGGAGGAAGGCATTGCTAAGGTAAAGTCAAAATGTTTTTACGTATTGATATAATTTTTGGAAATGTATATTTTTTTTATCATTAACCATCGATCATTCCTCATGAGAAATTTCTTCTGATAATTTGAAAATTGAGTGAAGTTTATAAAGTCCACTTAGTGGGTTTTACATAGATTTTTAGTTAAAATAAAATTATACCTTGTAGGACGATTTAATAATGGAAATTAATTCATCCGTGTAATTTATTATTCTAATGAAAATTGTGTCATTTAAATTGGATATTTTTTCGGGGAATTCATTATTACGAAAAATTTCATCACATTATTTCACGTGTGTCGTAATTTGTTGATCGTAATCTCGTATTGCTCTCGTTGATATAATAATAAACGAGTATTTAATGATCCGGCTTGTACACCGCGATATTTGAATTGTCTCTGGAGAATTCCATGAACAATTCCATCCAAAGGGGAAAAAATGTCACCATCATATTTCGAATTTGGGTCAATTGCTTTGCTCGCGCATATGGCACAACGCCAATGCTCTCTTTCTCATATTCTTCTTATTTCTCGTCTCCGCGGAGTCTGGTACATTAAATGATCTTGTATCTCGTTTTATCTACGTTTCTTGTCTTCGTTTTTGGCTTCGTTTTTTTTCATATCTATATAATTTCTGATCCAATGCGAAAATGATCGCAAACTCGTTCAAATTTGAGGTAAATTTCCCGCCCTTGTGAAGGCTACGTCTCATGAAACAATATGGCCGCCGCGCGAAGTTTCGTTGTTCGTGGATTGGCCACTATGCGCCGCTGGCCACCTAGTGCCAACTTCAGAACGTTGTTAACAAACTCGCTTCCGTTCCCCCTCCGTCCCAGTTACCCTCTGACCACCACACATCATCGCACACTTCGTAATATAACCAAAGAGTTCGCGATCTCGGTACAGATGGATATGTAGGAGAACATTCCGTGGTGTGTAAACGAGGAAGGAGGCTGTGTGAGCCCGTAGTGCGTGAGGGCGGTCAGATCTATTGAGCTTTAACGTTGTCATACATATATACATATATATATATGTATATATATATATATATATTTATGTTCATTTATACATATACAATATAAACTCGTATCATCGATATATAATGTTCGTGCATCAAGTGTGAATCGTGCGGTGTGCTATGAGTTTGCGTCATAGATCGGACGTTAGTAACGAAGAAGCAGCATCGCGGCTGTCGCGAATAAACCCCGAATACTCCACGACGAGTCCAAACGAGAGAGAACGGAGATTAAAACACACGCTATAATCGCCTCCTCTTGTCGTCGAGTGTGTCCATGTAAAATAATACATTAAGCTCGTCCTTAATAGTTGGTTAGTTTTTGTGCTGTTTGATACCAAAAAAAAGTGCTTCCACTCTCTCTATACATATAGATATATCACGCTCTCGCCCTCTGTCTTTATTTTACGCGAAGCGGATTGAGACAGCGCGTGTATCGTGTCTCGCGAGTCAGTATTATAACGATATATACATATGTATACACGCATACATATATATATATGTATATACATATCGATATATATACAAAAGGCTCCGACTTCGTCGTTGACTCTTGCTCGGCGGGGAATGTGCACGTTCGGTCCGAAATGCGTCCAATACGAAGACGTTTTATTTATCGTTAAATAAACCTAGCCTATACGTTTTTGGTCACTCCGCGCTAAATACGCACGCTTCGTAGCACGTCGTGTAATATCGTGTGTATACATATATGTGTAATATGGAATATATATTTAAATGTTGAACTAAATATATATTCATATCCATACGTGTATACATATATATATATATATATATATATAGCTGTGAGCGCGAATATACTCTACAAACTAGTAGTGAAAAGAGCGTATATTTAGTGAACGTATATCTATATATATATATAACTGTCACACCATATGCAGTAGTAGTGCGCGTATGTATGAGTAAAAATGCATAAGTTAAGGCTACCTGTCAAGGTCGAATTGCCCACCGCGTTAACAAGGTATGGGGAAGCCTAAGAAACAGGTATTGATAAAAATTATACAATTAAATGAAAACCAAAAAAAAAACTAATATTCCTACTCGTTCTCCATCGTGTTGTCTTAACACGTCCAGAAATTCATGCGTAACTTAACCTAGCTTTGTTCTCAGTTGGGGTGTTGTAGCTTTGGCGTTGAGAAGGGAGCATGCACGAAACTATTTAGATTTTATTCATTGTTTTCTTTGTTTTGGCATATTACAATATGACTGGTGGCCGCTTTGGATTTCATGTTACAGAGATACGGGCGAGATTTTTTTGTTTTTCAAGCGAGATATTCGACGAGGTGGCAGGGACGCTTTATTTGCTGATGAAATATACCCAGGGACTGTCGTAAAACTTGGTTCTTCTCGAATTTTTGTCGATGAAAATCTTCTTCTAACCATCATCAAGCACCGAGTGGAATACTTGTAGCGTCATGAAACTTCATCGTGCTAATCTCATTGATGCATTCTCATTAGGAGGATTAAGATAACAGATGTTTGACGACACAGCGCTTAATCTGTCACAATACTAATAATATCCGGGTGCCCAACTGTCTTTTATCGTCTGTAAGTATACCTCCTCCGTAGAGACTTTTCAATCCCATAACGTCAGATACGAAAGATTATCGCAGTAACCAAAAATATTTGTACCGTTCCATCCGTTAGCTAAGCCAAGGTTAACGGTCTAACTTTCATTTTCACAAATAACGGTTCTAGTGTTAAAATCAAGCGTCATTCTTAGAATACAATTCTCCAATTTTTCGAATTCGTTGCCAGAATAACGTTCTCGCAATAATCTCTGATGAAAAATTTGTCTCGTACATAAGCGCAGCAGTTTGAATAATAGTATCGAATACGCTCGTACGACGTCTAAAAATGGACGATACCAGCAAGTGGTTGAGGAAAGTCGATAATATTTATCAATTTCGAAAGAATGAATTTATCTCCTGCCTGTCAGAGGGAACATTTTTCGTTGGGACTGTCCGTGCTACACATTCGAATAGGTCACCACACGCGCACGCATGCGCGAGACCGTTAACGACTGTGAGTAGACGAAAAGTGCTGATTTCAATAACAATTATCTCGAATTAGAAGCGATCGATCAATCTCAAATCTCCCTACGCTCTTAGACATTGTTGTAATTAATTCACTGGCCAACTTTTCGACCGAAAAGAATAAAATCAATTATACTCTCGTTCCACACAACTTTTGCCTCTACGTGTATATATAAATACAATACATATGAATAACTGTCGTACGTTGGTATACGTGTATACCAATGCTCTACAAATAAGCCAGTGGCGTGACGCTCGATGTTAACGCGTATTTCTTCGAAGTCTAGGTAAATCATACGAAAACTCGATAAAGGCAAAACTCGATCGAGTGTCACAGTCGTATTCAAAGCCGTGACTCAGAGGCTAGGTCGACGCTCGGTTTTTGCATCAACAATATTACCATTCGTATATATAACCTATACATACTTATGTATCTCGCTGATCGACAACAGCGAGTCGATGGACGAAGGCTCGAGATTAAAATTCGTCGTGGTTCCGAGGGAGTTGTGAAAACAGAAATGATAAGAGAGACCAGGCTTTTATGTCAAAGTCCATATATATAGTACGTTAAACTCTCTCGTTCATTCCTATTCGTACTTTTTATATTCGTTGTTTGTTACATCCCATTCGCATCGATACTATTCGACTCGTGGTCGTTCTCTCGTTGGTGTTACGTCGTGATAAACAAGACTTGAGAAATTCACGAGGTTTACTCGTTTATCGAGTCTCGTAGTTCTCGTAACACGGCTCGTTACCGCGATTTTATAGATTTCTATGAATAACCGACTGCTCATAGATTTCCATAAAATGGTTAAACTCGTGTAGTGACCTTGGCACGAAGAAGGAGACGCACTTGAGCAAAGTTTCAAGGTCTTGTTTCCTTTCTCGTACGAGTCTCTACACTATCCACGTTGTATCGGCTCTCGGTTTACAACGAGACGAATTTAATCAATTTTAAATCTTATCAGTTTTTCTTCAGTACACTTACACTACGTCGAGACATTCGTTCTCTCTCAAAAGATAGCGATACAAAATTTCAAAGACCTATGTCTCGCGTGATCGAAACGAAATATTCTCGTCGAAGATTATTATCGAAACGCATTGATAACAAAAAAATGTATATTTCCGGAAATTTCGTTACTCGGACGGTACGAATGAAATCACCAATTTCCAAGGTCATTTGTTCTTCAGTTTCGTTAAGAGTCGGTGATACAGGCGACGTCCACTTCGAAAATTTGATCAGCAATCATACGAGCACTAAACAACCGATCAGTTTAAAAATTGGCAGGTATACAGAGAATGATGGCAAAAAGTGACTCTTGGTATTTTTTTTCCGAAATTTTGAAAATAGTGTTGCAAGCGACGAGCGATTCAAAAACGCCATCCGTACTTTCTCCGGTACAGAGCGTTAAACTTTTCATGGTATCTAGAGAATTATGATAAACATTTTTTGGAAAAACAACACCAAGAGCCACTTTTTGCCATCATTCTCTGTATACCTGCCAATTTTTAAACTGATCGGTTGTTTAGTGCTCGTATGATTGCCGATCAAATTTTCGAAGTGGACGTCGCCTGTATCACTACCTCTTAATACGATTCGATACAAAAAAAACAATGAAATAGTACAGGACAAAAATACTCGTCGCGTTTTTTAAATTCGTTTCTCGTCTCGAATTCAGTGAAACTTATCGATCGAATCGATGACCTTGAAGCTTTAAAAAAAAAGCTTCAAGGTCAACAAAAAAAATTCTAATTCTCAAACTCAAAGAATAATGACAAGGGGTAAGAATAATTTCGATTGAAAAACGACCATAACGATTAACGAGAGAAAAGTCGCGAAACGCGAACCGAGCGAATCTTGCGTGCAACCTCGCTCGATCCGCCGGTCCAAATCGGGCCGATGCGCTCTCGGTGTAACCGTACTTCTCTCGTACGATGCCGTAAGACAGAGTTAAGAAGGTTCGCGAGTTAAAGAGCCCGCATTCCGATCTCTTCCTTACGTACGACGATCTCTCGAGTTCGAATCGGTTAACGTCGTTTCGATCGTCGCCATTTTTTTTTTTTTAATTTTTTTTAAATTTTTGCTATTGTTTTTATTATTTTCAATTCGATCGCTCGTAAATCTCTTTCTTCTCTAATTTACCTCGACAATGTTCGGCTCGACGTTATTTTTGGGGTAGCGGTTATCTCGCTCGATCGCGTTCGAGGCCTCGCGCGCGGTCAATTCGGCCTTTCACTTGATCTTGGAACAAACCGCAGGGAATCCAGCGCGCTCTCGTTTGTTTTCGTTCAGTATCACGTCGGACGCGTGCCCGACCTGCGGAACGAGGCGAGCGCGTCGTTAGAACTAGCGCGAAAAGGAAAAGAAAAAAATACACAGAAAGAAAATATTCTCGTCACGTTTCTTCCTCGATCGCGCATTGTTGTGCTACGTTCGTTCAATTTTTGTTTTTTTTTGGTTGTTGTTGTTGTTTTTCCATTGTTTCTTTCACGTCGTTGATAAGAAGAGAAATAAAGCGGAAATTTAGTCATCAGTGTGGAAAATTTTCGTAACGCACACGCGTCTCGAAGCCGACGGTGAGGAATCGAGTCCGTGGGAATCGAGCGCGCGACGCCCACGATTCGCGAATATGCAGCGCGTACAAACGATCTTCCTGCCCGATCCGTAAGTTTAATCGTAAAAAAAAGAAAAATTTTATCGTAACGACAAAAAATTGTCGAATTTTTGTGTAATAGAATTGAACCCAAGTTTTTGTAGTTTTCTCGTGCGTTATTATTTCATCGTGAGCCAGGTAGCTTCGTTTATTTATTAGCGAATCTTGTCAGTGGTTTTTTCTTCGCTTCTTATCGTCTCTCTCTCTCTCTCTCTGTGGAGTTCTTCTCGCTAACTTGTTCCTTCTTTTGTCGGTCCTTCGAGAATCTTTCATTGGACACCTCGAACTGAGAGAAGAAAGAGAGAGAGAGAGACACGTGTTTGCCAATGTGACGACACGATTGACCGACTTTAATTTGCGTCGTTCGTCTCCCAGCATCTCTTCCTATAATCGAAATTGATTAAGAACACACTCGACCCATTCCTCGATCGCTATAATTCGTTCTCCGGTCGAAGCCATTTTTTTATCTTGTGTAAAATTTTCCTCTCTTTTGCATCTTGAAATTAATATTTCTTCTGATAAAAAGAACTAAAATATAGAAATACGGTTTTGCGTGGAAAAATTAATATTTTCAAATTGTCATGGTGACTCCATCCCACGCTTTTTAGTATTTTTCCTCGAGACGGAATGACGAAGAGGTCGTCACGATCCGGCGATGACGCGCTTCGTTCTTATCGTCTGAGTATTTCTAGTTTTTCCCGCACTTGACTCACCGGCAGAGCCAGAAGCCCATTTTTACCCAACGTTCGATCTCGTCGAATATTTCTCGACCTCGTAACGAAATCGCATTTTTCTCCACAGGGTAAAAAAAAAAATAAACGAAAGAAACAAAAAAACAATAAAATCTTATACGAATTTTAATTCAGCCTCGAGTAAATAATTTCCAATGGCTGTTCGAACATCGTGAAATTATTCGTCGGGTCGAAACTAGGCGAGCGATTTGAAAAGTTGTCGAAATTCTAAATTCGCGAAATTCGCGAGACGAAGCAGAGACCGAAATATTTATCTTATCATCGTGTTTCCCTTCTACGCGGTGTAATAATTGTCCGTCGTAATTGTCGCGAACGCTCGTGAGTCACACGAGACTCGAAGACGGCGTAGAGCTCGCCGTCTTTCCAGTTCGTTGGTGCGAGATTCGCAAAAAAAAAAATAAAGATATTCGCAAACTTTGTTATCAAGCTAAAAAAAAAATACACCGGTAATAAAATTTGCAGAGCCGAGATTATTTCTCGAATCGAGCCAGACCGGAGTGATCGTCGACATCGTCGATCATTCGTTTTTAGTTTCGACTCGAGTATAAAAAAAAAAAAGAAAAAAACGTAAAACAGAAAACATGAAAAATATTCAAGGATTTATCTTTTCGCGTTGCCGCGCGTCTCGAAACGTTCGAAGATGCGCAAAGAAAACGTTGCAATATTTTTCCCATATCTATATGAACAACAGGCTCGCCGGTAACGTGTGTACTGCGTTTCGCGTTTATTTTCGCACTCGACGAAACGTCGTTGCTAACTACGTTGCGAAAGAATTTCTTCGCGGGTATACGCAAGCCGCGAGAACCCAATGTGTATTATCGTTGTATTAGCGTCATGGAGAGAGGAACAAAAAGAGAGACAGAGAAAGAAAGAGACAAAGAGAGAAAGAGAGACAAAGAGAGAAAGAGAGAAACGAAGAGGGAGGGAGAGAGAGAAAGAGAGAGAGAGAGAGAGAAACAAAGAAAAAATACGATATACGGTCATCAAATACGTACATCGCGTCAATTGGACGCGCGCGTTATGCAGCGGTAACCGACAACGTCCTCGGTCCAGCACTCGGTCGTCGAGTGCGAGCGATCCGCGCATTGCGCATTCGCGTAAATATAGACGCGCGTACAGGTCACGTCGATTCAACCGATTTTTATATATTTTCTGAAAAAAAAAACAAAAAAAACAAAAAAAACATTCGTAAAAGCTGTAAAACGTTGTGAGAAATAACAAAAGTTTACGAGTTCGTTGGTAAACAAATAAAATAGGGGAAAACAAAATTTGCGTTGATTTGAATAAATTCTTAATTTTGTTTCTTTTTTGTTTCTGCACGAATCAAAGAATTTTGTTTACCGAACTAGACCGGTTGAGAATTTATGCAGGACTTTTTCTGGCGCGTGTGTGTGTATTTTTGTCGGAATTTTTCATTTATTTACGAATTTTTGGAATTTTTAACTTGTTTACAAATTTTTGATGAATTGTCGAGTTTGCACGAAACGACTCGTGCGCGAGGGACAATTTCCGCCGGTGGATTTCACGTAACGCGTGGTAGACGTAGCAATTGCATTGTTACGAACGCCGTAGTAATTACGTAAGCTTCGATTAGCGAGGAAGATAATAAAAGAAAACAAAAACAAAAATGAAACGAAAAAAAAACAAAAAAAAAACGTGGGATTAGAACTCTGGCGCGATTTAATCACCGTTGTTCTCGATTAGTACGAGCCGTTTATCAATTACGTTTGATCCACGGATCTTCCGCGGAATTAAACGTTATCGAAAAAAATCCTCGTATCTTTTTTAACGCGCAATATAATTTCGCCTCTTTTTTCTGTTTTTTTTTTCTCTCGTTCGAGACATAAAACCAAGGGATTAAATCCTTGCGCGATGAAATTTTGTAATTGTTACCCGGGGAGATCTTATCTCGCCTTGCAATCTGGACGATTTATAAGTATGGTTCGCGATAATTACGTTAAAAGAGCCAAGAAACGATATATTTCGTTTTATCTCGTTGAATCGAGTTGAAAAAATGAAAGTAAAAAAAAACCACAACAACAACAAAAAAAAACGTAAAAACGAGGTTAACGATTTTTCGACCGATATTTAATGATCGACGAAAAAAAAACAATACGTTCATCTCGATAATCCAGGCGGTCGGTTTCCGGAGCGAAGGTTTCCCTCTCGTGTCGTTGGGGAATGTAATAGAGGCGGGGGGGGGGGGGGGGGGTACGATGGCAGAACCTTGCCGAAACTCCCACCGCGTCGTTTAATCCATCGAGAATTCACCGACTGGCGTCAGCGCTTCGAGGTGAAACACGATCGTAAATGGTTGCCGTTCCTTTTCTTTTTTTTTTTTACTTCTTCTTTCCTTTTTTTCGGCGGACGCGATAAGGTCAATCCTGAATCATTTTATTCAAATTATCGTCGTTTCGACGTTCGTTCTATGTACGAAAAAAAAAAGAAACTCATTGCACAATTTACCGTTCGCTGAAACCTGCGATCTTTTGTTTCAAATACAAGTTTAATCTATCATAATAATAATAATAATAATAACAACATAATAATATTTTGATCATTATTATAATTAAAATATAATGTAATAATAATTAATACATTTTCAATATTTTCATAAATACATTATTATTATTATTATTACTGTTGTCGTTATTATGTTTTGAATTATGAAATATTTCGCAAGCTTCCCTCCTCGAGTAAATTCAGCGTGTCGAGCGATTTCGTCCCTCGAGCCGCCGTGTGTTATGAGGTCGCGATAAACGTACCGCGCGACGAACGATAAGACAACCGGTTTTCTTTCGCTTATCCAGAGTCGTTTGACAGGTCGCGAATCGTCGAGCAATTACATATGGAATAGAAAAGCCTCGGGGCTGGCAGGTAGGAGGGGGGTATGGCCTGAAATTTTTTCTTTTTTTTTTCTTTCTTTTTTTTTCGTTTTTTTTTTCTTCCCTAGTCGCGGTCGCGTACTCGTCGCGAAAGACGTTCGAGTCCAGTCTAGCCTCATGGCCCTTGGCACGTGCAAACGTCGTCGCTTCTCGACTCTCGTCGCCGTTCATCGACGTCGAAGTCGTCGAATTCGCGATTCTTCGTTATCCGACGATGGTTCTTTACCCATGTACAATCTCTCGTGCCCTTTGTGCCGAAAATCGAGATGCTCCTCGTGTCCCCATATTTGGTAATAATGTGAAAATCGATACGATTTTTGGTATCGTTGAAATACATTTTTTTATAATTAATTTAATTGTCCATCGCGCGATTGTCCTGATCTCGAAATAATTTTTTTAATCGTTCGAAAAGTCTGTAAATATCGAAGGTATTTATCGTGGTAAAATTTAACAGAGAAATAAAACAGTTCGCGGATAATAGCTTGTATAAAATAACGCTCGAGTTTCAACGGGAGAATGAGAGGCGATCGAGAATTATTAACGACGGAACGAATGAAATTTCCTGGCGATCGAGTTATTCGTCGAATTCGCGCTGAAATCATTGCTTCCGATTTTTTTTGTCTATTTTACTTAGGCGCCTGGGGTGTTTCCTCGAAATTTTCTACGGTTTGGGTTTTATTTGTTTATTTTATTTTTTATTTTTGACGAGGACCGTCGTGTCTCTTCGAAAATTCCCTGGAGTTATGGTTTATTCCAAGTGGCAAAAGTAACGAAGCTTTCGGGGTAGTTACCGTATAGGGGCGTTTTATTATCCCCGTTCGTTAGGAAAAGAATTAAAACAGGGCAAAACTGTATAATTGTCAGAAAATAAGATATTTTTCATGAATTTTTTAAAATTCACTTCATGTTTTTTTTCGGGGCTCAATTAAAGATATATTATTCTACGTACATTAAAGTAGATTCGCGTAAATTTTTATTGAAAACAAAACAATAGTTCAAGTACAATAAATTTGTCTCGAAATCAAGTTTTTCGAAATAGTAATTTTCAAAAAACGGCTATTTTTTACCAACCAACCAACGATTGCTTTTTTTTTAATTTACTTGAATCTACTCTAACGTATGTGTCATATCATACCTTTAATTGAGCCCAATAAAATCATTTAATGAATTAAAACAATTCATGAAAAAAAAAAGTTAGTTTTTCTGACCGTCACAGTTTTGCCTTAATTGTGCGACGTTCGAGTCGTAGGCGTGGCAGACACCCGGGAGTCCAACGGACGTAGAGTTTCGAATATTAGTCTTCTTTTCGTTGTCTCGGGCCTTGGAATCGGTATCTATGCGGGTATGCGAGTTGTAACGAGCGCGATACGAACGTTCTATCCACGCTTGGTTCGACGAGTGAGCGTATTATTTCTTTTTCCTACCGTCGACGAATGCACGTACCGCGCGAATCGTCCGAGAGTGTGCAACACGCTTCACCAGCCACGAGACTCGATAATTCACAATTACGAAACGCTTGCTGGACCGCCTTGGACGTTTCATCGGTGTACGCCTTCGCGATATTACCTCGAACGTAATCGAATAAATCACCACTTCGTCGCAGACTCGAAGAATAATTTTTTCCAATCGTTAGAACGATTTTTTTTTTAATATAAATTGTTAGGTCGAAGTTCAACGCTGTAGTTTTTTTAATAGACTCGTCTTTCGTAGAACGATAAATTCTCAGTGAGAGAAGTTTCAGTTTTACTGGAAATTAAACATTATCCAGTGTAATTTAAATTCTAAAAGTAGAAATATTTTGTTGAATTTTTGGCTTATTATTGTGACAAACTTATCAGTCGAGTAAAATAATAATTTTTCTTAATCGTGTACGTGCCTGATTTCGAATACGGAATCGTGAGAGATACTCGTGCGAGCGGCGATACGAGAATAATTGGTTGTTGCATTTTTAAAAAACCGAGAGTCTGACTCTGGTCTGGGCATGTAAAATCGTTTCTGTTTTTGTTTCCATGCATGCATTAGCGTTTTTAGATTGCGAGCCACCCGAGTCGCGAGAGAGGCCTCTTCCTCTGTAATAATAACCAGAAGGCCATCCACATGTTCTCGGCCATCTCTCAACTTATCGCTTGCATACATTCCATGCCTCGATGTACTCACACGTACCCCATTACGTAAATTCTCGACGTTAGAGCGAATTTCTTCCTTCTAATAATTTATTGTCTTTGGACATTTTTCACTTTTGTTCTCGGTACGTTAAAAACAGGATGGTATTGGATCACAAGGCAACGAGTCTTCACAACGATTACGGAAGTTTCGATCGTCCATTGGCCGGTGGTGAGGGACACGAGAGGGACGTGGAGGCAGCTGTTGATGGAAGTAGCAGTGGAATGGCACAGTCGAGCGACGTTTATCAGAGGCAACCGTTGCTTCCCGGTGCACCGGTCAAGGGAAAAGATAGATGGGGAGGCGTTGGCTCGAGCTCCGATTATTACGAGGACGACGAGCACGACAAGATCGAAGAGATCGGCCATACGAGACACGCCGGTTTGCAGAATGGCTCGGGAAGCGGTATCGTGAAACTCGATATACCACCACCATTGAGAGAGGAACCTCGGTTTCCGAAAGAAAAATGGAAAACCCTTCTCGGTAAGGAAGATACGACGGAGACAACGTTTTTCATTGGTCGAGAAGTCTGATGGGTTCGTCGCTGAGACGGAGAGAATATTTGGAATATCAATTTTATTGATTGAGGCGAATTTTTTAAGAAACGATTTTATTCAAGAATTTACGGTGAACGAGTCTTTATTTTTTTCTCGTTTCTCGAACCGTTCCCAGGACGAACGTCCATCGACTTCTTTGGATCGTTGACGACGATCATCTTTTTTTTCACGATGACACAAGATCTTTCTATTTTTGTTTTGTTTTGTTGCAGCATTCCTATTTATGGTTGTAAGTTTTATATTGACAACAACGTCCCTCGCAATGTTGCACGAACGTGTGCCCGATCGTGCTACCTACGGTCCCCTTCCCGACATCGTTCTCGACAACGTCACCGCACAGGATTGGGCACTCGACGTTTCCGAGGTTCTCATAATGATCGTATCGAATTCGGCAATGATCTTCATCGTTTTTCACAAACACAGGTGAGATATTCAAACTCCTACTTACGAATAAATTTTAGATTACGTTGGAAGCCACGAGAGAGAGAGCGAAAAAAATAAATCAAATTGAACGTTACGGGGCAATTGTAATCGAAATTTAGCGTGTCTGTTAAATATTTGCATATCGAACCGTCGTGTGACTCATCATTTACTTTGAACGTAGCTTCGTGGCCTCGATATGCTAGTTTAATAAATATATGTACATATATATTGTTACATATATATAGTTTACATGTATATTTATGAAGAAACCAAGACGTGGCTACCTTTGTAAAGAATAATACACCTTTTTTTGGCACTGAATCTGATTTGTTTTTACTAAATCGTTGATTTTTCTTCAAGGTTCATTGTCGTAAGAAGAATATTCCTGCTGATGGGTATGCTATACATAATGAGAAGCATTACGTTTTACGTGACGGCATTGCCAATAGCGAGCAAGACCTACTTCTGCAGCCCAAAGCTCAATCACACGACTCCTCTGGTTATTACGAAGAGGGTACTCCAGATAATGTCTGGCTTCGGTTTGTCGATAAACGGCAAGCACATTTACTGCGGTGATTTCATCTTTAGTGGTCACACCGTAGTTCTCGTACTTTGTTACCTGATCATCAAAGAATGTGAGTAGATTCGTATAAATTAAGCGTTCAACGGTTGATCAAACACTGGGCCTAATCTCTCTTCGACAGCAAAAAGTAAAAAATGCACATTCATCGATGTAGAAAAAAATTGAGGTCGAGTGTCGTTGTACTCGTTGCCCTCGGTTATCGAGCACGCGAGATAATGAGTCGGGCAAAAAGTGTCGAGTTTGAGTCAAAGGGAGTGCTTGGAAGTTTGCAATCTCTTGATATATTCGCATAATAAATTTGATGAAAACATTAGTCAATTTTTTGTACTAGAAATTTTGTTTAGCCCGACTCGATGAATTGTAAATGTTTTTGTCTGGCTCTGTTTTCTTAGACTCCCCGAGACGATGTCAGCCGATTCATTGGCTAGCTGGTCTCACAGCGCTCGTTGGGATCGTTATGGTCCTAATCTCTCACAGCCATTACACCGTGGATGTTGTCATAGCTTACTGGGTAACGACCCGGTTATGGTACATTTATCACACACTGGCCAATAACTCGCATCTCAAGGTGAATATATACTCTCTCTTGTTTCGATAATCATACATGCTTCGCTCATTTTATGCGAATATTTTGTTGAATCTTACTTTGTCAGCTTATCAATGCATTTTTGATCATTTATGTCTGTTCACAGCAATACGGACCAAACAACTTTTTGGCACGGCTGTGGTGGTTTCCAATGTTCAAGTATTTTGAGAAAAACGTGGGTGGTGTTGTACCACGACAATACGACTGGCCTCTGCCCTGGCCTCGAAGATTTCTTGCCAAGCATCCCAATCGGGACAGTTAATACTTGTCTCGGGTTCGCGATGGAGCCTACGTTCACGGGGTTATATTCGATTGTATATACTACACTTAAGGCTTATGATTACAGAAGCGTCCTCGTCCTCGGGTAACGAAAAACAAGCGAAAAGAAGAGTCAAAGAACGAATGAGAAAAAACAAAAATCACGTGTAAAAGCGCGAAGAGTAAGTAAGAGAATAATGTGACTTTTGACTAGCCCGTCTATTACGGGTACATTGATAAATTCATTCGGGGATCGTGTACTCCGAGATGTAACGCTCGAGCGTACATTTTTAGTGAAAAAGAAAGAAAACAAATCACAAAAAAAAAAAAAAAAACAAAACAAAACAAAAAAGGAAACAGAACGCTGCTTATCCCGTCACGCCCGTTGTTCACGTCGAAGCTTTCCAACTGTATTTTTCCGGTTAACTTTGATACTACGTCGATTTACACGAATCTTGAACAAGTTAGAGGATATATTTCTTAGTCAAAATTGTTCTTGTTTTCCCTTATCTTTTTTGTACAAGAAGTTGGGAGTATGGTATCGACAAATACAAAGAACACTTTGCGGGACAGTGATATTACAAACAAAAAACGGAAAATATATATATATATATATTTATAGAAAAGTCAATGCAGTTTGTTTATTCGATAGAAGTATTTCGTTGATTAGGCGCGAGAGAGAGAGAGAAGTCGTGACGATAATTATAACGTCGACGCGCATACCAAATCCATCTCGAGAAACCCTCGATAAGGCTGCTGCACAACGCGTGTCATCATCCTCCAATTAATTAAATTTTACTTTCTCGTTCCGATCGTTCGATCGTACATTTATATTCTTCGTAAGTTATACGAGTGCCCCCCAAGAGAGCGAGCTCCGTTTCTTGTTGAACGTAAAAATTCGTGAGGGCAATCCGATAACGACTTATTCCGGTGAAAATGGAAATACAGAATTAGGAAACTGTAACCGATGACGATAACGATGTCGAGTCGTGCCAAGCGTTTCCACATCCCTTAGTTCCACCTTGCAGATTTTCCTCGATCGCTCCTGTTGTTCGTGGTCCTCATGATGATTGCCATTGTCAACGTCTTGAGTAACAAGTTCAGGAGCCTGAAAGAACTGAACCTATCCTATTACTAGAGTGAACCGACGTAGATCGTGGAATTTTGTGGGACCAATTCACATTGGAACGCTCAAAGATACACATTTAGCCGTAGTACAGAAGACGAGCTAAGTCATTCAAGCTGAAAGTATTCGAGCAATTTTAGAGAAAACAAATCATAAAACGACGAACAAATGACGAAACAAGCTCGAGGCTCTTTCAGAATCGTTGGTAGAGAAACTTAATGCGCCGTTGAGCAGAAACTCTTGAATATGAATCTCAGCTATTGTACTCGAATGCTTCACAAAAGTCTTTCAAGTCCCGTTACCTGACGGATACCCGATAGAAAAAACGAAACATAGAGGAAAGAGAGAAAAAGATGATAAAAAATAAAAAAGTGGCTCGAGTGGAATATTTCCCGTTCTTAAAAGAAATAAGAATATCGTGAAAAGTGGTAGTTTGACTTTCCTCGGAGTAACGTCGACGTGCGTGGGTATATTTGCCAGCGGAACAGGCATAGAATCGACGAGGATGAGTTTGAACAAATAATCGCAAATAAAAAAATAGGCCGAACGATTCTTAAATTTTAATCGCGTTGATGGACACTCGCAGCGAAATGTATTTAAAGATTGTACGAATATCCGTCGCTCGGACGTTGTTTTCTTCTTCCTACGCTTTAATCTTATATATTTTAATTAACAAAAAAAAATGAAAAAAAAACAACAACAAAAAACAAAGATTCCTCCCGATTCTTGCCGGACGCGCGATCGCGACTGGAGAACTCGTGATTTATCTCGTCGCGAGTCTCTCGTCCATCGCACATATATAAGTTTATTATATTTTCTTGTCTCGAGACCCAACCCGGCCGTTTATTTTCCGGGGAATTCCAAACTTTGGTAGACGCGCGAACACAACGAGCGTTAAACGAGGCTTCTCGCGACGATCGAGTAAATACGTAAATTTAAATATGCGTTGAAGAGACTGTGACCACAGAGGAATTGGTATATTGCACTTCCCGGTCGCGGTTATAAAAGATTACAACAAGATGCTGTGCCTCCTACGGCTATCGATATTCCTCCTATATTGACAAAATGTCTGCAAAACATTAAACACACATATGTATACATACATATATACATCTATATATATATATGTATTTATAGATATGTGTGTACATAAATATATTTTTCATAAGATAATAATGCGATTCGTTGTAATTCGTAGCGTGCATAAAAGCCCTCTGAACAATTGAGTATACATTTAATGAAAACGTTGCTTAGTGCGTGTGTGTGTGCGTATGTGTGCGTGTGCGAGTGTACGTATGTATGTATATGATGTATATGACGATCGCGTACGTATATTATACCACGTATATTTTGCATATATACTTATATATATATATAAATTGTGCGGGTAGAACAGATTTCGATCGTGCCGCTAGAGAACTTTGTATATTATCGTCTATTTGATCTGGATACATACAACAACAACAACAACAAAAAGAAAACGTTGATCTACCAGATTTTCAAACCGCGTCGTCACTTTGGAAGGATGCTTTAGGTGTATATAATATTATAATATAAATATGTATATATGAAGCTTTCCACCCCAAGATAAACCACAAGTCGGTTCTTCACTATCGATAATTTAACAAAACAAATCTTTCGTTACGTTACCAATGTGTAAAATGAAAAATTCGTCGAATCGGATTTTGGGAAATCTAAAAAAGAAAATCCAGATTGCAGATTTGTTTCCTTACGTAATGGAAGATTTGCTTAATAGTCGATGAGGCGAGGGCCAACGTGGGTGTGATGTTGGAGTGGAATGCCTCGTGTACATACATACGTGCATCCGATCATAAATACTACAATGTTTAGAAGTTTAATGGCCGAATGTTCAACTGAAGTAACATAAATATTACAGAGGGACTGTTATATACATACTTTACAAGTATAAATAATGTTAAATACACATACATAAAATATGATATATATTTGTGTTTATGTACGAATTATTATATGTGAAAGGTCTATATGTGTGTGTGTGTGTATAGGTACGTGGGTATTTATATACATACATGTAAATGCATGTGTATATATATAAACGCATAACGATTAACACATTAAGCTTTAAACAATACATCGATCCACACACACACATTGGAAAAAAAAAGTTGAAACTTCCTCTCCCAAGTGGCAGATGAATTTCGTTGATGTTTAAAGTATATATATATATATAAACGTGCAAATGCGGCGCACGGATTAGTACGGGCGCGGCTGTGTCTTTCATATGGATACATCTATATTTTTACGTGTAGATATTTTTTGGTAACTTGTTACAAACATCTGTCTAGAAGTAAACGAAATGCATACGTTGTAAATAACGATAGTGGAAAGAGTTTTTTGTTTGTTTTGTTGTCCGGCTAGCAATCTCCAATGATGATCGATCTAGGTTTCTTTCCTCACGGCGGAATTAACGTTTGCGCGATATTCGCGAACGAAGAATAATATTTATATATTACTTCCGGCGGTTAAAACTTTGTTCTACCGTGGAACGATGAAATAACGATTTCTTGTTTTTCGTTCGTTAACGTTTGTGTACATACGACTTTATATATAGTTATTTATCTCAAGTTCTATCGCTATTATTACATTATTACAATAAACACGAAGAAAACAGGATGTATTGGAATTATCCCTCCGACTTAAATCGTTGATAAAAATAATTGCAATTTTTTATAAGCCCGGGTAATAAAATTTCGGCACGGTTTTTTTTTTATCATATATGTAGTTTGCATGTTGACCGATATTAATGTTTAAAACGTGGAAGGCGAGTTATCTCACGTTTTGATGCTTTTAGTTTTTTTTCCTCATTATGTTTATACACAGCAGATTGTTATATTGCCAAGTTTATCCACTGAGAAAGGAATGCCGTGTAGACTAAGGCATAAATATCCCTTCACGCCTACACGATTACTCTCTTTTACTTATCCTCCGACGCCGTGCCAACTTTTTTTCTGAATAAAAAGAAAAGTATAGAGATTCGAAGTAATTAGAATGTTCTATTATATTTTTATTGTCACCTAAAATCATCAATAATGGAAATATTATTAGAAGAGAACAAGTGGACACTATAAATATATGATACACGAAGAAGATGTTTGAACATCTTTTTACCGCGAACGAAAATATAAACAGCCTTGATAACGAATGAACATAGCTAAGAAATTGATAAATCGAAAATATAGCAAACACCTTATACAATACAGTTGTAGAATAAAAGTACGGAGTAGAAGAAAAACAAAAAATAATGATCGATTTCAACTATAAGGCATACAGGCAATTTTTCAATTCTGTAATCTTATGTTTTTTGGACATATAAAAACTATACACGATCCCTATCTTACTTCTTCAACACGATCATCGCGTTCGGGGCAATTTGAAAATATATATGCTGCACGTACAACACCGACAACATCGGTAATAACAATTTTTTACCAACAGTCTTACAAACTTCCGATAAATATATTTCACAAAGCACGGCTCGTTTTTCAATCGAATCCTCGTGCGCGCTGACAAAATTCGTTGTTCACTCCGCGTAATCATCAATTGTCAGTAAATATTTGCGACAATGGTGAACGAAAATTATAGAATAAAGAAAATAATAATCGATAAATTCACATCAGTCTAGCGATATCTTAAACGAAAAAAAAGAAACAAAACCTCGACTTTAGTTCGTCAAAGTTTCACACGCCATTCGGGAATGTTAGCTAAAAAAGAAACATCGCAATTCATCGCAACTGTACCAAATATGCTGCTGCGATTCATTGTCGATTATCACCTATTGGCGCATTGCGAGTGATACTCGCTTTAGGAGCGCGAGATGGAAAGGATAGGACACACTTTTCATATACTTCTCATTTCTTTTTACATCTGCGGCAACTGTTCGATAGGCGTGGCAAATTTGAAATCTTCGGGGAAGAGCTTGACGGCGTGTGGATACATAAGTTTGTAAGATTGTCTGATGGTTACGTCCGCCACACCAGCAATATCGCCAATCTCTTTCTGAGATCTTTTGTCCTCCGAAGCCTAAAACAATGAGATACAGTACGGATTAAATAGGGTTCGTTAAAAGTCGTTTACATTGATATACTTGTTACTAAACCTGTGACGCCATGTATATAGCCGCTGCCGCGACTGAGATTGGGGATCTGCCAGGTACGATATCGATCTCGACAGCTTTTTTCGCAATATGCGTCGCAGCTCTCTGTACCATATTCGGTAAGCCCAGATTAGAACAAAAGCGTGACATGAAATCCCCGGTCGTGATGAGATCGACGCTTGTCTCTAGGGCCTTCAGTATGAGTTTGAAACATCTACCGATTTCTCTTTTACTGATTTTACTGATCGCGCAGATTTCCTTGAACGTACGTGGAACACCTTCTTGGCGACAAGCTATGTATAGACAAGCCGATGCTATAGCATCGTTCGCTCGGCCCTTCAAGTTTTTGCCGTCGTGTACCTGCTTGAAGAGAATGTTCGCACGATCGACGATAGTTTTCGGAAGATTTATACGATCGGCCATTCCGGTGATCTCTCGAATAGCATTGACCAGAGTTCTGTCGGAACTGCTCATCTGAAAGTTTTATAATTGGATGGTTGCATAATTTTCGTAAGCCTAAGGTCGACTAACCGTGCGTCTATTTTGATATTTTGATGCGCCGAATGCATCGAACGATGCTGCGCCTGTTCCAGGTCCTATCATGGTCGATAGATCCGAGCCATTGAGCAGGGGATTTTCAGGACCACCCACACGAGAAGGATCGACGCCAGCTTTCTCATTACTAAATGTTCGCCATTCCGATCCAACGTCTATGACTCTGAAAAAGCGACCAATCGAAATAAATTTTATAGTCGGACAATGGAAAATGAACATACGTTTTAGAACGAAAATATTGAAAAATGCATTTAAAATTCCTACCTGTCTCCCACTACTAGTCCACATTCTGAACATATCTGGTCACCAGCTCTGTAATCTTCTATCAGAGGTGCTTCCGGATGGGCATAGCAACACACTTTGTTCGTGTCATGCCTGAAAATTAATTACTCGGGATTACTTTCAAGAATCGTTTGGAAGAAAATTGGAAACGGAAGGTGCGAAATTTGCTGCAACAACAATGTAACAATTCTTGGATAATTGAATGCAGTAAATCATGCAGCAAGAATTATAGGCAACTCGTTGACTTCATAAATACGCGGATTTTTCATTTAGTATCTTAGAAATGGCTGCGGAATTTTCTTCAAGATGTTATCTCGAAAAAATTGCGCACAATGAGGGTTAAGAGCCAGGTGACATAACCTAGAAAATACGAATCGCTAGTTGCCACGGGACACATTCGTAAAATGCATGTTTATCGAACTTAAAAAGTTCAACATTTTGTCTGAATATGAAAGAATAAAAACTCTTCGGGTTTATTGCATGACAGATACACGAAGAGATATTTTATTGCTGAAAGCATCGTTCAGATAACGCGTCCAGTGCATTGTACTACTTTTGTCGTTTCTGCACGTCTTTCGAACACTGTGACAGGATGGAAGTATATTTTTTTTTATACACGGGTCCCGCACCAAATACGCTTGTATTAAACATCAAAACATTGTATTAAATTCACCTTGACGAACTAGCCATATTTTCGTCGTTTATTGTCAATCGAAGTATGTGTACAAACTGGTGGTGTAGCTTCTTCTCTTGAAAAGGGAGGGGAGCAGCGTTAGGTTATGAATCGCATTTGTTGAAGGGCAGCAGCCACCTCTCTGAAGTTGGCTGGTCAATACAATTTTTTCAAACTTTTTTGTAGTAGAATGGTTTAATAATCGAATAATATTATTTAATGATTGCATTAAAGTCTTTGAAAATTGAGAGTTTTTTTTATTATGTAATTATTTTTAATGCTCCGTCGCGACTGAGAAAATTGCGACATTGAAGATTTGTTGCTGACCCACATTGCTCCAATCTGTCTCTAATTTCCGTATCTCTTGTCATCTCCCTTGACATTACGTTTTTTAGACACGAATTTACATTTTTGAATGTCGATACATTGAAAATTGTATGTCGCATCGAGAGAAAATAACATTGAAAAAGATACCAGGGGATGTCTGACCCGCATTGCCCCTTGATCCGAATTGTCCCACACTTCTCACTTTTTCTAGGAACTTTGGGACAATGCGGATCGGCTCGATTTAGGTATCGAAGTTAACGAGAGATTAAAATATTTGTTTTGAATATCGTGAATTGCACTTTGCGACTAATTCCAAAACAATTTTCCCTAACAAACCGAAATATCTCGGAAACGAATATTTTCTTTATCCGTACGACGGATCGTTCCACGATCGACTTCGATCGTCGTACATCACGTCGATTAATATGACATTTCTCTAGGAATAGCGTAGATTAGAATTTTGTTTTCTTTCTTCGACTATGAACGCGTCATATCGCATATTTTGCGCTTCGATATTCCAAATGTCTTATTTATTTTCTTGACTTTTCCACGATGCAAGCGACTTCGAGAGTTAAACAAATACGCCACGACGTGAACCCTTTGATCTTTTCTTTCTAAGGAAATTGTGAAATTGCTAGAAGATCAGCATTACCGAGCGTCGAAGATATTTTTCAAACATTCGCATGTTTTCATACCGATCGCCGTGGGGGGTATGATCATATCGCGCGAACTTTTTTCATATTCTTATACACAAATCCGAAATCGTATCAAAATTTATAAAATAGCCAATAAGCAAATCATCGATTCTTACTGCGTCGCGAGCGTGTGCCGGGCGCGTGGTAACTTCGCATTTTAATTAAATACAACGAAGATAAAGCTCGGGATCGACTGGCGCAGATCAATTAACGAATGAAGAAAATAGGGGAGGGACGAGAGAGCTAATGAACGATGTACGATGCTCAGCGAGAATTTCTAGCTTTTACCAGTTTGAGCGAGAACGGATCGGGCAATAAAGAGTAAAAATGATTGAAAAATCACAATAACGAAAAAATAATAATAAAATAATACGAGCAAAAACGATAGCCGTTGTATCGTTCGCGCGTGCCAGACGCATGCGAACTTCGTACCGTTCATTAGTCTATCATAATTAACGAGCTACATCGTGTACATAGTAGGATGAAGAAGAGCGATCTTCTCGAATCGTCCCGTTTGAAGGGTAAGCGTGCGACTTTTTCTCGGTTCATCGGCGATAAGTGTGATATAACGTCGAGACACATACGCACAAGAGTCGTGGGATCGTTAAAAATTCGTCGGACGCACACATCGTTCCATCGATAAGACCGATTTCTCGCAAATCGATCAATAAATAATCGAACGTCTGAACTACGAAAGAAAAATCGGTTCGAAGATCGAAGCGCACCACGTGGCGACATTACGGATCGTCGCTTCAGAGAAAATCTAAGAGAGTTATTTTCGCATAGAGAAAGTAAACAAAATCGACATTTTTCTTTTTTTGCCATTGCTTGCGAAGAGATAAGAAAACGTGTTCGTGTGAATTGTTTAGGGTCAAGACCCGAGTGTCTGCACATTTATCGGACGTACGAGGGGTCAATTTAGCTCGAGAAAGGGAAAGCCACATGACGCTCGAGTTTTACGAAGTCGGAGGAGAGTGGTAAAACCTGGGGCTTGCATTATAAAACGATCGTACCGGAAGTACGAGCACTCGATGAAATCGTAACTTCGTTATTGCAAGACGTTGTTTTCCATTTCTCCAATTTTCATCGAATTTTCTTCACGACGTTCGAGACGTTAAAACTCGAGACACGCGACGAAAATTTTCTCATATCGCGATCAGAGGTAAAGAAAAATTTCGAGAAGGAAGTAAAAGTTTGTCTGTTCGATTCTCGCGTCATCGACGCGTCGTAAAAGTCGAGTGAGATTTGACGGAGAGGATAGGAAAGAATCAATTTCGAGAAAATTGATAGGAGAATGAGCAGACTCGGTCCTCTCGGCGAAACCTCCCTGTCCATTATGGGCAAAACTTCGTCGATCACGCATGGTTACAGTGCCGGCAGAACGAGTTTTCCCATGGGGAAACGAATCGGTAAGAGGAACAGCGAACAGGAGGAAGTCAAAAGACGCGAAACTTCCGAGGATGTTTTCCACTGGGATGGGGTCAAACCTCACCTGAGTGCCACTCACGATGATGGAAGGTAGGCTATACACCAGTGCCTTTCATTCGTTGTCCCATTCACAGTGATTCCTTCCCTTGATTTTATTTTTGCTCCAACGTTAATTTTTAATTACGTATAACGCGATTAAAAATTTCATTACGCTCATCTATTATTAATGCTCGATTATTTATGCTAAATAAGCATAATTTAATTTAACAACGACTAGAATTATTCTATACTAAATTTGAACATTTTTCTTCGAAGAAACGAGTACGAGCTTGGTGCTTACGGCTACGGAAAGAACCACGTGAAGCTACTACACGTACATCGCGAAGACGCGTTTCGTCACGAGGTGCGAGAGTACGAGGTCGACACGCATTTACGTCTCGGTACGCAGAGGGATTATCTCGAAGGCAATAATCGCGACATAATTGCTACGGACAGTCAAAAAAATACGGTCTACCTACTGGCGAAAAAATTCGGCGTCAAGTCACCGGAGGAATTCGGCATTCTTCTTTGCGCTCATTTTCTGTACACGTACACGCACGTGGAAGAGGTGCACGTCAACGTGACGGAATATCCGTGGGCGAGGCATCAGGTCGACGGTGTGCCGCACAATCATGCCTTTGTTTTTACACCGACCGCGATGCGACACTGCCAAGTTGGACAAATCAGAAATGGTAAATTAATTACACTCTTGTTTTTGTCGCGTTTGAGAATTGAGAAAATTGATTATTTTGAAAATTTGTTCTTTCGTAGAATCGCCGAGAATACGAGGAGGACTCAAGAATCTTCGCGTGCTGAAGACGACGCAGAGTTCATTCACGGATTTCATTCAGGACGAGTACAGAACGTTACCGGACGCGAACGATCGTATATTCAGCACAGTGGTGAGCGCATCATGGGATTTTTCGACCGCAGCTGGTGTCGATTTCGACAAAGTTTGGCTGACTGTCAAAGACTGCATACTGCAAAATTTTGCTGGTTCACCGTCAACGGGAATCTATTCGCCGAGTGTACAGAACACGCTCTATCTCGCCGAAAGATCGGTTCTCGACAAGGTCGAACAGATAAGGAGTATCGAGATGAGAATGCCGAACAAGCACTATTTCGATCTCGATCTGAGCAAATTTCCCGGTCTTGTCGAGGGCGAGAACAAGGAAGTTTATCTACCGGTCGACAAACCGTCGGGCATAATATACGCCCAGTTGCATCGTAAAGACGTCACCGCGAGGCTTTGAAACGATACGAAAAATATTTAATATTCGTAAAATCGATTCAGCGCAAAATGACGAAAGAATTTCTGCCGAAAGTTCGTCGTGTCCTCGAAGGATGTCACGACTCGGTGAACGAAAATACCACAAAGACGAGAGAAAACAAACAAAACAAAAAAAACGTGTGAATTTGTCGAACGAAGAAACGCGCCTAATTTGTATTCTCGAAGAGCGAAAAAGACTAGACAAAGTACGAAAGTGGGATTTTTTTGTGAAGAAATCTTGGTCGCGGGCTTGGTTGACCGAATAACGTATCGAGAGGTTCTCGAAGCGAGAGCGAATGGCTAAGAATTCGTGGAATTCATTGAAAGTACATTGATTTTTTTTTCTTCGTCACTCGTACACCGGATGTTGGGGAGGTTTGTTTACCACCTTCTCGAGACTCCGATAATACAATCGCATTCTCGATCGATCGTTACTTTCGACGGAAATCTTTCATTTTTATAAATATATATGACAGTATTTATTTAATTGTAAGCACGTGGAATTGACAAATGTCAAATATAAGAATTTTTATACGACATGTAACGAGGCATTGGAAATTTCGTTATTACCGGCTTGTCCTTATCGTTCCTTTTTCCATCTTCGACGACCTACTACCGAGTCGGAAAACGATGTCGCATATATATGTGAAAGAGATAATAAAAAAAAGATATATATACATAGACTGCATTATCACGCAGTCTTCGAACGAGGATCTCGCGAGTTTAGCGCACGTCCCAAATAAAATGCCCATGAATTTTTGTTTCAACCGGCCGATTTCTATACACATCCTTTGGCACGCCCTGTTTTCTCGCGGCGTGTTCTCATCGTTTCTCAAACAATGCGACGCCCGCTCCGAGCGTCTCTCGAGGTACCGAGTGAAAACTGGAAATATTTGACAACGTCAAACAAACGCCGAATGTCATAAGAGGAATCGTCTCGTACGTACGAAGAATCAGTCTCGATTTTTCTTCTAAGAGATTCGGGTCGTGTCTCGGGAGTGAAACATTTATATATTTTTCGTTTTTACTTCGTTCTACCGTGATAGGAAGAGATCGTTCGAAGATGAGAGTAACGAGATTCGATCGTAGTGACGGTTGGATGGTCGTAATTTTTCTGCAATTTTTTGTTTTTTCGAGAAGTGCTGTTTGCGCGGGAAATTCATCGACGATCGAGAATAGGGTGGAATGCGGGGGTGAATTTTCTGGTTATCAGTACACGATAAGTAGCCCCAATTATCCTGAGTCGTATCCCGAAAAACAGAATTGCGTTTATACGCTACGTGGTAGTCATTTGGCCAAGTGCGATCAAACGTTCAATCTACAATTTTTGGACTTCGTATTGCCACCTTCGGAAAATTGTGCCGAGGATTACGTCGAGATCGGCGATCGTAGCGTTTACTGCGGCAAGGTTGTCGGCATTCGAACATATTCCGGCAAAGACAACAGTCTCGTTCTGCGTTTTCACAGTGGACCGTCACGTGGCGGTAAAGGCTTCAAGATCTTGGTCACTACTTTGCCATGCTCGGAAATACAGCACGATGAAAAAAATGAAGCGTAAGTAAATTTGTTAATCGAAAAGAAATTTCCAGAAATCGATGACGCGAGTTGAAAAATTAATTTAAAAAAACGCAGCGCGATGGTCCTAGAAGCATTTTATAGCTTAAAATGTTGCGATTATAATGCACGTAGAGTGGATTTGTTAGATGATTTTTCAAAAAAGTTATGATCATTTTATTGAAAAGATTTTTGTTTTGCGAAATTCGAAAAAAATCAAATACATTTTTGACAATAAACAGAGAGTTGACGGAGCAAAGTGGAACGACGTTAAGGAACGAAGCGACGACCGAGCCCTTTGTCAAGATAAAGGTCAGCACGCGAAACGATTTCGAAGGTGTGAATCTGGTTGAGGGCGAGGAACCTTATCCGATCTATCTACCGGACACTGACTTTACGGTCGAGGATAATAGAAAGTTCATCAGAGGCGAAATACCATCGCCACCGAGAGTCGAGAGCTTGGACTCTAGTGAGAAAAACGTTTTACCTATATTTCAAAAAAATTTCAATCAGAGCGTTATCAAAACTCCAGCGATTAGGCTGGAGATTCCAGGATATTCGAGCAAATTGTTTCGCGAGCCGACAACCACGAGTTTCGAAATCGTCACTCCTAGCTCGGTCGCGAGTACTCGAGATACGAAACCCTCGAGAATATCCGCTTATCTCTTCGCATCACCCGAATCCGAGAAAGAATCTTTCAAAAACCGTGATTCATTGGGATTTTCAAATCTGACAATTGAATTAGCGCGTAGCGACGTGGGCGATTCCATAACTCCGCCACCTACCGAGATTCTTCTGCCGAAGCGATGGAGCATCAATTTCGGTCGAAAGAACACCGCTAACTTCACGAGACAACTTCCACTTGTCCAGGATCGACGTAAGATCAATGAAAAGTTTGTAGTACCAGCGAGAGCTTACGGCGTACCCGGCGAGCCTTATTATCCACCAGTGATCGGTTTGGATCAGGAAATCAAAACTGGCGAGGTTTTGGACAATTCCAAGAGTGTCGTTGATTGCCAGGTAAACTCAAATCTCGAGCCTGACCTCGAAGTGACGTCAAACTTTCGATATTATCCATCGACCAACAATGGCTCCCCGGTCTCGAGTTATCCATTGGACGGATCAAATGGAAATGACGACGTAACTCCCAGCATTAAGTACGGACCGCCGGTGGACACTTATCCAAGAGGCAGTTTTCCAGGAAACGAACGACCCAACAATTGGGTGCCTAGTACCAGTTTCGTTCCTACGAACACAGTTGGAAATCGCTATCCAAATTTAGTTCCCAGCGTTGGAACAGGATTTGTTAACGTTTATCCAAGTACGACATATCCAGGAAACAATGGAAGATACTCCGAGTGTTGTAGAAGCGCTTATTCTGCGCAGCGCTTTTTACTGGCCAGTCCAGGATTCCCCTCTCTCTTCTATTCCGGAAATGGGTACGAATGCGCGTATTTCGTAACACCATATTCGTCCAACATCTGTCAATTGCGTTTCAACTTTAAATTCTTCAATCACGGCACGGACGATAGCTTCTGCACTTACGGTTACGTGGAGATCGACGGTCGTCGATATTGTGGCTGTAAAAAGGGATTGAGCGTCGTGTCGAGAATTACGTCTAGTTTCCCGACTACGATCAGTGTCAGATACACTGGATATCCGAAAACGAAGTTCAATGGATTTTTGATAGAGGTCGTGCAGGAATCGTGCTCGAACGGTTATCCTTACCTGTCCAGAAGTAAGAAGGACGTTGGTAACTCGACGTTAAAAACGGATAGGACCGAGTCGAAGGGAGATTCTGACGTTGGCAATGGGACGTTGGAAAGAGTTAAGAGAAATCTGGGTTATAGCTATCCGAAGCCAACTTTCGGATTGAGCGAGGACACGGGATTTAGTCCATCTTGGAATCCGGGAAATTCCATAGGCAGCCAACACTCATGGAGCCAAGGAGGTTTTGGGGAAAATCTGTTCTCGCCACTATTCACGTGCCAGGCTCTAAGCTTCTTTGATTGGACGATTGCGGCTAGGGAAGTTTATCTCAGAAACGCTAGATGCATCAGAAACGGAGGCAGCAATGGATATCCTTCCGGAAGTTGGACTCCGGGATATCCGGGCAGTGGAGGTTCTGGAACGATTATTCCAGGATATCCTGGCAATGGGGGTTCAGGAACGATACTTCCAGGATATCCTGGCAATGGGGGTTCAGGAACGATATTTCCAGGATATCCTGGCAACGGGGGTTCAGGAACGATTTTTCCAGGATATCCTGGCAATGGAGGTTCTGGAACGATTTTTCCAGGATATCCTGGCAATGGAGGTTCCGGAACGGGGTTTCCAGGATATCCGGGCAACGGCGGTCAGGGAACGATTAATCCTGGATATCCGGGTGGTAGTTGGAACTTTCCCTCGGTCCAGTGCGAGGAAGTCAACGTTATCGAAGGGATAATTGCTTCCCCCCAGTACCCGACCAATTATCCTAACAACGTCAAAAAATGTTTCAGGTAGGAAAAATATGCCTGATCGACACGAATGACACGACCTTTGCTTATACGTAAAATTGGTACATTGTGTTTTTCGCAGATTTTACAAGGCACCGGATTCTTGTCAACTGGAGCTAGCAATTCTGGACTTCGATCTGGAGAACAGCATTGGATGTTCGAAGGACTATGTAGCTTTTAGTGGACAGAACAGGAGATACTGCGGAGGATCCTTGGCAGGAAGTAAAGGTATGGCTCGATAATTTCATCGGGACGATGAAGACGTATGCCTGACAAATATTTTTCTTTTCCTGTTTTTAGCATTGTTCGACTTGTCGCGAACAAACACCATCGAGATGTACTTCGTGTCGGACGGCTTTGGCTCCGGAAGAGGTTTCAGCGCTGGTTTTTCCCAGATTCCTTGTCGGGGTTTGGTTAATCGTTAATCAAGACGATGTCGCTTGATCGACCTTTAAAAATAGAATAAAAAACGCGTCGGATAATTGCTATAACGATCAAATTTTATTCTGTATCATTCGTGCATCCATTTTACAGAGGAACAATGGTACGTAAGAAGAATCGAAGATGCCACCGCGTTCAAAATACCGTTTCATAAAAATACATATATTTCGCATATTTGAACTAGCCATTGCATGAATTATGCCGCTTTACGATATTTTAAATATTCTCTGTTATTGACGTAAATTGTTAAGTTTTATTAATAACAAGTTATAAGCAGTAGGCGATTATAAAAGCCATCGAAGCGAGCTTTTTTTCGATTCAGATTCGAAGGATTTTCAAGGCCCAAGGATACCGAATTGTGTGATTATTTTATTACCTTCTCGTCGATTAGCTTCGTTTAACGATACGTTCGATCAAATCGAGCCACGTTTCGAGCTTTCAAACGTGAACTATGAATCGCACTCACGATCTATCGGTTCAAAAAATTCCTTCGTTATTATCTTACCAAATTGTCAAACGATGATTATACTCAGAATTGGTTTCGGTGATTTGAGTGTTCGTTACGGAGGATGATATATTTTCAGCTGAGAAACGGGAAACGAGGAAACTTTATCTCTTCGGTGAGTCTTATTATGAAGTAAAAATCGTTTCTCGCAGCGGGCAATTCACAGTTCGCGTTCAAATCTTACACGAATATATATGTATACGCCGATATATGTATAGACATATCCAGATGTTGAGCTTTGAGGAAATTATGGGATGTTTCAATCTTTTTTTTATATCCACGCAGTTGCCTATGCGATCATTCTTAACTCCCTCTCGTATCTCATTCTTTCGATACAAAGCTCGTCACCGGATTTATTTCCTACGGCCCAGAAAACGTACATTAGTGAACAAAGTCTGGACTGTACGTCGACGTTTACAGAAGTGAACGTTTCGCCTTCTGGTGCCCTGGCGGATGTCGTGAATGGCCACGAGAAGATGATAAATATCGTCTCTTGATGGCATGCAGTAGTAGGTAGTGTCGTAGTCGTACGCGAAGTCCAAGCTGCGAACGATTTAATTAATCCGTCAGCCCGCCAATTGCCCATTTGTTATCGAAGCAAAGTGAGAAATTACAAAAAATCTCCTTATTTTTATTTCAAGAATTTTTAATATGCGACGATAAAGATTCATATTTCGTACGTACTTTGGGTTCTGACGTTTCCATGGATAGGGCCTCAATAAGCGCTGTCTCTTCCCCTTGTTTGGCAGTAGCTCTGTCTCCTCGGACGATTCTACTTCCATTTCGTCGGACTCTTGAGACAACGGTGACTCCTCGATGATTACTATAGGCGCTCGCCATGTCATTTGTTGCAATAGCTTCGATAGGACTCTCGATAGCTTGTTAAGATCGCTCTCGTTCAGCTCAGCGATCGAACGAAAATCCTTTTCTACATCTAGAAAAAAAAATACGATCAAAAATAGACCAATAGAAGAAGAAAAAAAAACCTCAAAGAAGAAAGATGATAAGAGAAAAACCCCTTGAATTTTTCACTCGGACGTAATTTCGGGGGAAAATGTCATGAGAAATCGATTGTAACGAAATAAACAACGTTAGATTTATGCGTTCCAGCGATGAATACAGTCTCGAAAATCCTAAGAAAATAGAAAGCAAACGTTAAAATCTACGCACGCGAACGGATTGTACGAACATTCGAAAGGTCACGGGGTCACGTGGGCCTCGGATTCAGTTCAATTAGAGGAAGAAAATTAGAAAAGCGAGGAAAAGAAAATATCTATCCGTTTCATGGGACAGAGGACCACGAGAAGTCGGTGAGGTGTGTTCGATGGAGAGCGTGTTGACACTTAATTAGAGAAATATAAGTGTCAGTCGTATAGTCGACGTCAACATTTTAGTTCTGTAATCGACGTTAGCTACTCCAACTATTTTCATAGATACAAAATATGTACAACAAACTGTTTTATTGGGAGAACGAGTACATATTTAACCTCTTAGACGTGCATGCTAAATCCCCTCCTTCGCCCTTGATCCCGAAGAAATGAAATCGAAGAACAATCTTTCGATTATATAATCACATATACATACACTATACACGATAATTGTTAGTTTCACGAACAATTTCGAGAACATGTTCCATTCGGAATTAAACAAAAAAAAAACAAATCAAATTAAATAAAAAGTGCGATGGTTCATTGACACGATTGCGAGAACAATCGAGACTAGATGCGAGAGATGAATTCCATTCGTATTGGCATTAGCAACGTAGGAAAACAGCGATTGTGTACTCCCACACGAGTTTCGATTATATTCCGTTGCATATGTTCTGCAATTTCAATTTTCATCGTCGATGTCGAAACGATTGCACCCTGGCAAACAATACGTGACAATTTTTCTATTCCATCGTCCCCTCCGCCCTGCCACCGATCAGCAGGAAAAGTTATTAATTTTTCCCTTTGAATAATGATAATAATAAAAAACAAATTAAAATTAAGATAATAATAATAATAATAAAATGAAAGAACAACTGTACCGATATCGATGGAGAGATCGTCGTCGATGTCATCGAGAGTGACGATCTTTCTTGAATTCAAAGGATCCGCTTCGTCACTCGTTTCCCGCAAACTCCAGTCTCGAGGATCGCTTCTGTCGTTGTCGCGCGTAGCTTTTTGATTATATTCCGTGAACGTATTATAATCGGAATAGTCATTGGCACTGTTAACGTCGGATTGTGCTGAGAAAATCTCCATTCTGTGGTCCTTGTCGCTCGTACCAATGTCGGTGGAGTCGATCGTTTCCGTTTTCGTAGTCACGATAGTCGCGAAACTCATGAATATTGGAACAAGAGATCGCATCTGGGGGATGAGAAGAAAATATCACCAGCTTCCCTAACCTGAATATTGTACGAGTAGGTTCGCTTTTTTAAAAAGATTCATACATGAATCAGTCGAGAGAATGGAGAAATATAATATTTATAGAATTTTTTTTCGGTCGACTTGCGCTATGAATACGACTTAAGGCGTGAGATTTTGAAACGTGTAATATGTAACGATGGGGGGCGTTGATACGCTTCATTGGAGTTTTATTTTTCTAATAAAGCACATTTAAAAAAGAAAACGTTTTTTTTCTGTTAGAGCAAAATAGCTTTTTCCGTGATATTACTCTTTCCTTTAATTGACTTTCGCACGGAGATTTCGTTGATTTTCTTTTATAATTTTTTTAATGAGACACTTAGTTATCGTTAATTGAGTGACCTCTGTGGTAAAATTCGTTTATGCAACGATAAAGTTTTAATGATGCAATTGTTCCGGTTTGAATTCACTTTCGAACACGAATAGACGAATAACGTTCGTATGTGTAGGAGGAAGCGATCGATTTGCCGATATGAGCGTTTGGCGGAAACTTGTTGCTCGCGGGGTCTCGTGGTTCCGGTCGATGGCACCTTCGACGATGCATATCGTCGTACGTTTTTTTTTTTTTTCGTGTTATCAAAAGAAATTTCGACTAGACCTCCTGTCTAGTCGTCAGTTAAATTTGTGCACGTTCGATCGATCAATTTAAATTAAACGGTCAGGGTGACAGACCCGAGGGAAGACAAACAAGGGGTTGTGGTAAATGACTACCGTTAGTCGAGGACCGAAAGGCAAAAGGGTAAAAAGAAAACTTCGAGTCACGTTCGATTGGCAGATGAGAAAACGAGTCAATGAATTAGCTCGTTTAAAGTAAATAAAAGAAATTACGGAAGGGACGAATCAAAGTCGCGAGTGCATTATTCGATCGTAATTTATTTAGTACCTACCTTTATGTTCGTATTAAGGACTAGAAATTTTAGTAATTTGCTCTTCCGGGGTCACTTTATAGCACAATTATTTCACAATTTTTCGGTTTCTTGTACGCACACCAATCGCTCGTTAAAGCTCGTCAAAGCTCTAAACGCGATAAACAAATATTTTAATTGCGAATTAAACACGAGATAAAAAATTCTACTATTAAAAATAAAACAATCGTTTCGAAATAATTATTTAATAATTTTTCTGAACGTACAATATCGCTTTTTTACACCTGTTACGGTGTTTTAATGTAATCGAATGCAATGTTTTCTTGTCCAATCACCGATTTATCACAATAATTAATATTAATGTAACGTGCCTCTCGATACCAACGTGCGTCGATGATTATAATTGTAAAACGAAAACGTGATAAAGAAACAAACCGACGGGGTTGCGTTACTTCGGCGTTCTGACGGTCCACGAGCATTTCCGTTGCCTTATATAGGCGTCAGCTACGATCCTAACAAGGGTGGAAAAAGGGGAGGAGAGGAGCTCGAACAGTGTGATGGTCCAAGCATCGTGGTTTATTGTTCGCTATGCGTACAAATGCCACGATTCTTTGGCTAGTTCTCAAGGACATTACTTTACTTTAAATTCGATCGTAAGAGAAACGTGATTATTACTTCGCGATTCTTTTGAAATTTCGTGTTCGTTTCGTGTAATAGAAACGGGCATCAGTCATCTAAACGTGCGCTCTCAAAATAAATCGTATCATTGATCA
The DNA here is from genome assembly GCA_951802705.1 of Netelia virgata. Taxonomy (NCBI): domain Eukaryota; kingdom Metazoa; phylum Arthropoda; class Insecta; order Hymenoptera; family Ichneumonidae; genus Netelia; species Netelia virgata. The sequence continues at coordinate 3,390,414 of OX637868.1, forward strand.
TCCGTTTTTTCCTAAATTTTCTAATGTGCTCAGTAGAAAAATAAGAAAAATAATTTTATTTTTAAATTATCAATTAGCAGACATTTTCACCTGCGAAATAATTTATGGTGTAACTTTGATCTGAAAATTCATGAAAAAATCGTTTAATATTCATTTCACCAACTTTTTAAATACGACTGTGTAGATACGTGTGGGTTTCTACATGATCTGGCGAAAAAAGAAAAACTGTGTGTTTTTTAAATGATCCAGGTTGGCCAGAAAATAAAAAAAAATCATGAATCCCGCTGGATAAAGCTAGCGAGACTAATAACGCGACCCACGATTTTAACGACGATGATAGCAGGTGTAGTAAGCGTGAATTATATTTATTCGGGCGAAGGTGTGAACGCGATTTAATCGAAAAAAGTGCGCGGCGTGACGTACCGTTTCAACAGGTGTGCGAATCGTTTCGTGAAATTTCGCGAAAGCACGTGGGCAACGCGCAACTTTGTGGGCATTACGTACCAGATACCAAATCCCACTGTCAGAGTACACGAACGTATTTCCAATTACGTGGGTACGCTAATGGCACTCGTGGTTTGAGGAAAATTTCTATATCGTGGTTCACCGACGTATAGGTCGATATTCTGATTAATACGTTTGGTATACATCGAGGTAAAACGCGCCGGTACTCAAGTAGGAGCCATGTGTGTTACCAGCGTATCTCGTATTTCTCTCTACCGGTAATGGATTTCGCTCTCGATTAAGTGCGAAAAAGGCTGAAAAATCGACGATTCGATAATCGATTTTTTCTCGTTCCCATTTTTTACAAAATCGAGAGGTAAGAGGTTTAAATTTCAGGGCAAGAGAGTGAAAAAAACCACGTTCCTGGTTTTTTTTGCATTCTGAGAATAACGATCCAACGATGCTTTTCGAGCATCCCTTTACGTTATTATTTCGTTCCCTCTGTTGTGTTGGACGATTCGACGTTCTTCGTCGTTTGCTCGCTGTCGGCTTCGTTTTCGGTTTTCTCCGATTTTTCCGTTTTCTTGTAGCGTCCTTCGTCCGCGTAGGAGTAAAGAATGCCCAAAATGTCGTGCGCCTTCGTGTACATATCCTCGACCGTCTGGATTCGATCGTGAAGAAAAAAATCGATGGGATCGAGATTAAGAAGGTGTGAGAAAAAAGAATCAATACCGATGTAACAATGTTTTTTTTTCTCGTCTCTCGCTTGCCTGAGCATCGCGAAGTTCCTTGATCGCCTCGGTCTCGTAATGAAGCCTGTCGTACTCGTCCTGCGTCAGTACGTAGCCGTTCTCTATGTCTTTGCTCGCCTCCTGCTCCCTCTTCGCCACTGCAGTTTCCTCGGCACTCAAAGGAATCTTTTTGAAATTAAAAACAAAAAACCAGTATATGTTTCAAATCGATTTTTCTTATCTCGTGAGAATAAATTTGACGAAATGTGCAATTTTGTGCAAGATATAATTTATTTTTACTTCTTCGGAAAAAAAAAGAAAAAGTAAAATCTTTACCAATTGTTCCACGCCATTGACGACGATTTTCTTCATGTAAATTTCTTCCTCCTCGTTATCCGACTCTTCCGTCGCTGGCTTCACTTCCGGATACAGCATTCGATACAAGGAATCGGCTATCTTGATTTGCTTCAACGAACGCTGCGATTGATTTATCGATTAATAAATCGAACGATCGTTCCATTATTCATTCGATCGTTTTCTCGACTATTCGATAAATCAAGAGGCTACCTAGTTACATCAAAATAATCAATGAAACTCGTACGTACTCGCTTCTGTCTCGCCTCTATTATCGAGTCGCAATATAGATAAAGCTGAAACAGTGGATATCGACGAATTTCCATCGGAGCATCTTGCACGGGAATGTAACGATTCAGGATCATCATCTTCGTTCGCATGAGCTCATTTTTCTAAAACAAAATCTTTCGTTTTTATACGATTCGAGGTAAAAAGGATCGTCGATTATTTTATCGGATAATCGGTCGAATCGATCATCGCGAAGGATCGATAAAATCGATATTTCTATAATCGCGTTATGCAGACAATTTTCATTATACGTCACTGTCACGAAGAGAGCTTTATATATCGAACGAGAATTGTAGGGTGTAACGATGCGCAACGATAAATGACGTCTATTGCCGTGACGTTATGTTCGTTGTGCGAGAAAATTCATGATGTACCGTGCAAAGTCAACCGTGAACATCCGGCCCTCGTATGTTTGCGGTGAGCATTGTTACGCAGAAACGTCCGAGGGAAAATGAGAGATAGGACAGATTCGTAACGGATATATTACACCGTTTCCCGCAAAAAAAAAAAAAACAAAAAAAGGTGACAAACGTTTAACGAATGAAAATTTAACGAATTTCCATTCGACGAAACTTATTTTCATCCGATCGTTCGATAAATCGGAGAGAAGATATTCGTTCGTCGACCGATGGTATTAAAAATTGGACCGTTCTCAGTCTGATAATTAAACGACGCTTTTAATTGCGTCGTTAATTTCGCACCCACTCGGTATATTCGAATTCCTCTTTTCTTTTTTTGCTATTTCCTTCGCATCCTCGTACCATTTTCCTACACGTTATGGACACGGTGGCCTAATTATGCCCGACTACATCGCGATGCCGATAATAATTCGATCTTCGTCGATCGATCAATTGTCGATAACATTTTTATCGATTGGAAAAGTTACGTGTCGTTTTAAAAATTAGTTTCATAATTTTCCGAAATCTTGGTCGTACAACGGAATCGGGTCGAGGCGGAAAATTTCGTTGAAATTACGTGCGCGACGGTAGAAGGCGCGAGGGTGGTTAGACTCGCGTTCATCACGCGGCGTTTGCGCGTGTCGTTACCGACACGCGACTCCGCGTTGCGATACGAGCGTGGTCGTAAAGTACTTTAAAGTACCGTTTCACTTAGCCAATATTGTTTCGCCACCGGAATTGCCGACCGGTACGGCAAAATGGCAGTGAGAATAGTTAAAACCTGACATGCACCCACGAGGGCGATTATAGCGCACGCTTACCTCGCGTGCGATCTCACAGATTTTTCTATTACAAATTCGTTACAATTTGCAATTATATATGATTGTATATATAGACGATAACTATAAGAAGGGCTCGATTCGATAAAATATCGGATATTATTCACATTCTCCGAAAATCGTCGAACGTCATTATCGATTTTAGCGAATTTATAGTTTTGTTTTTTTTCAGTAACGTCCTCTCTCTCTCTCTCTCTCTTTAGAGTCGAACGATCGATCGGCCCTTTATTTATTGCGACTTTTTGCCTACATTAAGAATTGATTGTACGAAGCCACGAAACGAAGTTAATCGATGCATATCTCGTATATACTCCTCGTGGTAATGCGTGATTCGAAAACAATAATGAAAGCAGCGAAAAAACATTATAGCTCGAAATTCGACAAAAAATAATAGAAAAATGAATACGACGATGACACTTGTGCAAAATTGTGTGTGGACAAAGGATTGAGTCCCTACGAAACCGCGACAAAGATGGATTGAATTTTTTGTTTTTCGCTCGAGGTGTCTGTAACACGTTTCGTTTACCAGGAGATCTGTTTCTAGAATGATAATTCGTACATTCGTACTCTGTCACCTTTAAGAAACGACTCGTTCATTGCATCGTGCACTTTGCAAACATTCCTGTCATCGCCATACTTTGCCATTGTTTAATATTTAGTCGCCGGGACATGATTCGTTGGGGTGTTGAAAAATAAATCGATGAAAGCCAAAAGGTGGTCCATGGGTGTAGACGGGACAATAAAAATAATGGAGCAGTTTCAAGAAACGGAACAATTGTTATACCTTAGCAACCGAGTTATTGTTCCACATAGTATTATATTATTTGTAACGAGCTTTCGCATATGTGAATTGTGATTGTCCTTCTCATTCTCTCTATTCATTGAGATTGATTCTGTAGGGAACCTCTGGCATTGACAACTGTCATTTGCAACCAGAGCTAAGGTCGCTACGAATAAACGTCTGTGTCTTTTTTAAGAAACATTTTAATGCCACGCGTAACAACGTCTGGATGTCGAGCTATTAATAATAAAATAAAGAAAATAACAAAATCAAACCGAGCGATTAATTATTCTTCTCTCACCTTTCTCTCCTCTATTCTAGTCTGCTGACGACTCTCGTAGTCCTGTCTTATGCGCGCCATTAGTTTAAGCATGTATTTTCTGTCGGTCAGTCTAACGACGTTGCTGCCCATCAGCATCTCCAGCCGCGATCTTACCGGTGGATTGCTGAAACTGTCGAAAAAACGCAATTAATCGATAAAAATATAAAAATTAAAAGATCTTTAAGACCGTTTTTTTTCGCACGGATTCACCTTCATCGCCGTTCTATCGTGACGAGTGATGTATATATTGTTAAAAAAATTACGAGTTTTAACACATGTAACGAACGAGTCACCCGCGAGGGATACGCGTTCGTCCGAGCTTTCGAGCTCGACTGAGCCCGAAGGGAGGAAAATATATATCGTTGAATATCGCGAAGTTTAAACGTTCGTGACTGACGAGTTTCGACTATACGCCAACATCGTCCCGCCGTTTCTCATCAGTAATTCTACCGAAAGATTATACATCGATGCGATAAAAATACAAGGAGTCGAACAAAAAAAAGCGTAGGGGGTGAGAGCGAGAGTCTGGCTCAACGGATTGTTTAAAGAGAGTTCCTGAGAAAGCTTCGTTGAACGAAGGCTTTGTCGTTACAGAAATTATGCGTGAGGCAGTCACATCATGGCTCTCGTGATGGAAAAATCGATGGAAAATCGATTTATTTTCATGCGGTAAATAACCGATACGGAAATAACACGGAAGTAATTATATAATAACGTATTTAAATTTATGCCTTTGACGGGGCAAGGTCAATGCCAATTCAGCGATCGATTGAAAATATGATTGATCCGATAATGATATGCGTAAGGCATCGTTACGAGAAAAAGTGTAACGTATACGCAACGCTCGAATTTTTCTCCGTTCCATAATCGTCGAAATGTAGTCGGGCGACGTAATTTCCGATATTCGCGAAGCTTTGAGGATTCGTGCGTGACCGACTTCGATGATGTCGATGGTACGTTGTTTATGTAACGAACGATATGGCTCACGCGCGACGAGATTCGGGGATAAACTCGGTGTTAACCGGATGAATGAGACCTTGATCGTTCGGGCATAACGATAAACTTCGTTGGCATTGATGAATTACTCAGCGTTCTCTGTGTTATGAGGTCGTCACTGTCGACGAAGTCACCGAACCGCTTGAAGAATGAACTTTTATCGGGGTAACCGTAAAAGGGCGATACTTTGGATCGAGCGACGAATTAATTAATCTTTAATAAAATTAACTAATTTTGTTTAATTTCATTAATAAAAATTAATTAATAAAATTGATCGATCACGCGACGATCATACGTAAACAAAAAATTGCGATAAATTATAACGGCGATAATCGTTCGATAATTTGAAAAGGATTGACCACACGTCGAGAAATTATTGGCTCGACGAAATAAACGATAATTGTCATCGCGCCTCTCACTTTCGACAGCCCTCTCGATCATCCCTTATTCCGACCATAATCTTTTTTTTTTAATCGTTTCCCCAGTCTAATTCGAGATCGTCAAGGGAAGCGAAAGATCTCGATTACGCACGTATGCCAACGTCATCGATGAATAAAATCGTCGATTAGAGGCGGGAAGAAAACTGCGCATTACAAAAAATCCAAGTGCAACGGATCGGATTTTATACGTGGCTCACCAGAATGTAAGGAGCAAAAATTCGTGTAGATCGACCATGCTTACGGGAATATGAGTCACGTACGACTGAATTTTTATTTCTGCATTCGTAAACTTGTAGGACCCTGCGGATGGAACAGATGAGGGCTTATAGTGAGGTAAACCGATTTGGATATATCACATAAACGTATATATATATATATATAGGTGGACTAGATACGAAGAGGATGATCGACGTGGGACACGGAGTCGCGGTGCATAATGCAGGGCGGGAACGATACGCGGGGTAGAAAAACATAACTTTTCTAGGATACGTATATATGTGTGTATATATGTATATATATATATATATATATATATATATATATATATATATATATATTGAGAAGAAGATACATATATACACAAATATATACATAAGATGGAAAAAGGGAGAAAGATGAATAAAGGACAGAGAGAGTGAGAGAGAGAGGGAGAAAAAGAAGAGGCAAAGGAGGGTATAAGGTCGAGCTCGAGCCTGACACGACGACATGCAGCCTGGTAAATAAATATAGAATAAAATTCGTGAGTACATGCCAGTTTAGAACGAGACAGGTTTAACGCGAGAGTATGACGTTGAAGGGAGATCGAGTATCGATCACATTCCAGCCGCTCGAATACAACGATGGTCTATTTTTCTCTGTTTTCGACCCTGCAAGAACCTTCACCCTGATCCTAGTGTCACAGAATTCGTATAAATTTTTCTATTTTTTGTTCTCGTTCGTTCGTCTCTCTTACTCCCGGTATTCTCGACTCGATGGCTCCTCGTTCGTGCCATCGGCGAACAAAACGAATTACTATCTTTACTAATGATACGAAATTTCGGATATTACGAAATACGGAGGGAAGCTAGAATAAAAATTGTGACAATGATGAAATATTGTTCGTTTTTTTTAATGAAAAGTCGTTTTTATCGTATATTATCAATGAAATGGAAGATAGCCGCGAAAGGTGGAAGACGGGCGAGAGACAATATCTCAAGGAACTTCGGTAGTAAAAGTTTATCGAGGATAAGAGCGCTTCTACCACGTCCATGTCCATTGAAAGGTAACAAAAGTATGATCGGTTCCAGTATTATGAGTTTTATTTTTTCATCGTGGAAACAAAATTCGATTTCTCCTTGCCCCGCTACGACGTTTGGACGAAAGAACAGACGGCTGGTAAGCGAGATGAAAAGGCAGTCCTCCAACGGACAATTTTAGAAAGAACGGTAAGTTTTCAATTAATGAGAAAAGTAATGTGGAAAAAGGCGAAGCAATTTAACTAGTTTCAAGCAATTTCCGTCACTCGTCTCGTTGTAATGCGATCCATGCGTTTGCGAAATTGTCTAGCTGGTCGACGTCTTAATCATCGAGAGAAGCATGACCAAGAATAAGTTAATTTTATGGAAAATGTTGAAAATCTCGAACAGCTTTAGATTGGATTGAAATTTTCCGGAGCAGGAAAAATGGCGACGACGCGACCGACAGACGCGAGGACACTCTATCGAAACGCGTGGATTTGCCTTCAAGACGATCGAAAAAAAACTACGGAGATAGTCCTTGACACGTACATATTCAGGTGCGTCTTGGTTGGAGATAGAAGCGACGAGCGAAAGAGGATGGAAAAAACCAGCGAAATGTCGGAAACTTGGAAACTCCCAAGTGTATACGATTCATCTTGTTTCCAGCATTAGACGATCGTTCGTATTCTCTGACGTGTTTCCATGTCTCGTCCCGTTAGACTCATCGAGCTCGAAATTAACGAAGCGCTGGGAAATACTTTCGTAACTAGCTTCTCTCCTACGAAGATTTGTTCGATAAAATATCCAATACGATAAATATATAAAAAAATATATAATTTGAGAAACATTAATGTTTTTCTTGTGGATAATGATCGATTTTCGATTATCGTCGAATAAATCCTAATGATTTTTCCCTTTACATGATTTTCGTCAAATTTCAAAATTCGACGAAAATTAATGTAACGAGTGAAAACTGGGTCGAGGTCGGAAAAATGAATTGTTACAGATGGAAAAAGCGTGTGTTTGTTCTTACGAATATTTTGAACGAAGATCATGACGATACTCGCGATATCACTGCGAGAATTTAGTTTCTCATTGATTTTTCGTGGATAATATTGGTAATTATGACAGCGAGGCGCACGCTAGGTGCGAGAAATCCCGAATCATACTGGCAGCTTGGTGAAATAAACGAAGGAAGAGCGATGAGGTAGGTTAGCGAAGTTATTATATCTCGGTTTTTGTTTCGCGTGGGAGAACGCACGTACATGAAAATTGAGAGACGGAGAGCATGGAACATACGTACTGTCTACCATGGGCGAACGGTAATAATTCCCTATTTCGGAATACGTGCCCTCATTCACCCTCGTCCGTTTTGAGAAATTCAATCCTGTCACGGGCAATATACCGGCGGGTTCGTTTTACGCTGACCGAACTCGTAATAAAACTCATTGTCGTTATTTCACGACTATTGTATAGAATTTCGCGAGACGAAATTGGGAGGAACATGATGGTGTATGGTTCGAGGGCGTGTAATAAAAAGCCTACGTGTCGTCCGCCAAGGTTAATGGTTGGACAACGTTGATTGGTCATTACGAAGAGCTCCTAAGAACTTCCAAGTGGTTATGACAAAGTGTCGTATAAAGCGACAATGAATGTCCTGATGAATGTTGGATAACTAAATTTTTAAAACATGGTTGCTATTAAAAAATAAAGTTTTATTGGTATTTATAGACTCGATGGTATTTCAATTACGAGATGATTGAGTACTTTTGTATTTTCGGATTAGTTGTCAAATTTTCTAGGTAAAGTCAATAAGAAGACTTTGCGGCATCGGAAATTTCCCGCGCAATACGAATCTTTGTTCGATCGAGTCACGTTTCGGTATTCGGATCGTGATAATTAAAAACGCCCTGATTACAATTTGGGGGAATGAGCAAAGACATTTAATTGTGTGACAAGTGACAATTGTGTAGTAGCTAGCTCGGTGGTAAACGTGCGTAGAAATTTTACGTGGCGTTTTGATTGACTATAATGCCATATGAATTTTAAATAGACGGTCTATATAAATTTGCAGGATAACACGAATCACTATTATCATCGATACGAATATCCCGAGCTTGAAGTTTCTCTATCGGTGTTAGATTAAAGCTTACAGTTCGACGGAGGGTAAGAGAACTTGCTGGAAAAGCTCTGTGCACGAAGGAGGGTAAGTTCTCGGGGTAAACGTGTTATCGACAGATGGAAATTATTTTTGTCGACAAAGGATCGAAACGGTTCACCCCTAGGGGGCCCAATGTTCATTTAAATCCTCGAGAATCGCTCAAACGTAAAAAACAAAAATTAATTATCGATACTTCAGCTTTTTAATGAATAATTACTTGCACTCCACCAACGTTCCAAAAATGACCGCTTCTTCGATCTCCTCGTTGTCGTTCTTCATTTTCGCTCTTTCCTGCTGCATCTTGGCACGAATCGCCATCGTTTCGAGCCAATCTTCGATATCGTCATTGAACGGATCGACAGAATTCTCGTTTATTCCTCCCATACCGGTGAGAAGTTCGACCGTGGCCCAAAAACCACCGCTGGAACTCATCTCCACTTGTTTTTTTCACAAATCACGACACGAATCTTCGATCACAAATCGATACCAATCGATTAACAAATTCAAAATCGCAAGATTTTTTTGTCTCAAAAATTCATTCTTTATTTAAATTTACAATTGTTGACCGCTCGGTCTACATCTCCGCCGATTTAAGATCGTCGATCGCGACCTCCGAGAAACGACAAAAACCGAACTTTCTCAAGAATCCCGAGATCGGATCCGCGTCCGTGAAAATTCGTCGAACGATTGCCCACTGTGCGCCACTCGCTTTTGGTATAGTCGTGAAATAAAACGCACGTATATATATATACGCCTTTTCAGAGACGTTGCGAAAGTCAAGCAGGCACGTAACTCGGCCGACAGGCAATCCGTGCGGGCACCAACACGGGCGCGTATATACAAACTACCAAATCGACGATCATCCCTCTTCGGTGCTTTTACTGCCATTGCCATAGGGTAACGTTTCTGACGGTGAGCGTCGAGGTGGGTGCCCGCTGGAATATTCCTCGTCACGTTACCGATCAGAACGCGTGGTAAAACTCTCTCCCTCTCTGTCTCTCTCGTGCGATTATTGTAAACATATACATAAGCACGTACAATCATGACACCGGAGAGCTGACACGCGATTATATTCACCCGTATATCTATATATGCGCGTATCGGGCAATTTATAGTTCGTGATCGACGCATATAGGTATAAAAAGAGTAGGAGAACAAAATTTATTTGGAAATATATATATATATGTATATAAGTCGTATCGAGAAATTCGACACGATACTCTTCGAGTGTCGGAGGATTTTTGGGCCGGTGTGAAACGTCCGATTGAATCGCGTGAATGCCTCGAGCCTCGTGTGTGAAACATTGACATTTTGGACGTGCCGTAAATGTTTCCCTTTAGGATACGTTTACGGAATATAATTGGTAAAATGTAAGCGGGATTTGGGAGAGTTTCGCATAGTTTTAGGACGAGGGAACGAGCCAAACCGGAAAAACAAGCCTTATCGATTCGACGGAGGTTCCATCGAGGGGCAGTTTCGGGGCTCGAGAAAGTCGAGTCCATTATTTATTCGGTATACGAAACACTCGCGCGGTAAGAATTTTGCTATCTAGGCGAACGAGAACTATCCTCGTCGTGTCAAAAGTATTCTCGCGATATCGCCGACGTACCTCGAGACGATGATCGGCATGTCGAAAAATCATCAAAACTTTAGGCCACGTACCTATCGCACTTGGTGTCGATCAACTCGACCTTGCTTATTGTTTTCGAAGATGGATCGATAATGTATTTCGATCGTTTCGCGGTCTTGGGCTGGGTTATTGGATATCTCGTTTTTTTTTTTTTTTTTTGAGAAAATTGGGGTAATCATATCGTACTCACGCGTATTTGATCGGTTGCGTCTCCCACCATTGCAACGGTCGATCGTAAGGATCGACGGTGGAAGCGAACACGACATGGCTCTTCGATTTTTTAGTTTTTCCCATGTTTATTATTTTCTTACTCCCGACGTCGATCGTTCGCACCAACTTTCGATTTTTTCGCGAGGGCATATGTTCGAACGGAAAGATTTAAGGAATTTTGGAAATCGTTCGAAATGGACGGGATATTTTTTTTTTCGCGTTATTTTTTTCTGGTATTACATTTTTTTTCGTCACCTTTGACTGACCGGAGTGAAACTAGCCGATCGATTTTATCTCGAAACAGACGATTTTTGTTTACAATGTATGCGATCGTGGCTGAAAGAGGTAAAAAAAATCGGTTCGAATCGTCAGAGATTCGTGACTTTGACGGTGCTCAGTGCTGTAAGATCGGAGCTCGCGTTGGTTTGTTCCATACATTTTCTCCAGGCTTCTCGATCCTCGATCTTCTGTGGTCCCCATTCGGACGTAGGATTGATACCGATCTCGAATCTTTCTCGGAACGTGCCCTGAGCCAAACACACATTCGATCGATTAATTTTTTTTTCACTTTTTTGTAACAATTTGTGGTTTTTTTTACCGAATCAACGAGTAATCTAGATGTGTTTCGCTTACTTTAGTGAAGCAGAAATGATAAATCGCGTAACCGGGTATGCAGACCATGCTGACCAAGCAGGAGCACCAGCCAAGATTGACGGCCCACTCGGGGTACTCGACACCGTTGTACGTCAGTCTCGTATTGAAGAATATCGTCGTGAAAAATATGAACTGTGGATAAGGACGAGGTGAATCGATGGGTCGACGACTCTTACACTATATCCATTTATGGTATTTATAGGACATAAATAAAACGTGGGTAGTAACGTATCGTTCGAGCTGTTGGCCGTTCGTTCACCTCGACGATTCGGGACCGAACCTTTCGTCCTCCCACGTGCCTTTCCTCGTTTTCCCACGTCTCTTTTTTTATTTACCGGTAGAGGTTAATAAATGTTTCCGCGGCACGAAACTCGTCATTTCGTGCACGTTTTTGTAGCTGGAAACGAGGGTTTTGCTCCCTTTAAGAAAAGAAAAAAACAGCAGCTACTTCTTCGATTTTTTTTAGGTTTGAACGATACGCAACGACCCTCGTTTTCGACTGAAATTCCAACTCGACTCACGGATAAAATAATCGGTGTGACGTATTTCCAGGCAATTGGCCACCAAGGATGTATCTTTTTTCCGAGCATGAACTCAACGTCCCGTACGAATTGTTTGCAGCCTAGGCAAAAACAAAAAAAACGTGTGATCGTCGAGTCGAACGTCGTCGTTTTAATAAATCGGTTGGAATCTCGATCATTACCGTAAGTCCATCCGACGACGATCGCCTCGACCAGACAGATGGATATAACGGATACTGACGCCGCGTACCAGTCGAACATTTGTAAAATGTACATTCCCCCCTTTGAAAATAAAAATTCGTTAAGTCGAGAAATAAATTGACGAAGAGAATAGGGAAAAATCGGATATTACGTTCGTGACGAATATGAGCGATCCGAGAAAAAGGATGAACAGGGAGACCATCGCCACGAGTCTTTTTCGCTTTCGTAACGTTGGATAAGCGTCCGTTACACTTGAAATTATCGCCTCGATTTGAACGAACTGCGAGACGAATTATTAAAATAGAAAATAAATTGATACACAAAAAAAAACGATTGCCACGATACTCACGCAAGAATCCATTCCTAGAAAGTAGAGCATAGCGAAGAACAAGACGGACCACAATTGAGGCCACGGTAACATCGTGATAGCTTCCGGATACGTCTCGAAAGCCAAAGATGGACCTGGGAAAAGAAAGAAACAAAAACGAAAACAAAATTTTCGTACCTCATTTTTCGCAAAAATGATAAATACTTCGTCGACGTTTTTATTACGCACCTCCCGTAGCGACTGCGGACACCGGAAGACCCGTTTGTTTGGCCATAAATCCTAAAACGGAAAAAACGACGAATCCAGCGAAAATACTCGTGCCGCAATTCAAGATCGGTACAAAAATCGAATCCCTGATGAGAAATGTGAAAAAAAAAACGTAAAGTGAGATTCGAGGTTTCTGTTTTAATTACGAGAGGAAGGGTGAGATTGAATATTGAAAACGAAGATTGATCGACGACTCACAGTCTGTTGTCGTTTCTGAAGGTATTGTAACTCGCCATGTTGACTATACCGCCCCATCCAGGTCCGAGCGAGAAGAATATCTGTATCGCCGCATCCGCCCATACCTGAATGACGACAGGACTCGAATGACTCTCGAAGAAAACTTATTTTTCGAAAAAAACATTTATTAAATTTGGTAAAAATACCCGCAAATTAGTCAGCTCGGACCACTTCGGATTTAAATAAAAGATGATCCCGTCCATCGCGCCTGGAAGCGTGACTCCCCTTATGAATAGAACGAAGAGAATGATGAACGGAAAAGTCGCGGTGAAGTAAACGACCTGAAAGAGTTGAACTTTCGATCAATAAATCTCCGAGAAATTTGATTAAAATACGATTTTTGGGCCAACAAACTTTTCCGACGCTCTTGACACCGTTCGAGATACACAAAAAGACGACGATCCACGAGATGAGATTGCAGGTGAACAGTGGCCAAACGATTCCACCAATCTCGTGAACTCCTTCCGATATTTGAAGTATGTGATTGCTGCAAAAAAAAACAGAACATTGACCCGAATCGATCCAATTGCCACAATTTTCAATCCCCTTCTTTTCGCTTACCTGAAAAATTCTTCGGCGGGTGTTCTGACCCTTTGGAAGAGCGCGGTTTTGTCCGAAGCGTTGCGAAACGCTCCGTCGTTCACCTGAACGTTGACAATCTCAATTATTAAGAACGATCGAGGTAAAAGTACAATATAAAAAAAAAATCAAATTTACGAATCGATTCTTGAACCTTGACGCATCTGTCGGTGTTCCAGGGATTGTCGCAGTCCTCCCAGGGTAGTTTGCTCCTCAGTGACATCGAGAGGAACATGAGGGGGTAGGAGATAATAACGTTGTAGTACATGGTGCATATGATGTTGACAATGACGATGGCAAAACCAGCGCCTGAAATATTGCACCATTGAAAAGTAAAAAAGAAAAAATTCGCAACCCTTACATTCAACCCTTAAAAACCCACCCTTGAACAATGGACTCATTCGAAACATGGTGATGCATCCGGTCCCACCGAATTGGCCCATGCACGATTCCATGAAAAACAATGGAATTCCGCACAAAAGAAGCATCAACAGGTACGGAACCAAAAATGCACCTGCGAAAATTTGTCGTCATTGTATCGTCGTTTTAAACATCGGTTCATTGCTCGATGCCCTACATATTTTTATTTTTGACCAACGAGTCTTTCTCTTCCCTCTCGCCCTTTGTTTTTTCAACACCCAGGTCGTGAGAAAAGAACAACGGTGAATTGTAATTGACGAGCAAACGACAACGACGAGAGAAAGAGAGAGAGAGGCCTACGTCGATTATGCGAGGATAAGAAAGACGATTTTTCAAGGGCAGAGGACAATTTGTGAGCGAGCGCACGCTTAGGCGAAATCATTCAATCAAGTCGTACGAGAGAGCCTCAATTGTCATGGCGACCTCTCCCTCCCTTCGTAGCAGGAAATTGTTTCGACACCAAAATAAAATCGCCACGTACGTGTCTCGTCTAATCGTGGCTCGTCCGTGATGCTCTCGAGAGGCAATGGAATTGTACGATAAACAGACGAGACGACGTCGTTCTTTTTTTAAAATTTCCTATGCATGTCTTTCAACCCTTCGAAAGCACGTCGTTCCCAAAGTCGATACGTCACGAGACGATTTTGCGCAAGAAAGACGTTCGATCGATCGAAAAGGATAATTGACAATTTTCAAGATTATTCCTGAAATCCTAAGTAATCTTGGAGTAACCGACGATTGATCGACTGATACGTCGTTCAATCTTGAGATCCGATTCAAGGTTACGGTACTCGGTTATCAGAGAACTCGTGGAAAGACCCGCGAGACAATTGCGACGAGCCGTCAATGACTGTGCGCGCGGAGGGAGATGGAAAGGAAGACACGAGGAAGCGTAATCGCGCGTATTCCGTAAAATGGTAAGTTTAAATACGTGTATGCGCGACATTAACGCGGGTTGCGTAACGGAGAGGCGCGACACGTATGTCATAGCGCTATAGAATTACCGCACGGGATGGTAATTTTCGCGACGCGTTACGTGGCGCGCGCGAAATTGATCAGGACGTATAAAGAGAGTGGGTGAAAAAGCCACGTGTAACGAAAATGCCTTACGATCGACGTCACATTGACAACGTGAAACAAAAAGATAAAAAAAAAGAACATGGAGAAAACAAAAATCACTCTCTCACCTCCGCCGTTTCTATAACACAAATACGGAAATCTCCAGACGTTGCCGATGCCGATCGCGTAACCGGCGCAGGATAATATGAATTCGGTCTTATTGGCCCACGAGCCGCGATCGGGTATCGTTTGTTCCTCGCTGTTACGTTTTTCCATTTCGACCGTCATCGCCTACGTTTCTTTTTTTTAAATTCTTTTTTTACGTTCCTTCGATCAACGATCCGTTCGTTACGTTCGCCGATTTTTTCGACGAGATGGAAAACGACCAAAGACTTAACTTCATTTGTTCCGGATTTTTTATTCTGCGATTTTTCGAACGATATTGAAGATTTTTTGTTTGTCGTTGTAATTATCGATTTAATATTTTTAAACTTAAGATTTACTCGTTTAATGTATTTATTTTTTGCACGAGGCTTGAGTCGATCCGTCGCAGCACGAGTCCCAGCGAGGGAAACTTCCAAACCGCGTACAGGACGGGTCGCGACTGCACGGCACGGGATTGCATATGTGGTCCAGTACCTCGGAGACCTCCCCATACAATCGTGCAATCACCACCGTTATCCGCCTCGACATATAAATAGAACGTGATGACACTGATTATGCTGATAGGCCCCGGTCACCGTACAGATATATTTTGATCGTCGGTGAACACATGGACGCGCATCTAGATACAAAACGCGTGTACAAATAGCGGACGGTTCAATCACTGCGAGGACAATTTCACGATTACGATCGCGAAGCGATAAATAGCGACGTAGTAAACGAACCTTTTTGTTTATTTTGGTAACTTGAGAGGTACTGATATTTCGATCGGTTCGAAGTCGGGAAATCTGCGAAGACCGAAACCGATCTAGCGAGATAGAAATTGTTTGATTATCGTTATCAAGTTTTTTTGTCGACAATTTTTACGTGGGTGAATTATGTACGTGTATCGTGAATTGTTTTGGAATGGAAACGGCCTCGTCGATTTTCAATTGTTTTTGAAGGATGGAGGATTGCTTTTTCAGACTCTTGGTGGATTTTCCACCCTTGCTTAGATCATCGTACGTATATTTTTGTCGTAATAAAATACCCCCGGGACACGGGGTAGCGGAACGGTTAGGTGACTCTTCGAACGTCCAGGAGAAATCCTGGGATCTGTCAGCCCATGACATATTTTTGAGGGCGCAGGTGAATTCGCAAATTTCCGTTCTCTCGTTCACCTGGACGTTTATCAGGCTTTGGGATCGCTTCTTGTGGTCGAGGGGGAACTGGAAAGTAGGAGCGTGGAAAATATATATTTTTTTTAGAAGAGGGGGAGATGCGCTGAAACAATTTTTCGAACCTTCTGTCGAACCAGCCTAACTGTCACCACGGATTTGAACGTATCGCTGAGAAGATTTAATTCATCGGCGTACGGTGGTATTTCCAACGCTGGCTCGTTGAAGAACAACGACTTTTGCCACTCGAATTCCTCCGTCCTAAAAGCTGTTACCTGGGTGTTTTATCCAAGGGGTGGAATTATTTTGAAAACATTCTACAAAAGGGTGGATAAACCAAGATAAAATCGTTTATCTACGTTATCAGCTTGATCTTTTTCCTTGGGGACACGAATATCGCGAAGTTTCGGAAGTTCTACCCCAGTTTTTGCAAATTCCTCGCGAACTATATCCATCTCCTCGCGAAGAATGAGATGGGCGTCCAGTAAGGGCAAATCGACTTCGAAAAAATACCAGAATTTTTCTTTCTGTCGACGATGGTAAAATTTTCAAATATTTAGTGGCAGAAGATTTGCTATTTTTCGGGGGGAAATGTACGTCAACGTACTTTCATTTTTGGTGGTTTTTCCAGATTGAAAATTCTGTAAACGTGCATGAAGAGAATACCGGTCGATAGTTTTTCAGGATCGTCCGGCCATTCTTGCATCGTTCTGTCTGATGGCTTTACAACAACGTTGTCAAGATACATAAGATTGGGAAAAGTGGCGAGCAGTGGGTCCTTGTAACTGAGGCAAGTCTGCGTTGATAAAGAATAGCAATGAAATTTCATAACCCGAAAAATAAAAACCTTCGTTATTAGCGAACAATAAATCAACAACGATCGTTTTACCGACGGATGACGAGCTCGAGCTTATCGTCAGTGGATAACAAAGTTCCCCGACGAGTGAACCGATAAGTTACTTACCGAGCAGGGATTCCCCTCGAGTATGAGAGCTCGTAGCATTTGCAAGGATTTCAAAGCTTCGAGAACGTCGGCAAGGTTTCTCAGGTCGTTATCCTCCAAGTCCAAGACCTTCAGTGAGTTCAGAGCTTGCGCCAGAGGTTGCAGCTCGAGTTCTAAAAATGAAAACAATCATTCCCGCGATAATAAATAAATCCTAATAACTAGTAAATAATTCTCAAAAAATTTCAATAATTTGAAAAATCACTGAAATTCGTTCGACTTTGCCGAACTTTAATGAAGTTTCGAAATAAAAATGTAAATAAAATAATAACGCGAATGTGCGAGAAACGATGGACGTGTGAGTCGCGACATTTTATTTTCATATTATTCGTCGTAAAATGTGGATATACCGTGGGTGAGCACGTGAAAGGGACGTATACATAATGAAGATGCAGAGAGCTCACGACCGAGTGGCCCATGCTCTCGCCGGTCCTGAGAGGGGGTAAAAGGGCGATGGGTGAGAGGGGATGCTCTGTACCGAGGGTGTATTAATGTTGCATCCCTCCCTGTGCCACTCGACATCGGCTATCCTCTCAGGGCCACTCCGCAATTGCTCTAATGCATCCCCAGTGCCATGGATGGGCGAAACAGGATCTCTCTCTCTCTCTCTCTATATATATATATATATATTTATCTGTCTACCCCTTGCTCTCCCCCTCTTGTCGCAGTACCGAAAGATCATCGGTATAAATCCTTGGTTCTAACAATAATCAATATTTATCAAGTACGACGAATTATCGTTATTAACTAAAGCGAAAGAAATAACGATTTTACATCGATCGAAAAAAACATTGAAAAAATATTCTTATATACGTATCGTTATTAAAAATTTCCATTAATCGATCAAATCTCTTGACGATTCGTCGAAGGAAGATAAATCCCGTACGGGTCAGTACGAGCTCTGAAAATCCTCATTGTGCCCGGCGAACTCGTAAGTCGAAAATCTGAACGGTCCAATTTACGAATGACTCTCGTAAGCGTTCTCGAAAACTTGCACGCGAACTCTCGAATGAACAGATGGATAATGGGAACGTAGAAATGTTGAATATCCCACATAATTTCTTGTTCAAAAGGGATCAGAGACTCATGAGCTTCAGGTTGGTCATTATAGTGCCTCGTACGAATATTTCATATGTAGTTATTGATAGAAATTATGCAACCAATACAACGAACGGCTAACGGATTTTCACTACTACTTACGTAAAGTAAATTGATCGAACGTATTCTCCTCGTTCTCAATTATTATTATTATTATTATTATTCAATTTTTCTTTACCTACGAGACAAGAATCAAATTTCGATTAATTTATAAGGAAGATGATCCTTTCCTTCCCTCGTGCTATATATTTTCGTATACACAGGACAAGATGAGGTTTCGATCTCTCATTGACCACATTTGTCCTCTCTGTCTCGCCAGCTTCTCTCGTACCGGAAACGATGACGGAGTACGAAGAGACAGAGAGAGAGAGAGAGAGAGAAATTTCCGGCGTATGGACATGTCGCATACGTGGCTCACGGCGGAAGCAACAGAAGCAGCGAGAGACGGGGATGCAATACCACGCACGGATCGTAATTACGTTATGCAGCCACACAAATCACCGTCTCCTGGACCAAACTCTCACCCCTTCTCTTCATCCCCCATACCTCATCCCCATCCTGTCGCTTCGTTGCCAATTAACCAGTTGACGACGACCTCGAGCTAGCCCAAAGCTTCTCGAGAAAATACTGGACTAATCGTCTCGATGTAAAATATTTTATATAAAAATCAAAAGAAATTAAAAAAAATGAAGTTGCGAAAAAATGGTTATTTTTTTTTTGGTAACTCGAGAATCGATTGTTTCACGATGCGGAGCAGGAGGCAAGAGAGACGAGGGATATATCATGGCAAATCGGTATCAACCGCGGATATTTACAGACTGCCCGTGTGTGTACGGCCTGGCGAGAGAGGGAGGGTTATTCTCCATCGTTCCCATGTATACACGTGTGAATAGCTCGGGCTGCTTCTAAATAATGCACACGACACAGGACATTCTCCGCTGAATGCAACGGCGATAGAAATACAACTATGATGACCTTATCGAATCGACGAGTTCACCAAAGCACGTTCGATCGTTTGACAAAGATGAGGGTGAAAATCGTTAGCGACGGTTGAGAAATCGGCAAAAATCTCCCGAGAAAACTATCGCGGAGTCGCGATCTCGTCTGCGGTCTCGACGCGGTCGCAATTTTTTTGTATACGAGACTACAACGGAATAGAAAAAGAGGAATCGAAAGAGAGAGAGAGAGAGAAGAGAGAAAAGTTACAACTCGAATAAACGACTCGCACGTAATCGCATCAACGTTATTCTCCCTTCTCGTTTGCGACGAGAGAACGAAATTATATCTTTGCGGTCGAAACGCAGCCGATCGTTGTATCATTAAGGTATGAGAATGAGGTATGGGCGAGCGTACCATTGGAAATGCAATTTCGCGATAATCCGAGAAATATAAGGCCCTTCGGGGCACCATTCACCAGCTTGTCCAGTCTCGATATACGATTGCCGGTGAGTTCGAGAACACGCAGATCAGGCGGCAGATGTTGGCCCTCGATCGTCTCGATGTCGTTGCCACCGAGGATCAGATGATGCAGTGTCTTGAAACGCCTCAGGCTCGCACCGATTTTCGTGATCTTATCGGCGAGTGAATTCAAAATAATCAAAACAAAAACGTGTACAGAGAGAGAGAGGGGAGAGAGAGAGAGAGGGATGAAGATCGTTATCTTCGTATTTCGATAAGAATCGTAAAACGATTTTTTTATTGTTTCGTTTCGCGATGAAGAATTGTTATGAACCCCGGTACCGACGAGTCTCAGCGTCGTAACGATACCCTCGAACCATCGACTGTTTATCCGTTCGTTCCTCGAAACGGCACGCGCCAGGTAGGCCAACGGATTGCTGATAAAATCGTTGTCAGCCACGAATTTTTTCCACTGATTGATCGTGAATTTTTTCCAATCGTACTCCAAGATCTCGATCATCGCTTCGTGAACTTCGCTTTTATTTATCGTCGAATAGGAAACATTCTTTACAGAAGTGACGTATCGCGATTGATTAATTTAATCGCGATGAAGAGTTCTTACCGATTCACCGGGGCGTTCGCGTTCTCGATAAACCGTCCTATCAGGCTCTTATGAACTTTCTTCTCGAATACCTGATCGAAATTCTGATCGGGTGGTCTCGTGCGATTAGGATCGCGTCTGACCTTCTGCTCTTTCCACGAATCGTTCCAGGACACTCTATCGTAAACTTTCTTCTTCACATTAGCCTCCCAGACAGGATCCTGCACCTTCTTCATTCTAACTAAACTCTGCTCGTCGTATTCGCGATTAACGACGTCGAGAGTCCCGTCGCCGATTTTGTTCGCGTATTACTCGATCGCGCGAAATGGAGCGCGCGTCGACGCTAGAACACCGTCGCGATATTTCTCGCGCGAAAGACGGTTCTCGCGGCGGTTTCGATGGCGATTCCGTCAAGCGAGACGTTTCGAGCCGGCGTTGTTTTGTTTTTTGAGGGGGGTGGAAAAAAATCGAGGAATTAACGATCGTTGCGGGAGCAAAAAAAAAAAGAGCGGCGGACCGCGGACGCTGCTCGGTATATCTTCATTGCTGGGATGTGTTTTTGTTGTTTTTTTTTTTCGTTTTTTCTCGTTCCCCGACATTTTCTCGTGGGAGATAACGCAGTTTTTCCATGGGGACTGTTTGCCCGGGCGATGATTTTTTAACGTCAGCCGTCCGACCGCCGCGACCATTTAACCGACGTCCCATTTCGGCATCGCATATTTTTTTCTATTACTATATACCCCGCTACGGGACGAAAAAGGAGAAGGGGAATGCGAGGAAGGGCGAATGTGCGTGTGTCTGTGTGTGTATGAGAGAGAGAGAGAGAGAGAAAGAGAAAGAGAAAGAGAGATTATCGGAGCGTCGGGGGATATGACCCGTCACCCATTTCAGTGCCTGTCCTCTCGAAAATATATATAGTACGCCCGACTCCCGACTACCCATTCTGTCTCTCCGCGATCGGTCCCGTCGATCACCATCAGGTATAGCCGGGAAAAAGCAATTACCCAAAGGCCGATCTAATTAATTGCCGTTTTTAGCGTGAAATGCAAAATTCGTTGGTCCTATATAATTCCAAAAAGAGATATATATATATGTGTGTGTATGTATGTATGTGTGTGTATATAGATATGGGCGTCGCGGCTGGACTGCCGCCTCATCATTCTCTCCCTGCCTATGATGCCTCGCACGAATCAGAGACTCACGTTGATTGGGATTCAAAAAGTCAATTAAAAATTTAAAGTATATAGACGACGAAAGTGAGAGAGAGAGCGAGAGCGAGAGAGAGAAAGAGAGAGAGAGAGAGAGATAGAGATGTGAGCATGGGATGGGGTAGATTGAATGGAAGAGATGGTCGAGGGACTTTGCCCGGATTTTCCCCGCGCTCGATAGCCAAATGTTACACTCTATTTCGACGATTAATTGATTTCGTGATTACACTATTTTATAATCGAAACGACACGATGGAAATAGGAAATTCGCGGCGTGCCGATCGTGTCCGAATTGTCCGTATCGAGGAACGGCGACGCGATCCGTTCGCGCCATTGAAGCGCGAGCAACCCCTCTCCCGATTAATGAGATATTCCATTAATTAAATACCGGATTAATCGTTAATATTAATTAAAAAATTCTTCATCGAAGCGAAACGCCGCGTGCTATTAATTTCTGCCGTTCAATTTTATCAATTTCTTACTAACAATAAAAAATAAAAAACCCCCCTCTCTCCGTTTGATCGATTTATTTTCATTCGATCGACGATACGTTCGTACGATTCATAATTATCTCCTCGCCACTCGCCTCCCCGGTAATTAGCCAGTACGAATTGTACTTGTACTCGATACGAGGCGAGACGAGCTTTTTAACGAAGCAATATGGAAATTATATGCGTGTTTTGATTTCGTTACTCACCATACAGCTCTTCGTTATTCTATTTAAATACATCGGAATAGTCGTTACAGCAACGACTACAATAGTTACAAGCGTGCTTCGCTTCGACGTTGCCAGAACATGGTGCACCCATTATTATCGTCGGAGATGTATCCCCTTGGCGCAAGATGGTAAAGAGAGTGGGGCACGTTGGATGATGCGCCCGGAGTATTTGAGTGGGGCAACGAGGGGCCGCGAGAAGGAAGGGGATGGGGTAGAGCCCAAAGGGGTGTACCATCGCGCGAACCAGCACCAGCGCGAGCACCAGCACCACCACCAGCAGCAGCAGTCTCCGATAACACGATAGTAATTACTGGCTGGAAATAATTAGTGGAGCATAATTAAAGCGGAGCGAAAGATGAACGATATCGTCTGTCGCTCGTTAGTCGACAGTTTTGCTGTCTGTATATTTCGCTCTCTTCTAGCAGCCCGTTAGCCGCCTCCCCCTCCCTCCCTCCCTATCGCACTATCTCTCTCTCTCTCTCTCTCTCTTGTTCGCACACCCACGCACATACACATTTCTCGTTCGTGATTTCGATACGCTTCGCTTTTCCTCGCTGGCTCGGCATGCGTCGTTTCGCAAAACTCGCGATGGCATTGGCGCAAATTAGGTACACGTTTATAATATGAATATTCTATAGGAGCTCGTACATATTGCATAGCTATCGTTTTACCATAATCATCACCTGCCCCCCTCCCCCCCTTCATCTCTTTACTGCTATCCTTTTACCGTCGTATATCGTTTAATTTTGAAACGAATTTCTCCGAAGGAGGATCGATGCTTTATATAACGAGAAAGAATCGTTCGCACGATGATTTCCCGACGACTAAACGCGATGATGAAAAATTACGGTACGGATTATTATTATATTTTATGAGAAATGTCGATCGAAAATTATATTTTGGGGGCGACGATTTTTTTCTCGAAATTCTTACGATTCAATGGTGATTTTTGTCTTACGCGCGAGATCTTTTTTGGTTTTCCTAAATTTTGGTATCCAACGATTATAAAAAAAATCCTTATCGATATATATATATATACATGTCATTAACACCCTCGAGAGCTGGACGAAGAGAGCGCAAGGGGGCACCGGGGTTAGGAATAAAAGAAACGAGCTTCGAACGTCGTCGGACAGTTTTTTTCGTGGGCAAGATTTTCTTCGTCCGATTCTTCGAACGCTCGGCGCACATCTCTCCTTTGTACAATCTCTAATTCGATCTCGCGTCCGGACTCTTAGTGTTCACGACCAACAGAGCTTCGTCCCCCCCTGCGCGTGGGAGGGAAACGAGCGCAAAAGATCTCTCCTACTCGAATCTAGCGAAGAAAAAGCTGTCGCGCTTCTTCTCTTCGAGTAATCCCTTGCTGTATCCCCCTCCTCCACCCTCTCTCCCACTTCCTCAGCATCATTTCCACACTCGTAGAGCTCGATCGTTTATTTTTCTTGCACAGCGGTCAGAAGATCCTTCCCCAGAATCCACAGCTTTCGTGCTCACCTACACGCGCGCGTTATATACTCGTACTTTCGGACAAATCCACGATCTCTACATTCGCCGAGAAGCTCTATTTTCGTTCTCTCGCGAGAATAGGTGGGAATAAAAAAATCGTTTCACGGGGTGAAGAGAAAAAGAGCGGCGACCATGGGGCGGGGGGGGGGGGCAAAAAATCGAAGCGAGGAAGAATCGACGACGTGGTCTCACCCAGTCGATGCATAAAAAGACAAAGAAGCTGGTGACGGTGAGAGGTGGTTGGGGGGTGGTGGGGTGGGGGTGGGGGGTGATAAAATCTGCGGCGAAGCCAATTCCCGAAGGTATAACGGGGCGGTCTGCTGATGGTGATTCTCGTAGGTAGTTCAAGGTGGGGCGGAAGGGGGAGGGGGGCGGATGAACGAAAGAGAAGAGAGAGAGAGAAGAGAGAGCTCGTTCGCGAGGGGGTCGGCCGTATTTTTCCGGGTTACGCGCGAGAGCGCACGATTCGATCGGAGACAATCCATCGCCGACGTGGCCGAACACGAGACAGGCGTGGTTCACGTGCTCGTTTCCGGAAAATCGCGGTGGCTTTCGCGTATGCGAGGAGGAGCAAAAAAATAACGGCGAAGAGAGACGAAGGGTGGTTGAGAGAGGAGGCGCGGGGAGGGGAGGGGCTGGGTGGGTGGAAGCATAGACTCGAGTTCATTCGATGAAGCGAAAGGAGAGAAACGAAAAAAAGGCGGGGGTGAATCGCAACAGGGGTAAGGGGGGTTTGGACGAAGGGGTCTCGATGTATATAGAAATCGGAAAATGGTCGAGGTTTATCCAACCCCCTTTGGTAGCAACCCTCCTTTTTATATACACTCGCGAGGCTTCCGTTTCTTCTGATTCTTCCCTCACTCTTTCACCCTCTCTCTCTCTCTCTAGTCTCTTTCTTTTTCTATAGCGATACGATCGTCGTCAAGATTCATCGGTCTTTCGTCGATCAGTTATACGTTCTACTCGGGATTTTACGAGAGCGAGAATTTTATAGAGCGCGCAAGCGCGCGAACACACAGATCGAGGTATACGCAATGCCGATCGCGATGTATAATATTCTAGCCTAAAAGAGAGGGAGATAGGGGGAGGTTGGTTTCGAAAAATTCAACGTCGTAATAACTCATCGTCGCGATGAGAATCTGATTCTTTTAATTCGATCGGATATCGATACGTTATTAGCCCCATCGAGAGAGTATCTTCTTTATCTAGGTCGTGTACCGATTGCTGACGTCGGCCATATTATCGATGAATACGTACAGCGGTCGGAAAATCTTCGCCACCGTTGTAAAACTTTTCCGCGAAGAGACTTCCCGCGAATGATACCGATCACGATTATATTACCGGCGAATGTGCAATCCGGTATACTCAGGGAGATGTGAAATCTTGGCGGGCGATGAACGAATCGAAGAAAGAGGGTGGAATATCTACCGTTCTCGATTGGAATAACGAGTTTCTTTCATCCCTATTGACAAAGAGACTCGAGGTCTTTTTCCGTCGATGATCGCCAAGGATTTGCAAAGATCGCGATAGTCGCGTATTCCTCGAGCGCAATAAGTCCCATTCGTATTCCGACGATCATCCCTCCTTCGTTCCCCACCCGACGATAAAGGTCCGAAGAAAATTCTTGTCCAAAAGGAAGTTTCTTGTTTTTTCGATATATATTTTTGTGTGTGTGTGTGTTTTTTTCTATCAAGCTATCGTGAGTTTTGAAATAGCAAACGGGGAAAGGGTTGAGTCTGCAGCCAGTGAATATTTAGTAGAGTCTCGTTGCTAGTCCTTTGGCTCATTTCAGGACTGTGGGAGGGGGGTTGGTCGCGATAGAAGCATATTATTATATATAGAAGGGAAGAGTCGGTTGGCTTGTTGGGGTTGGGGGTTGGATGGAAGGAGTTGGTTCCGGTAAGCTCGGGTAATTTATTACCGGTTGTACATTCGGCACTAAATAAGGGTGGGCCCCTATCAACCCCTGCTCCGCCTCGCCGTTTCTCCTCATTCCCGCTTCTCCCTTTCTCTCTCTCTCTCTTTCTCTCTCTCTCTCTCTTTCTCTCTCTCTGGCTCACTTTCGTCATTCGCTTCGTCTCGCGGTGGCGCGACTGTGCCCTGTCTCATCCGCTGGGCGCTTTTCCGTTTAAACCTCGCGAATTGTTTGCAACTGTCCTGTGTTTCTATACAACCCTTGCCATACCTCTCTCTCTCTTTCTCTTTCATTCTCCATCCCTTCATCTCTATCTTTCTCTCTATCTCTCTCACTCTTCTCCGTCGTACTATCGCTCTGCCTCATCGCCCCGGCGTTGCCTCGTTACCCTATAGTACCACATATACATTTTATATGTATTATATACACACGTACACACACATACACACCCATATATATATATATATGCCTATCTATCTCTTTCCATCCTTCAGCTATCTCTCGCTCTAATGTTATTCAGGACTCGGATTAAATCGTGTACTTCTGCTCTGCTGCTGCCGCTGTGATGGTGCTCGCTTCTCTCCAACCCCCGTTTTCCCGCATTTGCAATCGAATACTACTATCCGCCTCTCCTACGACAATGAGAGCGCTCTCTCTCTCTCTCTCTCTCTCTCTCCCTCGTCTCTTTTATGGATGCGGTTAGGAAAAAGAAAACGAAATGAAAAGCAACAAAAAAAAAAACAGAAGAAAAACCAAAGTGAAAAGAAAAAGAGCACGAAACAACGAGAGGTACGGGAAGAGACAGATAGCAGATGCAATGGGGGGAAAATGCGACTAATGTATATGGATATACGTCCCGGAACTTGGAACGAAATTCTCCGAGTAAATTAAAGTAGGAGTGGCCGACACACTCGTATCAGATTGGATCCATTATTAAATTTTTTTTTACTCCCCGAGCTCGACGAAATTTTGTTGTTGTCGTCGTCGGGTTTTTTCTTTTTTTCTTTTTTTTTTTTTTTCCTACCATGCGTCCAGTGCCCGGATCGTCGAGGAATGATTGTTGCCAATATTCGACGGTACAGTGATGAGTGTTGGGTCGTTACGAAAAAAAACGAGAGGAAAAACAAAAATGAACGAGAGAGAAAAAGAGAGACAGAGGTGAAAAAAAAAACAAATAAAAGCGAACCGAAAAAAAAGATGAAAATCGTGTTCGCGCCGGGAATGCGGATGCTGGCAGCGTCAAAATCAATTGGAGTTATTGCACTGGGTTGTAATCCTACAGTCACGTCCATTACCCCCTTCCCTCGCAAACCTCTCCGTTATCCACCCTCGTGTGCCCCTCCTACCGTTCTGCCTAAGCCCGGTTTACATTGCCTTTGTTAATAAAATCACACCGCGAGAGAGAGAGAGAGAGAGAGAGAGAGAGAGAGAGAGAGAGAATGAGAGTAGGACGCGCGTCGTTCTCTCTCTCTCTCCCTCTCTCTCTCTCCTTCTCTCCCTCTCTTTCGCTCTTTCGCGTTACCGCGTTCGAAACGCGAGAGGAATGGTTCGGTGATACCAAGCCAGTGAGTAAAGGGAGGATAGAGAGTTCTAGGGGGCAGGAGGAGGGGATGGTTCGTTGCAGCAGCCAGGAAGGGGCGGATGCACCGAGATAAAGCTTGGCTAAAAAAAATGGGCGCACGCTTTGCAAATGCATCGGGACAAGCCACCGTCGGGGTGAATATGCGGGGTGGAACGCGACCCGCTTCGACCACCGACTTAATTTAGCGAGGTCGTATATCAATCGGCATTCGAATCCCCAGGTACCTCACCCCTCCCCTTCCCACCCCCTGGGCTTCACAATGGCCCCGGGACCATAATCCCGTGACGTTATAGTTATATATATTCGGGACTCGAGGAGATGAGCGAGAATCGAAGCCGCGCGTTATTTCCATTTTTCTCCCGTAACATCGAAAACCTCCCTTCTTTATCTTGGCTAATTCTTCTCCATTTATTTTTAAACAAAATTCTATTACGTCGCACGTTTAAAAGCGAATTATTTTTTTTTTCAAGTCGATCGTTGGTTATCGCTAAAATTACTGTAACATTTGATTTACGCACAAACATTATACGATAACAAAGAAGAAGGAGGAGGAGGAGGAGGAAGGTGTCGAATTTTGATAGCTAACGCGCTCGCACCGTAGAAACGTTCATTACGAGACTGATGATCGGCATTCACGTTGTTCTCGTACGACGACAAAAGGAGAAACGGAAAATTTGGTTAACGCCGGTACGGTGTTATATTCGTGTACGTATGCGTCTCTCTATGTGTGAGTGTGTGTATGTGTGCGTTTGCAAAGGGTGGATTTTATCTGGGACGGGTTCTCGGTACTTCTCTCATTCGTACATTTCTACGTCTCATTTCTGCACACGGATCTCTCTCTCTCCCTCTCTCTCTCTCTCTCTCTCTCTCTCTCTCCCTCTCTCTCTCTCCCTCGTTCTCTCGGCACCGGTATCGGCCCCGATCCCGAGCTCCACAAATTTGCATCTATCTTTCTAATTTCGTTGCGCCAATCTGCATGTTGTTATACGAGACGTTCGTTGCACGAGGCGCGCGGCTGTGCGAGAAACCGAGAGACGGACCCGGGTGTCAACGGTCCGTTAAAGCGCGGGTCGCTTAAATAAACCCATTCCCAAAGGGAGGCGAGAGTGACCGTTGCCAGGACGTAGACAATTTTGTTTTCTTCTCGATCCCCGGTGTATTGTCTAAACGTTAATTGCATTTTCTTCAACATTTCTGAAATAAGTCTTTGTATAATCGTTATCGTCGTTATAAATCGTAAAATTACAGGATCGTGACGATCGAGTTATCGAACGAAATATTGTCTTATTCTATTAGAGAAGAAAATTATAATTTTCATACGAATTTCATTTATTTATCCGTGACGCTTTCGAAAGGATTTTAGAGGTGTTGTTATTTTAAAGACGAAACGGGATTACGTATTCACACCCTGGATTCCTCTTTCGCGTTACAATCGGAGAATAGTTTATAGCCCCGAATTTGTCGAAGTATCGTCGGAGTCCGGCTGAAGCTTTTCAAGGAGCGAGCGAAGCTTTCGTGGGACCGCATCACGAGGATTACCAGGAGTGGATACTGCTATATACGCTTCAATGTTCGATCTTTGCCGCGATTTTCTGTCACGAAGAATCACGACTCGTTCCCACGAATTCTCGTGCGATCCATTCTCTCTCTCTCTCGCTCTCTCTCTCTCTCTCTCTCCGGTAATCTCTACGCGATTGTACCTTTCGAGTGTTACGCCCCCGGAGCTGCTCAAAGCCTTCGCACCTTTCCCCTCTTTATCGTCGACGGTGGCGAGATTCAAGGGATGAAGGGGGTTGGTAGTGAGCGAGAGAGAGAGAGAGAGAGAGAGAGAGAGAGAGAACAAGAGCTTGAAGCGAACGACCAGCAGGATCGGTCGAAGACTCGACAGGGGCGTTCGGGAACTTCGGTGCTTCGAACACACACACACACACACACACACCACACACAGGCAGAGAGATCTGCTCTCAGTTGAACGGCACGAGGCACATCCTCGTGCTCCTCGAAGGATTACAGGGAGCATTAGGATCGACGATGGGGACGCCTAGCCACCGACTACCGTAGGACAGAACTCTCCGGACTCACCCTCGATCTTTCTTTATTGCTCGATCTTTTCCTAAAGAAGAGTGGAGAGAAGGAAGCAAAAAAAAAACGGAAACGAGCTTCGATCGAGCTGGGTGGCCGGTAGGTTTAACGTGACAGGGAAGAGCTTGACGAATGGCGACGATTAACTATCGCGGAACTGAGTCAGCAAAAGATTCGTAAGACGATTGTACGCAATGTTAATCGGGGTCAACGTCGTTTATTTAATCATCCTGTTTTATTTTCTTTCGTCCACTTATTTGTTTTTTCTTCGTCTCATATTTAAATCAAAACTGTAGAAGAAAGTAAATTCAACGTTGAGAGTTTCTCGAGTGAATTTTTTCCGCATCGCCGCAAAATCAATTTCGGTTTCGGATCGGGTCCTTCCGTTTCCGTCGTGTCTTGGTCTTTCGAGAAACCTCGAAGCTGACGCTCGATCTCTATCGAGAAACCG
Source organism: Netelia virgata (assembly GCA_951802705.1). NCBI lineage: Eukaryota > Metazoa > Arthropoda > Insecta > Hymenoptera > Ichneumonidae > Netelia > Netelia virgata. Next base: position 3,420,369 of record OX637868.1, read on the forward strand.
CAACGTCAGCATCGCCGTCGTCGTCGTTGCTACGACCATATATATATATATATATATATATATATATATAGAGAGAGAGAGAGAGAGAGAGAGGGGGAGAGACGCGTCGAGGCAAACAATGCGTCGTTAATCGCATCGGGATTCAAGATCGAATACGACCCGAGGAACGACGACAACACCTAGAGAACGCGAACTTCGGGCCGTGGGTTCGCTCTCCAACGATTTTGGGGGAAGAGACCGCGGACGTCGTGCGATCACCGCGTCGGGACGAGGAGGAACTTGTCCGTGGTAGCCGGCACGTCTTCGTTGTATACACACGCGTCCCATTCCTCGGTGAGCACAGAAATCTAACGAATGTCACCGTGTGCCCAGAGTGTGGACATCGGTTGCATCACCATCACGTTCCCGGAGGGGCGGGGGATGATGCAACGTGGGGTAAATACGTGCACGACGTAGCGCGTTTCGAACACGAAGCGAAACTTGGATGCGGTAGATTCTCGTGTCACTGGTATACGCGCGTGTGTAAAGGTGTATGTGTGTGTGTGAGAGCGAGTGAGAGGAAGGGAGAGAGAGAGAGAGACAGGGAGGACAGCGTGCCAGTTCCCGAGGCCTCGACAAAATGGCGGTAATAAGGGGTGTCAGGAAAATGGCCGCCCTGATGAACTCTGAATCGCGGCATTACGGGAACTGATTGCGCGAGTCTGTCGATCCGCGGGGCGGGGAGGTGAAGGGAGCGCGGTTAGACAGAGAGAGAGAGAGAGAGAGAGAGGGATAGAAATGTCTACTATATATATTTCCAGCGAGCAAGCGATCTACACGCACACAAATACAGAACCAGAAGAAGAAAGAGAGGAATGGGAGGGAAGAAAGTAGGGAATGAACCTCGAGAACGAGGGAGATAAATCCTACGGAGATTCCGGTATGAGAACGATGTCGTGAGCCACGTGGTGGAGTATAGAGTTAATAAGGGATGGAGATCCGTGGCAAGGATAAAGCCGCGACGAAACAGGAGGGTCGGAGAAGCCGCGCGCTGCAAGCTCGACTCGAACCTTTTGACAGGACCGTGCGGTCTACCAAGAAGATGGAAAGAAGAACTTCGGGTCGGAGATTCGTAACGTTGATGATGCGACACGCACGTAAATACGAATGATGCGACGAATGGTCCTACTGTAAAGGAGGGAGAATAGTCGACGACGAGGGTTAGCGAGAAATATAAGAGCGACCGTAATACGTAGAATACATCAGAAGGCGAGAGGTGAAAGGCTAGAGAGGGAGATATATGTTCGAGGGTAGTGCGCGGTCACGTAATGTCAGGAGCCCAGAAACCAGGGGTTATAGTATACCCCCTTTTCGTTACCAACACGAAGAAAAGGGGTTATAGGGTTACTTAGTGCGATATTCCGACGTCAACATGAACGGGAACGTAGATAGAAACGTCGCAGTGCTCTCGTCTTTCTCTTCGTCGTCGTCGTCACCGTGGCGATGTTAACCAGTAGCGTTTCCAGGGGTCGACGAAAGGGTAACAAGAGAGAGATAGAGAGAGGGTGAGAGAACTTGGTCGTAGCATCGAAATATACCAGTCGAGGTACGTCCCGGTCGCAAGCTCGCGGCTCGTCGCCTGGCGAGGAATGTCAAATCGTCCCTTGGCTTCTCGTCGAATTATCCATGAAATTATGATCCGATTAGGGCACACAGCTAGAGTAGAAAGCAGGGAGACCGAGGCAACGTTCCAACGTGTGCTGTGTTGCCTTCATTTACGGAGATTCAAAATTGCGCGTGCACGGAATAACGACGATGACGATGTTGACGACGTTCGCGAGGAGGCTTGGTCCGTGTAGAGATGTTGTTGGTAACGGAGGGTTGGGAGGGTGGGGGGTATACGCGAGGATGCAAGATCCAGAGCTTGCTCGAGGCTGATACGATTTTCCTACTGATTCGCTATTGTCCGAGATTATCTCATTATCAACGTGCGAATTATGAAAATTTTAGCCCACGATTGGTAATAATCGTTCGAAATTACGAAATATTTCGATATAATCCGCGCGCACGATTAATTCCTACCAATATTTAACGAGGAGTTAATACTTCGGGTTTCATCCTTCATTATTCTATTACCTTTTATTACGATTATTATTATCGTTCGAACGCGAGCTTAATCAGGGTCTCCGAATATCGTAAAAAGGAACCTTCGATTTTGTATTTTACATCGACGTTGGATAATTCGAGCATTACGGTTTCTAATCCTCTGACCCTCGTGGGGAAAAAACAAAAAAACTGATCGCTCGCGCAACACGTATTCGTATAACACGTATCTCGTATAGTTACGTGAGTATTTTATGCCGCGTTGTACACCGGGTATTGTCGTCTATTAATTATTGAAGGTTCCCGTTGTCCACGATGATAAGCGCGCGACTCTGTTTTACGCCACTTTTATCTGACGCTCGTAAAACTTAAAAATTCATCCACCTGGCTTGGCTTCAATAATGCAGTGTCGCGTGACTCTCTCTCTCTCTCTCTCTCTCTCTCTCTCTCTGTCTCTCTCTCTTTCCACCTCTCTTTATCCCTCGTATGCGCAAACCTACCCGAGTACACGAAGCACCTCTCATCATGCGTTTCCACAACCGCACATACTCGCTCGCGGAGGGCCTCACCGAGAAGAGCCAACGGGGGTGAGGAATCCCTCTCGCGTATGTGCTTCTCCCCTAACCAATTCCCTCCTACCCTCTTTCACCCTCACAAGCGCACCCGGCACACCCGTTTGCGGTTGGTTTAATATTTAATTGGCCACAATAAACGAGAGACTGCCTTCTATGTGTGTGTCTGTGTGTGTGTGTATATAGTTACGTGCTCGACGCTCGTACCCTATTCGTTTCGAAACACAAAACACGACGAGGAGGGCGGGCTATTACGCGTATTATAAAAAAAAATATATATATATAGAACATGGTATTTATAACTATAAATGAAAGAGATTATTATCGAAGGATTCGTGGGAGATACGTTTTATTGAAATTTTTGTTCCGTCTGGTCTTTTATGACGAAAAAACGTTGCATCATTGATCGCGAGAAAAATTATCCCATTATTTTTGTGCTTGTTTTTACAGAATTTCGTTAAATTTGAAACGAGGTTTTGATCGACGTTGATTTTGATATTGATCGAAAACGATTTATTTCTCTCGATGAGATTTTTGAAATATAAATTTTGTTATGGATTAATACAAAATTATAGTTGTGATCGACGATGGACGAATGTTGGCAAAAAACGAAGAACGGAATTGAAAATTCTCGAGGGTACTTTGGTCGAGATAAAAGTTGATAAAAAACAAAAAGTCGTGACGAACGAGGATTGGCCTCGGTCGAGGGGCTTTTTTTCCCTGGAATTACCTCGAAAGGGGTTCGAGCTCTCGAGCCAACGAGAGCCCTTTTTTCAGAGGGTAGATTTTCCAAACCTTCTCCACTGTTCTTCATTTTCGCTCGACTATTTTAGCATCGTGGAACTGGCCTCTTTGATATAATCGCAATAAGCTCGTCGCATATAATACCGTACACCGTTAGCTTTTAGAGACGACGACGACGATATATATATTTTTGTCCTCGCGCTCGCTTAATTTCTCAAAAACCGCCAGGTTCTCGAAATCGAGACGAAGGAAAAAAGATTGTAAAAAAAAGAAGAAAAAGAAGAGCTTAACCCCTTTTCGCGACGTCGTTGATCCACTTGTGTGTTAACGCCCGAGGAAACGACCGAGTGGGCTTTACAAAGCCAATTCGCATCTTCGAATAATTCAAGCGTATAGAAATATATCCGACCACTTGATTCGCCGAGTAATCTCGCGGTACCCGTTCTCGCGTATTTTTTTTTATTGCAGCAATACGAGAGAGATAAAGATAGAAAAAGTGTACAAGAGAGAGAAAGAGAGAGAGAGAGAGAGAGGGAAAACACCACGTGTGGTTTCTGTGCACTAGTCGGCCCACGGGCGTGTGAGAAAAAAAAATGTAGCGCTCGAGAGAGTGGAATTAATCTCGTCGCACATGTCTCGCTCGCGCGTATACGCGTCTGCGTATGTTTGTGTGTCTCTCCACTTGACGTCGAGCTCGAATCAATTTGCCGATTAAATCGTAAATCACATTTTGCGCAATTTAACTAAATCGCGTATAGTCGAATGGGCGGCGAGGAGTCCATTAAAATTGCGGCCTTGGTGGTTTGCGCGAGAGTGGCCGCTTAATTTTGTATTACAAATTTCCCATTCGATATAAACAATATTTTTCTTCTTTTTATAAAAAAACAACACAAGAATATTTCATTAAACGCTTATTATTATTATTTTTTATTATTAAACTGAAACATTTATTACACGTAACGTTTTTATAAAAAATAATTTATCGAATGATTTTATTTTTATTGTTTTTATCGCAGATCTGTATCTCGTATCACGTACGATTTTTGAAAAAGCAATTACTAATTCTCCATCACGAAACGAGCAAGAGAGAGAAAGAGAGAGCGAGAGAGAGAGAGAGAGAGACGAAAGTGAGGGAGCGACATAAACCATTAGTAAAGCGAGGATGGGTTCGGGTGTACGATTCGATAAGAGCGATCCCCCATCAACGGGGATTCCCACAGCCTCGCAACATCTGAAAACCCCGGCCAACTTTCAACATTCGCGCGATCGTGGTAGCGGCGGTTTTGCGAGTTCCCTCGTCCACTGTCACCGACAATGACGTGCGTGCGGTTGTATTCGCGGCGTCCCCTCTCGTTTCCCTTCAACCCCCCGGCCATTTCTCCCACGACCTACCTACCTCTCTTTCTCGCTGCCTCCCTTTCTCTCTCTCTCTCTCTCTCTCTCTCTCTCTCGTAATCCGTTCCTTCTCGTTTCACGGTTTTCATAATGTTATTTCGTTAATTAACACAAAGGAAAGTTGCAAGCCATTGTCTCACCTCAATAGGCACTCATTAGGGATCACCTCCGGAGGGAACGAAGCCACGGTGGGTTTCCGATGGTTGAAAAGCGGGTCGTGGCCACTGGAGGAGGGTGGAGCAAGGGTGTTCTGGCCGAGACTGGATGAACCGAGGAAAACGAAACGGTCGATGATTTTATAGAATCTACTCAGACTCTCTATTCTATTCACTCTTTTCCTTTTTAAGCTCGTATTAATTGGATAAGTTTCACAATTAAAAACACTGACCCCCTTTTCCTCTCGTCATTTATATCATCTATATATATATATATATATGTATATACAGAACGCTTCCACTTCTACGTCCTTCGCATTTTGCCGGACCTCACGAAAGCCCGAGGTCGAAGCTAGAAAAAAAAAATAAAACAAGAAAAAAGTGGTCGAACGGAGGACAATGAGGCCTCTGGCGCAATTTTCTTTTTTCCCTATTCCCACCCCTCCCAAACCTATTTGCCCTATCGACATTTTATTTTTCTATACCTCGTGTCGATCTCGTGCCGAGCCAGACTGCGAACCGCGAGTTCTATCGATCATGGATTGACTATACACGAGAATTGGCGCGAGGCACCAAGTTCGAGGACCACTAACAAACGACTGATAGGGAAAAAGAGAGGGGGAGGGGGCGAGGGTCGGCAAGAGGGGGATGCAAGTGGCGCACGGGTTCGATGTGTGTCGCGGGCTTTGTCGATGGGATAACGATTTGAAAAAAATTGATATTGATGAAAAGTCCAGGAATTGTATGCTACATTCTTTTCTGTAGCGATGAATTTTGTATAATTGAATGAATGTACGATATAGGGCGTCATAGATGCATGCGGTACGACCATAGTATATTTGATGAAGCCCGGTGCAGCGCTTGATTGGATGAGTCGATTGAATTAAATTGGCTTCGTGTATACCCGCAGCTATAACGCGCTGTCTGTTTCAGGGTGGAAGGGTCGATGTAGAGTCGAGGGGATGAGGGATGAAAATAATTTTTTATTATGTTTTTTTATATTTTTTTTTCATTCGGTTTTTTTTTGTTTTGTTTTTTTTTTTTAAATAAATTCTTCAACAAGCGTAGACACGAGTTCGACGAACGATCGTACGAGCCGATGTGAATTCGTTACGGTAATTATCAAAGTGCGACTCGGGACAGAATTTTATTTTTCCTTTCTAACCCCCTACCCCCGTTTCTCTTCGAGATCGATTCGCCACGCTCTATCGGCTTTTGAGGGAACCCTTCGATCTTTGCACGAAAGAACGTATCGGTCGAGACAATAATTGAAATATAATTTACCGACCCCCGTATTTTTTTTTAGGGTTGAACGATTGTTCAGAATTTTTCGCTCGTGCTCGAAAATATAGTTTGAGAAAGGAGGATGAAGGGATGAAAATGAGGATGCCGAGGATGATGATAAAACGCGTTAGATATGGTGAGATGAATTCATTGAGCGAGACTCGCGGTTCTCGTATACAACTTCCGTGCCGGTCTCGGTTATATCTCGTAGAGAGGAGATTCGGCCTGAAATGGAACAGAGTCCAGTTAATTGTCGTGCAACGATATGGACGAGTAGTCGCGAGCGCGGTTCTCAGTTGTGTGGAAATCGTTGTACCGTGAGACGTCATCCCTCTGTGTCCCTCTGTTCTATACGCTCGATTTCCATTCACATATATATATATATATATATATAAGCGCAATATACAAGACTAAGTCACGGGTTTCGGGTATAAACCGTTTGCGTTCGAGCGTAAATGCTTACAACCGAGCGGTCATGGCAACGTGTCCATTCGGACATATCGCTAACACTCGAAGTGCTTATCTCGAGCATATCACACCCTCCGAACGCAGCCGAGCGCCACAAACTACCCTCGGAAAGAAACAACAACTAACACGATTAATTTCGTGTTTAACGAACGTTAAATTCCGGCCGAATTATCAATACGACCTTGACCTCGATATCAATGTAATTCTTATCGTAAATCGCTATCGTTAATTTTTTTCGAGAAAAACTATCATAAAAAAAGCTCGTCGAATGCGAGTAAAACCGAAAGGGATGAGACGAAGTCACGCTCTCGCGAATCCCGTGCTGTTAAGCCGGACAAGGGCCTTCGTATACGCGTCGCGTTATATAAATTTTCGTACGGCTTAAGGCTCGTCTCTCGAACGCTCTCGATGCGCGTTAGCTTTTCCATCCTGGTTTCTATATATCTCGCCCCTAAAGAGGGAAGTTTTATTTAATGCTGTGGCAGAGAGAAAAGAGAGAGAGAGAGAGAGAGAGAGAAGAGAGAGAGAGAGAGAGAACATACTCGTTTCCGTATCTACCGACTCTCTCTTTTTCACATTATATCTGTATATCTATATATATTAAGTAAACGAAGCCAGCCAGTGCGAACTGTGTGTCGCGACTAGGTAAGTCTCCGTCGTCGCGAGTTTCGACTCGGCGAATGAACAAAAATCAGGTAACGAGTATGAAACGAAACTCGTACGTGGATCGAAAGTGAAAAAAAGACAGTTGGGGGAAGTTGTACCATATATAAGCTTAGAAGTCGTAGAAAAGGGAATTATTATCTCGACGTTGAATTTATTTCGAAAAAGTTCGCTCGCGTTTATCGATACCGTAGTGACGTTGTATGAGTTAGTAACACAGATGGAACACCGTAAAACTAAGCAAGAGGCTTTCTCGACTCGGTCGGTACATAAAAGGCGCTTAGGGATGGTGAAATGGGTCGAGAAAGGAGTGAGAGATAAGCAGGGGAGGGTAATCGCATTGCTAACGCGCCGACCACTCCCGTGGTAATAATGCATCGAGATTTTTTTTTATTATTATCGTATATATCTATATAAATAATAATAAATGAGCATCCTTGTTTCAGGTTTTACGTGTATAGTCATGTACGAACGCATAGGTAGGGGATGAAAGAGGGGGGTGAAAGGAATTGAAGAATGGATTTTTGTGCATGTCTTTCTTCATAGAGGGGATGGAAGGACGAGACAGAGAGAAAGAGGGTTTGTCCGAGAGGGTGGTAATCTGTTGGTTTCGAACGAAGGACGAGGTAGGAAGATTGGTGGCATCCCTCGTGAAGGGAGAGAACGGAATAATTAGCAGGAGAATTTTCACGAGTGGGCACCGTGCAAATCCCTCTTCTCGTTGAAAACTCGTTTTTGCATCGCATAGCCCATAGCTCGCTATCTCTCGTTTCTCCTCGTTGAAATTTTCCCTATGTTCTCTCTAATGAGGTATTATCAAACGTTGATAATACCTCATTAGAGGAATATATAGAATTCATTGTTTTTCGTTGGACGAGTCGATGGAGGGGAATTTTTTAAACAAAAATACATAAAGAACCGATGATAATGGGTCGACCTCCGACTTTGGAAATTGGATAAAATTTGAAAAACCGCCGAGAATTCATTTCCTTCTCTTCCATGTCGGTAGATTTTCAATTTTATTTTTTTATTACGTTCTTTTTTCTTGTTTTTAATTCACGATGCGAGAAAGGCAAAAAAGAGGGACGAGAAAGAATTGAAGAGAATGGAAAGAGATAAAGAGAGAGAGAGAGAGAGAGAGAGAGAGAATGGATGAGTATATCGGGGCACTAAGCAATAATCTCGCGAGAGAATATATGACGAGGCATTATTGTGGCTCCTGCTTTTCTACTCTCGTCCTACGGGGTTCTCTCTGTTTCGATGTTACCCGTGGTATGTTTCTTCGACTGTGACTCGTTGAACGGGAAGGAAAAAAAAATCCTATCCTCCTCTAACCCTCCTGCGTACCCCCTTACCCTCACTAACTTGTCGACAGTCGTATTAATTAATATGCACAAGCCACGAGACACGACGACGATAGAGAGAAAAAGAGTGAGAGAGAGAGGGGTGGGGGGTGTGTGGTTCGCTATACGATATATACACAGTAGAGAGAGTGGCCTCGAGTGGCACTGCAAGGCAAACATCAAAGGGAAAGAGGCCAGCGAAATACTTAATCTCGGTGTCCTCCCCTCCCCTCACCACCCCTTTTCACTACCACCCTTGTTCGTCAGGAGCTTGTGTGTAATTTAACGGAGATTGAAATAATGAAGCTACCGAAAGTAGACATCCCAGACACCGTGACGTAATCTTGAAAAAAAACCACTTTAATAGAAAAGTAAAAAAAACAAATTTCAACCATAAAATCTAACGTAAAGAAAAACTGAACAAGAAATTTAAGAATCGTGTCGAAGAGTCGATGTATTATCATTAAAATAAGCCTGTAATCGAGTCGTTCGCATAAAAATGATTTCATTCCGGAGGGGGGATGAAAAACACATTTTCGTGATTTTCCTTTTATCTACCAATTCTAGTAACTTATAAATTTTGAGAATCGACGATTCGCGCTATGATAGGACGACGAGATTACGCGAAGCTCGTGCCAAAGCGCACTGTGTATAGGCCATTCGATCGAACGAGAGAAAATTCACGCATATATATCGATAAACCTAACGGGAAAAAGCACCGTGGTTATAGGGTGAACAAAACACACATTGTCGTTATACACACTGGGGTAGGTGGTTAATAGACAGCGATACGGTGCCTCGTTTTCACAATTTTCGTTCGCGATGATGGCCAACGTACCGTTTCATCCCTCTTCCCGCTCGCCCCTCTCTCGCGTCCCTCGCGAACCACACATTACCGATACAAATACACGAAACGCGTATCTCGTTAACGTCCGGAAAAGGCAATCGGGTGAATCGTACTTTATACGGTAGATCGTAGCTTCTCGTTTTTTCCGCTTGATTCCGTGGCTTTTGAATGAATGAACAACAACAAAAAAAAAACGCAAACGAAAAACGACCAAGGGGCGACGGGGATAATAAAAAAGACTACGAAACAGAGGAAGTGAGGAGGAGAAAAAAAACGAATCTCCCCGAAGCGCCGTACGTCCATAAAAATCCATGTCCGCCGAATCACCGATTCGACGTTCGTTCCTGGCACTACGATATTATATATAGTGCCTCTGTACATATATATATATATATATATGTGTGTCTGTGTGTATAGACAGGAGTCACAGCAAATTTCGCAATTGGCTATCGGATCCATTATACTCCCTATCACATCGAGATTGATCAATTTAATCGACGAAGCGAGGGCGCGAGGTTGGGTTCGAACCCGCGTACACGTAAGTCCGTCGATCATTCTAACGGTTCGACGAATCTGCACTTTCGCGGTACTTGTAATGGAAATAATAATAATAATAAATGTTAGTGCTTTTCCGTAGGTACAATGGCTCTACGCGGTGTAATAAATTATTTATTTCTATGGTACAATAACGCAAGATGGAGGTAGTACCATCCACGTGATGTTATCACCCTAGCCAACCCCACCACCCCCTCCCGTAAACGACGGGTCGCATATGCGCGACGATAAATTGCTATTACCTCGTACGAACGATACGCACGAGCGTGCCAGTCTCTACGATATGTCTATAATACGTTTTCCGACTCACCGTTACTTAGATCAAGATTTTCACCCACTTCGTACACTAGCGCCATCTTTCGAATTTTCGCAACACTAGGAACGAAGAAATCTTCGATACAATTTTCTATAAAAATTAATTATAAATTTCTACCATGAAAATAATTTTAAAAAACGTAATTAATAGCGAATTAATTATTATCACGATAATGATCAATTAATTAATTTATGTAATTTTTGTTTTTCGACACGATAATGCAATTTTTTCCCCCAGGATTGCTCGTACTGCAATTCTAAGGGTATATAATTATCCGGATAGAACGAGAGTTCTAAGTTAATCGTGCGATAGGTGCGTGGACGAATGTGTCGTAAACGTAGCGAACGTAACGCACTGCCCAGGAGTAATATCGTACCTACGTGAGAATATATTTCGTCGTGGGCACACGTGACCGTGTGGACGTTAACGTTAATGGTAATACACGTAACCGGGGACTTGCCAGCGTGGTTGACTCTCGTACCATCCTAGGGCGAACCCCCCTGTAGTTCTCGATCCACCACGCGATGGTAAACGCCATATACATAAGTACGCTAGACTCTCTCTCTCTCTCTCTCTCTCTCTCTCTCTCTCTCTCTCTCTCTACATATATATTCGCAGAAAACCCACCATCGTTGTATGCATCACGGTAAATGTTGTTGGACTCTCGTAACGAATTCGGTCGGACCTTCGTCCATACATAGCTACACACACACATATCTTTACACATATATATATATACGTACGTTCACTTCGGCCCTCGGTCCAGCCACTAAGTGGGCCTATTCAGAAACGCGAAATTAGTCACCGCGCTTCTGGCTCTCGATGTGTCCACAGGGACGTCGAAGCTGGTTCGTACGTGGCTACACCACACGTTCATGATTATACGCAAGCACATACACAAATACACACATATATACACACAGAGATAGACAGGCTCCTATTATAGTAGCGAGGGTATGGCTTTTACGTATATGCGAATGTGTTAATGTAGGTACAAGGGTGTATATGTGCGAGGGGTGCATAGTGTGAGTCCAGCACGCAGGCTAGAATCCTGATGGCTAGCAAGTCTTCGCGTTGGATTTTCAACGTGTGGATCGGTCGCATCGACTCACACGTATATCGTTTATATCAGTATGCACGAGAGTTTGTAAGAGTATGGGTGTATTCGCGAAACCACTGTATGTGAACAAGAGAGCCCACGTAACGTGTGTCGTGAGTGGCTTCCCTTCACGTTTCGGTAGGACACAAAATACTGTCTCACACAGTCACTCTCACGTCGCTGACGAAACGAGGGATGGGCTAATGGGGGCTAACTATTAAAATAATTTATACGATCTTATTGTCCGCTGAAAGCTTGGCAAGTGTAACTCTCCCTCGTTCGCAGAGAGAGAGAGACAGAGAGAAAGAGAGAGTTCTCTCTTGGTCTACTTCGGTCCCTTTCCGCTGGGTAAGCCAACTTTTCAAAGAATCTCGAACATCATCCACTCAGTTTCCTTCCTCTTCTGCTTCTTCTTCTTCTTCTTCTTCTTTTTTTTTTGCCATAAGCGTTATTATCTTCTTTGTATCAAGGGTAGTCTAGATTTTTCTTCTTTTCTTTTTTAGTAACAATTGTCAAAGTGAATTTTATGTTTATTCTCGAGACTCCAGCTCGTTAATTAATCATTCTCATTCGTAATAAACGAGAATTAAGTTTAGAGGACGAGGCGGATTCGACCCTTGGACCAGCAGCCACTTTGGTCCATCTTCGGTAGCAGCCTCCTTCGCTCTCGAAGCTTAACTCTATATGCGTCCTGTATCGACATAATCCGATATATATACAGCGTTGTCGATTCCCGGAGTAAAGTCACCAGAGGTAGAGATCACCTCGCGAGATCCACGAGAGGACAGAGGCTTGCTCTCGGGTTGGCCACCGGTAATGAATCTTAATTGTGCAACACACAGAGAGAGAGAGAGAGAGAGAGAGAGAGAGAGAGAGAAGAAGGAGAGAGAGGTAGAAGGAAGAAGAGTGAGTTTCGCAGACTTTAGGGGGTCGAAGCTTCGAGTGGTGGGACTAGAGTGAAGGAGTTAACCACACCGGGATTGGTTCGTGCAGGGACGCAAATGGGCAAAAGGAGGACGAGCGTCCTAGTAGTCGTGGTCGAAAGCCAAGTTACCCGGCGTTCGTCTCTCGTACCTGTTTCTTCATTTAACACCACTTCAGGAATTGATCCTGATCCTGTCGATGTCACAATGGCGTCGGATATACCACACGTAGCACTGTAATTCCTAATGTTCCAAGTCCTCGCGATTCTTGCCGTTTACAAGGTGAACCTAGACACAAATTATTATTTCTCTACCGAGGTCTACGTCTGTCATTTCCCCGACCTCGATATATTGACATCTGTTTGCGTCACTAAAATCAAGAACGTCGCCATGATTTTTGACTGGTCGAAGATCGACGCCAATGCTGTCAATTAGAACCCAAGTACAATCTGAAACAAACGAAACTTCTCGAGTTTCCTGTCTCGCAACTTCGTCCTGAGATCTCGCGAAGATCGGACGAAAGGATGTCTCTCACTCGAGATTCGAACGAGCGATCTTGCCTCAAAGTTGTTCCATCGTCATTTACCCGAGGGGACTTTGAAGTTCTATCGGAATATAAACAAAAAAACAAAAACAAAAACAAAAACGAAAATAAGAAATGAATATTTCAAACGATTGATTAGAATACACGTGTTATTTTATCGATTGAGAAAGAATTTTAATGAATATCAAATAAACTTTTGTTTTCCCTATCACTGATTTTCCTACAGTGAAAGGGGTGAGTAGTAGAGAGGGACTTTGGAACGGTTAAGAGTCGGTATAATTCCAAGTTTCTTCGGTTCTTCAACCTCTGCTATTGCTTTCTCTCTCTCTTCTCTCTCTCTCTTCTCTCACTCTCTCTCTCTCTTGCACGCCTACTCTCGCTCTGTCTTTCATACTGGGTCGTTCTCGTTGCGCTGAATCTACCCCGAGAGTCTGGCAGTGGTTCGAGACTAGAAGTACAATAATTAGAGGACGTAATTAGTGCCAATTAACGGAGTAGTGAGGCAGTTCTCGGGTACTCCTCCCTCTCTCTCTCTCTCTCTCTCTCTCCCTTCCAGCGTTGCTGACTGCACTGCTCGGTATTTCCCTCTTCGTCTCTCCCTTCTCCCGCGGCCTCGTTTCCTTCACCGTCAACCATTAATAGCGTCGGTTATATACGCGTATACATAGTGATATATACATATATATATATATATATATATATCAACCCTTTTGAGCGCTCGCGTGCGTCATTATGCCCCCGTACGTACGACAAACGCGCGTGCACCGATTCCGTAAAGCGAGTCAGCGATATCACCGCATCTCTCTCTCTCTCTCTCTCTCTGATTCACTCATTCGATGATTCGCGAGAGAGCAATCGCGATTAATGGGACGCGATTTCCGATTTCTCCGCGATAAAGCAAATGAGACAAAGACTCGTCGGTTAAGCGAGCTCCTGTTCCTCAAATCCTCTGTGCCTTCGTCTGAGCGCACGACGTCGATGAGAAAACGTTGATATACGGCCTCTCGTTGTTATTAGCGAAATTGAGTACTAACAGAGGATCGATAAACGAAGCGCGACGTAATTAATCATTGAAAAATCGAAGCTTAATACAACGACTTTCGTCGCGTTTCATTCGCGAAAATTTTGCACCGATGGCAAAAGAAAAAATGCAAACTTTCGTAGCTTCGAGGAATTGTTTTTTTGTTTCTTTTAGCTGGAATTAAAATCGTTCGAACGGTGTGTAATTTGCTCGAAATTAGGTCAAATTAACGACGTGTTATACGAGTTCGTCCGGCCAAAACTTTATCGTCTGACCACACGCGGGACTTACTACTGGGCTCTTCGGATTTCGACGGAATTCGCTGACTCTCTCGTCCACGGTAGATCGAACTCTTGGCCATAATCAAGCGTGGCCCAAAGTCATTCCAACTGTACAATGAAGGCTTACAAATGAAGGATTTTAGGGCAACGAGGGGGCTGCCTCGTATCCACGCATTTACGTATCTTCGAACATTCCGCTTCCTCTCTCTCTCTCTCTCTCGCTCTCTCTCCCCTTCGCTTCCTCTTGTTGTCTGAGACTCGAGTATGCTCTCCAACGTCCAGTACACAACCTTTCGCGTACTACACAGACTCCGTACTCGCGTTCCACGACGCTAAACCTCGTTTCGGACCTCTCGGTATAATTTGTGCCGAAGCTGTATTATAACGATAAATCAGAGAAGTTAGAGAGTGCAATCGAGGGTGTAAGATGGTATATGGTGTGCCTCGTTCGTGGTTCTGACCAGCGTAGGATATATAAAGCTAGGAGTAATATATATATATATATATATATATACGTGTGCCCCGTACAACACGATGTACAGGGCGATTCAAAAATTCCACGAGAAAAATAAAAAAAACCATAGGAAATTCCAATTTTTAAAAAAAATAGTTTCATCATGGGCAATGTGTAATAATCATTATGGAAAAATTCATAATGGTTGTAGAAAATAACGATGAAAAGTTCGTTAGTGACTTTTAACGTTCGTTATCAAAATTGTTCGTCGTAAGAACAAATATTCATTGTCACGAAAATATTAACGAATGATTATGATGAAAATCATTTATTATTTTTCACGCAAGAATTTACTACCCTTATAGATTCTGAACGATCCGCTACATCGAACGAGCGAGTACCGGCGAAGTGTGACCGAGAGCAAGGGAGTTTGGGTGTGGGCGCGTTCGCGCCCGCCCTTTTCGCGAAGGACACCGAGAGAGACGGTATTGGAGAAGGTTATATATTGTATCCCAAGTGCGAATTCCATGTGGGTATAATCTCATGCAGTTTCGCGCGTCGTTGCTGCTTTCTCGCCTCTCATCGGCGCGCTAAATCGGAACTATTTAATGCGGGCGTTATCGGCGCAAGGGAAAACGTCCCGTTGAACGAGAGGAACGAGAGAAGAGGGTAAGCGATTTAGTACGGAAATACGCTAAGGGGATGGAGAAAGGGTGTACGAGTGCTGAGCGAATATAACGAAGAGAGAGAGAGAGGATCGATGGAAAATTAGGATGGAGAAAATGAGATGCTGCAAGGGAATATAACCGCAAATTGTAGAGTGGTCGGGGGGTTTTCCGCGAGAGAGAGAGAGAGAGAGAGAGATTGTACAGAAGGGAGATGAACGCACGAGAGAACTGGGCAGTGCGGTATGCGACCAACTATTTCGCGAGGGCGTATCCTCCCTCTCTCTCTCTCTCTTTCTCTCTTCTCGTTGCGCTATTATATATCCCGTCAGATCGTCTATCTATTCGTAGCTAGTAGTATAATTTATCGAGGCACGCCAAATATCCCGGTTACCGGTTTATAGTTTAATAACGCTCGGCGAGTTGGTGCGAGAGTGAGAAGAGTGAGTGAGAGAGAGAGAGAGAGAGAGAGAGAGAGAGAGCGAGAAATAAAGCCGTAGCGAGAAGAGAATGAACGTGGGATGCGCGAGCGATACTAAGGCATCGGACCTCGTAACGATCCTGTGGGATTTAACAAAAATGTCCTGCAGGATTCGCAGTTCGCAAACGACCACGATATGCCACCGTTCGAATACCCCGAACGCCGGAATATTCCATTCAGCTACGTCGTGAAGTTTTGAAAAAAGAAAAAAAAACCAAACAGAAAAAAACACGCCCCGAAAAATAGCTACTGGTATACTAGGGTTGAAGAGTGGGGGATTGAAACAATAGAATCCTGTCGAACAATAAAATTGATGCCTTTAACCAACCCCCCCCCACCCTTTAATACCACCATTGGGTATTTTCAGTCCCGTAGTCAATGACAGGGATAGAGAAAATGGACGAGAGAAACTTGATCGTGAGCCAAACCGATCATCGATCCATGGAAAATCGTCATACGTTCGTTCGCCAAGAGACAGGGGGGTTGTGCTTGCGATTCGATATCGCAGTGATAGGACGGATAACGATAATTATAACGTGGATAACGTTGACGTCGAGGTAAAGGTGAGTTTGAATAGTGACGGAGAAGTGCATAGAGAACGAAAGAGAGTATGGGAGGAGGACGTGGGGTGGGGGTAGTACAGAGGCCAACGAGGCTTTGTGACAAATAATACTGTTTCGCGCGTGCAAGCTCGCGGATAGCGAGTATACGGTACATAGAAGCCGACTCTCACTCCGCGAACACTCTAACGACGTCATTACAATTACAAACGCTGTGTGACGATGCAGGGAATAGGGGCTGAGAGGTAGAGAGGGTGAGTTTCGGCGAGAGTCGGGAGGCGTCGAGGACGGAGGGAATGGGGTAAAGGTATACACCCAGGTGCAGCTACGAGACCCGGGGACCCGATCCCGGCGGAATTTACCCGCCTTCTCCCTAACCACATCATCCCCTGGTTGCCTTCGTTTCGAAATATCATTGTGAAAGCGTGATTCTATACGCGTTTAACCCACATATAACGATATCATCGTCTTGACTTTTGTTGAGGATTTTACTGAGATTATATTTTCCATTGTAGAGAATTGGGGGAAAATTGAAAATTTGTGGTTTGATAGATATCAAGGGTTGATTCAAGATCGTAATCGTAAAAATTGTTTCTTTAGGTTTGAATATTTTCGTTCTCATGAAACGTTTCGATCGATGGAGTTCAGGGAAATTTTGCTCGATTAATGTTCGATCCGAATGTATAAATTAATTCAATTTAGTTCCAGGAATAACTCAACTTTATGAATAATAAAATTGAGAATGCACGTGTGCGTCGCGCAGTTGGGGAGTTAGAGCGAGGAAAGTGGTGAAAGTTCGCCGACCGAGGGTTGTATAAGGGTGGAGATTTAAAAAATGTATATAATACGAGGTCGCAGGCAAGGGTTTCGTCACCGGCGAAGAGGTGTACGAACTTGGGGCGCGCCACTGCCATGACAATTTAGACATCATTAAATGGAAACAGAACGGAGCCGTATTTTCTCTCGCTCGTTCGTCACGTGAGTTTCCTCGCTTGTGCGTCGACGCGAACGTCAATAAAATAGCCGAGGTCTTTAAATCACGGTGTATGAATTTTTCTAAGGGAGGCTACGGCGTTTTCTTCGAATAAATTCATAGACACACACACACACACACACATATATATATATATATATATATCGATATACCGTGATGTATTATAACATTCTCTATTTTCGCGTCCCACCCCCATTCGTTCTCCGCAAAATGACACGTCTTTACAAAAAGTATTTTCAAACGATTCCAGAAAAGTATGACGCGATAATCACGACCCCTCGGTTCGTACATTAAAGACTCACCCCCCTCGCCAAACACACGGGACTTCGCTACGATAAGTTCTCGAGAGTTTCGTACGAATGAACAAAAATATGTTATTACTTTTATTTATTTATTTTCTTCATACAAAATTTTAAGTATTTTTGCGTAAAGATTATTGTTATTCTTGAACACGATTCGAGAAAAAAAGGTTAAAGAATGAAAATAAAAATCACGACTCCCATCTGCTCGGAGCAATTCGTTACGATGCGCACGAGTGACGCGGAGTTTTGAAAGCCCGTGTCTCGGCGTTGTCGTTGCGCGGGCGCGACTGAGAGAGAAAGATACAGAGAGAGAGAGAGAGAGAGAGAGAGAGAGCGAGAGGAAAATACCTCCCACGTATATGAAAGGCTTGTCACGGTATACATAGTCGTACATAGCAACGATAGTAGTAGTGATACCAGGTGGTGGTAGTAACCGTTAATGGAGATCGTTTGCAACTGTTTAATTTGACTCGGCTGGTCTGCAGCTCGCGCGCGAGCAAGCGATTCTCGCCAGCTACCTCCTTCTACCCTCTCTCTCTACCCTCCCACCTCACGGTTTCAACGCTGGGCTCTCTCATTATCTCGTATTCTCTCTGTCTCACCACCTCACTCGGGCGCCCAACGAACCCTCGTTCCCTCGCTAACGCCCTCTTTCAACGTTGAAAATCTAACACAGAGCGGGCGCACGACCCCGTTTTCCATCTCGTCCCGTGCCCTCCACGTCGTCAGTTAGAGTTTCGCGCGTTTTCTCTCTCTCTCTCTCTCTCTCTCTCTCTCTCTCTCTCTTTCTCTCGCGTTCTATACAGTTCAGCAAAGCTTGCTCCCTCCCTTCCTTTCACTATTCGCCTGCAGCATCCCTCTTCTCTCGTCCATATAGTATAACAGCCCCCTGGCGTAGCTCGCTCCCTCTCCCTCTCGCCTCAATCGAAACGCTAACAAGTACAACTCATTATAAGTTGACGTAACTGCGGACTGTCCCCAATTAAGCAAGATCGCAAGATATTATTCCAATATTATTTCGTTACCGTTAAGGTATACGCGTGTGTGTGTGTGTGTGTGTGTTTACGAATTGTACCAAGGACGAAGAGGAGATAGGGGTTGCGTTGGAAGGATCGCGTTTGTCTTGTTCAAATCGTTAATTAATTCGACACATATTTCCAGCCAATTTTAACGATTCTTGTCTCTTCGACTATTCGCCCCACTTTCCAATTAACCAATTGGCTAATTATCTAATTCGTTAAACGAAAGAAGAAACAAAACTATCAAACATGCTTATCGTGCACATTTTGTTCCCTTCAATCATACTCGACCTTTTATCTCTCGAGGTGAAACAAATGCTGACCGAGGGATCGAATGGGAAAAAAGGCACTTCGGAGTTGGGTCAGAGCGTCGAATCGGATCCACCGTTCAATATTTTGCCTTATCCCCACCTCGCACTATTCGCCCTCTAATCGTTACCGATCGAGGGAATTCCCGTTTCGTTTGTGCTTCAATTAAATATACAATCGAACCATCCAGATAGTTTTCCCAGTGTCTCTCGACTGTACGTACGTAAAGTCTCTTTGCGCCTCGATCCACCATTCGTTCTCGATATCGTAGGAAAAGGTCGCGATCGCTCCGGGAAACGCGAGTTATATATTCAACCGGTTACCGGGGAGAAACGGTATAGCTTCGTTCATGACGATACGTGGTTGTACAATCATATCCGCGTGTCTCGCTCGGTCAACGTTCGAACGAACTTCAAAGAAAGACGTGTATCGTGACAAAACCTGGCGCGATCGTATCGACGACGAGGATGGCGACGATCGGTTCGTAGTTTTGCGCGCACGTTCGAGCATAAACCGTGCGAGAGAGAAAGAGCGATACGAGACTCGAGGATCCAAAAGGTTCCTGTGTGTACCGTGAGTGGATATAGGGTTGCAGTCGAGGGAGAGAGGGAGGGTGGGGTGCGGATGAGGCAGAGGAAAGAGTCGAACGAAAACGATAGGGCGAACCATCCGGTCTCGCTCCGCGCGACAACGACACGATGAGATCCCCGGTCCGCGTATCAACGATCCTCCACAATGCATAATTAAGGACGACGACCCCTTTAATCCCGTCGTCGTGTTTGCGTTTTCTCGTTCGATCGCCGGTTTCTCCTACTATACAACGCTTACGCTATATATAGAGAGAATCCTGTTGCCTCTTTCCGACCATGCGAACTATGGACGTCTCTCTCGTTCTCCACCTTGCAACGATGCGCCCTTTCCATGCGACCTGGACCTTTGACCCGGCACGACGAACGGAATTACTACCGTTTCAACGTATCTCGACGTGTATGTCTATATTTGTACTTTGGTCGAAGGTACGCCGCGCCAACTCGTCCACGATCGACGGAAGCCGATCGTTTCGCCTTCGACACGAATGGGGCTGGATATACGACATTTCCGATCCCGTTGGGTCGAACCTCTCTCCTCCTCTTCTCTTCCGTTCTTCACCTGATGTTATCTCTCTCTCTCTCTCTCTCTCTGTCTCTCTCTCTCGTTCTTTTTCAGGCTCTATTACCGACGAAGAGAAACGACGAGAGGAGGTGCAGAAGCGGAAGCAAGTGGGTATGAAGAGTTAGTAGCCGAAGGGTGAGGACCCGTAAGCCAAACAACGTTCTATTTTCCTGCTCGGACCGAGTAACGTTCGAATGACAAAAAACAACTAGGAAAAATAATGTTCCAACTGCGCGATAAGGATGGAAGCTGGATTTTCAAGGTCTTTTTTTTTATCATATTTCGAGTTAATAATTCAAACGATCGTTAATTTTGCTAGTCGGACCAGCAACGTCGGTATGACAAAACATAAATACGAAAAATAATGTTCCAACCGTGCGATAAGAATGGATATTGAATTTTCAAACTTTTGTTTTTGTCATATTTTGAGTTAATTAAAAATATTCCAACGACGCACTTGGAACGTAATAGCGAAGATAAAAAATTGTAGTCAGGGTGAAATAATCGTCTCGAATCATCGATAAGTAGCCGAGAGTTTGTGATATCGTATGACAATGGGAATAGAGATTGTGACTAGGAATTTCCCGAGTGATCAGGCGGTATTCCGTGCCTGGCGTAATTGCACGAACCTCGAATTTGCCGCTAGAAACTGGAGGCGCGTATGGGAGAGTCGAAGAGCCAACACGTGTCTCGATAAATTAACCAACGAATTTCGAGAATCGTACTGTTTCCCTTGTCACCAACATCGGTGACCTTGCGTTAAATCGAAGTTGGAAATACGTACGACTGTGGGCGGAACGTAACAGGAAGTTGAACTATAATAGAGAATATCGAGACGAGGGAAATTTATAGCGGATCAAACGTACGTTGGATAGTTTTATCCACTTTGACTCTCGTACGATAATCACCCTTTCTTTTTTTCCACCCTGTTTCTTTCCCCCTCGCTTCATCCCTCGTTCCATTATGTCCGTGCACATCGTTTGAATTCTTCCCTCGATCCATGCTCCCTCCTTCTCTCTTGCTCTCTCTCTCTCTCTTTCTTTCTCATCCCTCTTTTAACCCGATGCTTACCGTGCCACGAGATTCTTAATGATATTAGTTAAAACGCGTATCAATAATTGAATCTTAATTGAATTACATTTTAATCTGTCGGAGAAATCTTTTTATACGTTACGCTTTACACTATCCTATTATACGCGGGTGCTGTTGCAAGCTCTTCCGAAGCTTTAGCCCTCAACCCATCTCTCTCTCTCTCTTCTTGCCCCTCTTTCATCCCCCTTTATTCTCGTCTCACCCCCGTTAGCTACCGGTTCGGCGTCAGTACGTCGCGACGACGAAACGACAATGGGATATACCTTTGGAGCTCTGTCATTTCCTGTTACCGTATGAAAAACCGTCTCGGTGTTGGAAGAGGCTCGAGAACAACCCTCTCTCGTAACGAGCTTTTTAGACGATTGCGGGGTCTTCGTTGTCAACGTTTTTATTAAACAATTTCTTCTTTTCATTTCAATTAATTATAATAACTAAATTCTTCTCTTCTTCTAATTCTTTAATCTCGAGAAAAATCGCTGATTAGATGAATCGTTCATCGCTCAAAATGACTTCGCTAAGTTTTCTGTCTAAATCGATCTTCGAGTTACGAGAACATTGTCTTATGAAAAGAAAATCCGAGAAATACTCATCGTGTTAGCGTTGTACATCGTATAATAATCAATTCATTTATTCGTAGTAACAGAGCGGCTTGTTTGCTTCGTCTTTTGATACTCTTCGTCGTGATTTAATTATATGCCACTTTGAGGGGCGGGGGAGTGGGATCGATGGACATCAGGGATGCGATGTGCGCAAACACACAGATACGACATTTATACATGAGGTTGGAGCGAGGGTCTGTTCACATGAAAGCGACACGGACCTCTTCTGTGTTGCGCATCAACAGAGAGAAAGAGAGAAAGAGCGAGAGAGAGAGAGAGAGAGAGAGAGAGAGAAGAGGACCAACACGTGCACACAGACGCACACGAACGGCATAGGGCGAGGACTAATGAAATATGGGAAAGCTTTTAGCTTTTAGCGAACGTCTGATATATCCGGAATATTCGCCCCGTGTGGCACGTGCCATCTCTCTCTCTCTCTTTCTCTCTCTACATATATACATGTATGTGTACACACAAGAGGTTAATTGATGCATCGCGCGTCGCTAATCATGATAAACAATAAATAGATTCGCCATGTAGAAAAGAGAGAAGCTGGCCGTGGCTTGGTGAAAAAAAAATACACACACATCGAGCTCTCACCCTTCCCACTTCGTCCCTCATCGCGGAGTTACTGTACTGGATATTCCGGTGAATGAGGTATATTGGCTCTGTGGAATATCACCTGAAACGAGAGAGTATAGAAAGAGACGGAAAAAGAGAGAGAGAGAGAGAGAGAGAGAGGGTCAGTATACGATATATATATATACAAGGTATACACCCTTACTCGACATCACTCGGGCCCGTCCCATCTGGGAGAGTGGTTTTAAAACTGGCGAGTACTCGTTGGACTATAAGCCCTCGAAAATTGGATTCGACCTTTCGGACTTTGCCTTTGCGCACGGGGAGGTTTTTTTTTTGTTACCTCCCTATAACGATTTGATCGTATTCCAACACAAAAATTGTTCGTATGCGTATGTAATACGTACTCGTCGAGAAGTACTACGAAGAGACAATTAAACTCAGAATGATTCAATGACGATGCAATACATTGCGTTCGTTAGCAGTGAAAACAAAAACATACAAAAGTTTGAGCCCTATCGATATTATCAACGGAGGGTAAATTGTCCAGGGATGTTCAAAACGAGTCTCGAGTCGTCTTTATCCTTGTTATACAAAAACAAATATATATATATATATGTCACGTAGATAAGCACGAAGTTCGTAGCTCTCGAGTGTTACTTTTACGCTATTCGTACTTTTACAGAGCCAGGGGTGAAGAGGAGGGGGGGGGGGGGAGTTAAGCTTGAGCGATATTGAAAGGAGGGAGAGCGTTGCTTAAGTATTCCAAAGTAAATCCTCGGGTCTCCTCTCGGGTTCGACCCTCGAGCTCTTTCGAAACCCTTTCCCTACTGGCACGCTCGCCCTCCTCTTTCGTTTCTGTCACTCTCTCTCTCTTCATCTGTCTATCCATCTCTCTCTCTCTCTCTCTCTCTCTCTCTCTCTTCTCTATGCCCCCAACGTCAATTTATAGCACGATATATATGTCTATATAGGTTGCACCAGTCGTCAGTTCGCTCTCCCCCAAGTGCATCGAGTGCATTACCGTGTTCGAAACTTGGCCTCCCTACTCCTCCTTTTCCCGTCGTCCTCTCTACCACCTTCCTACCGGGGAAACCTGTTCGGTATATATATATATAGTCACCCTTTCACACGTTCATCTCCCTATATACATATATTTATATATATATATATATATTGTACGTATACACCCCGGCGTCGCAGAGGCCACCCCTCTCTCCGTTACTGTCCAACTCTCAAATGTAACGCACACTTTTACTACTCCGCTGGTATATTATGTATATAGACGAATGTGTATATTCCTACGTTATTCCTACGTGGAACTTTCAGGTGCTCGCAGGTGAAATAATTAATGAGCTACGATACTATTTATAGTGTACTTTACGTGTGTATAGGATATACACACGTAATCTTGATATATATATATATATATATATATATATATATATATATATAAAGTTATCGTGACATACATTAATCATCGTTATCTAGTCTCTGAAATCATTCCTGATAAATTATTCGAGCCACTGGCTGTGTGCATAATGATAGTCTACGTTGAAAAAAAAGGAAAACAGAAAAATAAAACACGTCAAAGTATATATACAGGATCGATATGACCAGATCCGTTATAACCGAGTGGCGGTCTGTATGACCCGGTGTACGAGACGTTCCCATGGTTATTCTTAGTTACACTTTACGATCGTGTGTCTCTCGACGAGTACGACACATTATTTTATCATGAAACCTCGTTCACGTACCTCGGGTCTCATCTGGTAACGATTTTCTACCCCCTTCTGTTTATATACATATACAAGGGGGTAGAAACCTATTTATATGGGTATATATCCATAGTTTGAAACTTTAACGTGTCTCATGTCCAATCGGGTTTATAAAACTACCTGGATAATTTTTATCGCTCGTATTACAGTTCGATTTATATATATAAATGACGTGAGAGTAGAGGAGGGGGGTGAGAGAAAATTATCGATCCTCCGGGTTTTCGCGTCTGGCTAACGTTCTCGTTGTGCCTCGGCGTCTGACGATTGAAACGAGGTATCGACAAGCCGGCGGTGGTTTTTTTCCCCACACACATATATATATATATATATATATATATATATATATACATTATAGACGAGGTTGAAAGTAAGATCAGTAAGTGAGTCACCGGTTGAACGATAGACAGGGGCGACGAGGAGAACGATACAGGGTTGAAGCGTTTTTCTAATGTGAGGTATATTATGTGCATGTGTGTGTGTGTTGGCGCGAGAGAGAATCGGCTCGCGTGTCGCAAACTCGTAGAAGAGAGAACCAGAGGGGGCCTCAAGGTAGATATCTATACTTATCGGCACTCAATTATTCATCGGTGTTTCATCGTACTCGTCGAGACACGAAAAGCAACCCCCGTCCCTCCATCGCTCTCTCCCTCTTGTATTATTTCTCTTTCTCAACTCCCTCTCCCCCTTTTTCCAATGTTGTGCGCCTATACGTTCACGATGTTGACCATCCAGCTCATCTAAAGCTCCTACCTCGTTTTTTTGTAACCTCCTACCCCCAACCTCTTCTCCACCACTCATCGTTCGTCCTTTATTTCCCTCATCGTAGGTCGAATCTCAAGCACCTTCGCGCACGAACTCGTCGAAGCGGTAATAACGAGCCAATTATTCGAATTATACAGCGCTAGGCTATAGGGAAATTGTTGCTATGTACGTACGAGGTATTGAAGAGATAGCAGGCACGCAAGGGCCACCATACCCTTAATACCCAATTTTTTGTCTTTTATGTTCTTCTCTTTATTTCTCTCTGTCTCTCTTTCTCGCATTCGACACGGCAGTAATATCTAGTTTGAAAATAGGTTTGCGATGATAGGTGGAGCATAGATAACGATCTACATAACGGATACGTTGCACGAGGTAGGCATTAGGAATTGCTTAGTGAAATGTACGAACGAAAAAAAAGAAAAAAACGAACTGGAAGCGATAGACGTTTGTTGACACGATATTTATTCTTCGTCGCTCTATCGATAATTGTAATTTTACGTAGGTCATTTTTTTTCTTGCCAACGCATCGTCGCATTTTTTTTTTGTTATCGAGCGAGGATCTACGTGGCAATAATTTGCACCATTTTTTTGTTTTTTTTTTCAAGAAGAAAGGCACTTACAGAATTAGAATATTCGTAACGCATTGATATTACGAGGGTATGTGAAAGAGGGGTTGGTAGAATTTGGGGTTGCTCGATGTTTCGTATAACTCAGCCCATGGTCAAGTGTGGAAAGCGTGCGGTCGGCCGCGATAATGCATTCGACCGCAGCGACCTCCACCGTCTACTTTTAATTCCGTACACTCTCTCTCTCTCTCTCTCTCTCTCTACGTTACTTTAGGTGTTTTTTTTTCTTTTTCGTCTCACCCCTATAACCGAATAAATTTTCGGCTCTCTCCGTACCCACTTCCTACTTTGCGTTGTTTCTCTCGAATTACCGTGGTGCCACGTATACGCCACGGTCTCTACACTGTTCTCCAGGTATATATCCGGCATTTGCGTGTACCGCACTGAAAAGAGAGCGAGAGAGAGAGAGAGAGAGAGAGAGAGCTCTCGAGAACCGAGAGTCGTTAGATTTATGCCTGCCTCGCGACCGAACTCGAGACTTTTTTCGCGAGTTTTCCCAACCGTAGCCCCGCGACCCCTTTTCGCCCTGGTCCCACGACCTCTAAAGAATTTAATGAAAATACCGGTCACCAAAACGCGCCGCACGATGCGAGGGAACACACTTTGAGGTGGCGAAAGCCTCTAACGTGATAACGAACCCCGTGCCACCCTGCGATATTTTTTTTCCTTGTCGGGCACGAGCCGAAAAAATAAGTTTCAAGCGAAATGGTATAAAAATTGAAGAATTATTAGTCGAACGTTTCGACAACGTGGATTTCTTTATACGTGAAAAGATTCTTTTATAAAAAATATCAGCCCTAAAGTCGCGGTACTCCTATCTCCCTTTCTTCGATCTCTCTCGCACGGTCCCTCTTTATCTCGGCATGCCTCTCGTTCCTCGTTAAGGGTGTAAGCCCTCTCGCGCCTCTCCGCCGTTTGTTCTCTGATTCGTGAGCGAGAGTCCCTAGTTAAGAGTCGCGAGTCTCTACACTCACCCTCTCTCTCTCTCTCTCTCTCTCTCTCTCCCTCTCTCTCCCTCTCTGGGTATACGGGGTGCGCTTCGTTCGTTCAGAAGGATACGCGGAGGGATGAAGGAGACGAGCCGAGAGGGAGGTTCGCTGCAAGTCGAGCCAAGGTAAGGAATGGACGGATGGTGGCTGTGGAGGCCAATTAGGGGTTGCTAACCCCTCGACACCCCCGTAGCTACCCCGCGGACCCGCAGTGTAGATTGGATTGGTTTAGATTGGTGGGAGCAAAGGCGTCGCATCGAGTGGACGAGAAACACCACTGTTCGATATTTCTTTAAATATTGTTCACATTTTTCATTTCATGAAAAATTATTCCATAATGAAGAATTAAATATACATTCCTGCTTGAAATGTATTTTTTTTTCTTGACACAAAGTCAGATTAATTCTTCCATCCAGACGGCAATACGAATAAACAAAATTACAGAAGTTGTTAATTTACCATGAAAAAGCGGAAAATATTGGATAAGAAATTTGTAAAAATATTCGCTAAATTTCTATATAAGGAAAAAGAAAAATAAGAAGAGGGTTGTGAAGATCGAAGGCGAGGTTTTTGTACGTTTCTTGGAAGTAAAGAGTAAAGTCCTCGGTTGGTTACGCCAATGTCGCCCCCATCAGCCGGCCGGCTCGTTAGTGACGGATTAGCGATGTACGTGTGCCTCCCTCCACCTCCGATTCCACCCTCTGTGTACTCAGACCCCCATCCCCCTCCCAAGTCACCAACCTCGCGCTTTCTCTCTCTCTCTCTCTCTCTCGGGTCTGTCTCTCCTTCACGGACGGGCCACACGTCGTGAAAACGAGAGGGAGAAGAAAGTGCAAGAATTCCACTGCTCGCCCCACACTACCGCTGAGACTCACCCCATACGCTCTAGGCATTCACCCCTGAATGCAACTCGATGTACGACGGGAGAGAATCGAGCTGTCGTACGCGACATTCATCACATTTTATATTTCACTACGTATTCATTATTTTATATAAATATTTAAATAAAACAAAATGAAAAAAAAAAAAAACAAGAAATTAATCCTTCGTAGTAAAATATCTTCGATTTTTTGTTCGACTTATTTCTCGTTATCGGAGAGAACCGAAGCAGCGGATTATAATTCTATTAGGAAGAGGGTAAGAGAGAGTGAAACCACGTACGCTAATCTAATGTCGAGCTATCCAACCCTTTAGTTCCGTGAAACGCGAGAAAAGTAGACGGGAACGTTGAAATGAAATCGTTCGATTCGAGTTCCTCCCTTCCTCTCTTCTCGCGTTGGGGTTTCGTTGATAACTCGACGAACCGACCCTCGTCCAATTTCTATCCATCCACGTCAACGGATCGATTCTCACCAATTATTAGTTGCCTAACTGGTGGCCAGATTGGAAGAATAGAGAGGTTTGATAGAAATGTGGCCTCTATGGGAAATTAACCCTCCGGGCCTTCGACTCGCGTGCTCGCCCTCTATGTCGGACCACTGGCGTCACGTTTTCCGCAGTCAGGACATTTTTGTTCTCGCCCCGTGTCCTCCTCCTCCACCTCCTCCACCTCTTTGCACATTCATCCTACCCTTCGCTGTATCCTCCCCAAATACACACCCTCTCTCGCTCGTTCGCAGATCCGACCCAAATGGAGAAATACCAGAGCTATTTTTCGACGCGTGGTTCGCCCATATATATCCACCGATCGTAACAATGATCGGAACTGGGAGACATTTTTTTCAAAACTCAAACTCCTCCCAAACCCCATTCCGGTTTTTGGTAGATTTAAAAAAAAAACAAATACGCGAAATCTCCCCTCCGTGCTCAAACTACGTACGATTGATACACTAACGTTTGTTTTTTTCACTTTCTTTTTTGTTTTTTTTTTCGTTGCATACGTACGACCATATTGTGTTTTGCACTCGGGGCATATCGGATTGCGAGAGAGGGCGGCTGGTTCGACGAGTTGCAAAAAGAGTGAGAGAGAGAGAGAGAGGGGAAACAAAACAAAAAATCGAGTATATCTCGTCGCCTGTGGTGGCATTCGACGGGACGCGGTGGCGATGAGAGGAAGAAAAAAAAGGAATCCGTGGAGCGGGAACAAAAAAGTATCGTCCCACTGATGACAGAGAGATAGAGAGAGAAGAAAATATTAGGATTTGGTGGCACGGAAGCCGATCGCGACCAGGTGTATGGCTCGTACGGTTATTGTCCTCGTTACACGCGTTATACGTTATAAACCGTCGTGGGACATGACGCGTCCAAAATTTGACCGTTTCGTCGAAATTCTTCATCGTTTCGTAAATTCTTATAGTCGATTATTTCCTCGTGGTTTCGCCTCTCGATGAAGAAATAAACAAAAATAAACAAACAATTTTTTTTTTCAAATTTATTCTCGTACACAACGGGCTCATCTCACTTTGCGTCATCCTCGTCGTCATACGGTACACACTTATATCGATAGTACTTGATGTCGAAAGGTAAAAAAAAAAAAAAAACAAGAAAAAAACGTCATTATCTCAATTATATTTCGAGTGGTAGGACCTCACGAGAGTCCTTGGCTTACGTTCTCGCACGAGGAATATAAATAATATTATAATGATAACGAGACAAGGACAGAGAGGGTGGGACCAAAAGACAGAGAGAAAGAGAGATAGAGAGAGAGAGAGAATATACCAAGAAAGAGGGAAGGCAAGACAGCGAAGAAAAAAAAACGAAGAAAACGAGGGACGAAAAGGGAAAGCAACGAATAAGGTGGACCCACGAATAGAGATTGGGAGATCGGGCCGTGAGGGGTTGTGAATTCGTGGGTCTGGTGGTGTACCAACGAGGGTGGTTCTATATAGCGACGTGAGAGTGCGCGCGCGCGCGCGCGCGAGAGAGAGAGAGAGAGAGAGAGAGGTTGTAGATGACGACGAGGAGAGACGGCACGAGGGGGCGAACAGGGGAGGATACGGCTTTGCTCACACAGGCTCTAATGAGGACTCACTCTCCCCCTGAGGGCTACCGATAACGAAGGCCGCCCGTTCACCCCCTCACCGGAGCACTCACTCTCGCTCTCTCGCTCTCACCCTCGCCCTTCTTACAGCGTGCGGGCGCGCGTGGTACCAACCATCCCCCCATCGTCCTCATCCACCCTCTTGCTTCCTCTTGCAAGCCTCTCTCTCCTCACCCCCTCGTACTCTTCTTCCTCGTACCAATCACACGCAAATTATTGCCATCGACCGTGGCCCGCTTCTTCCGCATGCTCCTCGTTAAACACACGCACATATTATCATTATTATTATTATTATTATTATTAATATTATTGCTATGGCTATATATATATATAGAATGCGACCCTTCTCATCTCGCCGATACGATATAGCGTCTATATCACGATGAATTGCAGGTGGAGTAATTTTGCGCGAGTACACTCGTTTCGTCCTGTACCTCGTGGTATATGTGGTTGTTGTTGTTATTATTGATATTAAATTTACTCATATGCGCATGGATATGGATATGGACATGGATTACTAGTCATTATTCTCGTTATAACTGCGTCTCTGATCGTTTCGCGGATACCGAAGCACGCGCTGTGCGCGAGCTTGATGATGAGACTGGCATAGATAATTTTCTTGTGTGTCGATGTTGGTTGAGAAGTATATATATATATATAGATGTATATGGTTATAGTGCACCCCATTACAAGGGGCGCTAATGGCCGTTCGTTTACGTTTCACCGCGAAACGAGCTCTCTCCGTCCATCCCAACCTCTGTATCGACTGTATATATATATAAATATGTGTATTTTAAGGGTGGGATATAAATATTTTTAGATTCGAGCGAGATACGAATTTAAATATTTTATATTCTGTCTAGATAAAAAAAGCTGATATGAAAAAAATGCAATTTTCCTCAAATACAAAATTTCGACAAAATTTGATAATAAAACACATGTAATTATGAAATTTGGTTTATGACAATTCGAATCGGGCAAATTCATGAAAATTCTGTCGCTGTCGCGATGTCGTCGTCGGGTTCGACTCTTTTTTTCATTTTTTTTTTGTTTTCATGATTTTTTTATCCATGCCCTTGAGGAATTAGCATGTGCGTAACGAGAAGTCAAGGGACACACAAGTCGCGAGGCTCTCGACGGTGCCGCGCACCTCTTCTGGGTTGTATCGGTGGGAAAGCCGAGTAGGAGTCCTGAAGGACGAAGGAACGAGGACTCGTAACGCAGAGGGCCGTATAATCACCCCCTTGCAGTAAAAAGTGTACACGCGTACCCTCAGCCCTTGATAGTATCAAGCTACACATATATATATCTATATATACATATATATATGTCTATATATACATATATATATATATATATATATATATATATATATATATATATATTGATATAGTAAGCCTGTACACGTACGAGTGTTGGAAAACACTCGAGTCTTTCCCTCTCGCGTCTCTCGTGCCGCGAAACCTCTTCCTCGGGGTTTGTTTGTTTTTCTGTTTTCTTTTCTTTCTTTCCCTTCTGCCATATCGTCCATACGACCTCTCTCTCCCACTTCCAATTAGAACTTCTCCACGTATACCCATATATATACGTATCTACTCCCGTAGCTCACATCATCCGATAAATCTGTTTGTCTTTCCTCTCGTTACTCTCACTCTCGCCTCGTCTTTCACGAGCACACTTTTAAACCCCTATAACGAGTCCTAATGCCGAAACGTGAAAAAAAAAGAAAACGCACACAGGCACACGCGCGATTCTCGCATATCGTTGTCGAATTGTCATTTTGTATGCAACGAAATCGCATGCGCGAGTAACCAAGGCGAGAACAAAGGAGATCGCCGATTTATTCAAATTTCGAGCTGACGATACGACGGTCGTTACGATTTCGCCGCTAGATGGAGACTGAATGGGTTTGATAGATGCGCGAACTCGACTTCGTTAACGAGCCGCGCTCTAATTGCTGGCGAATTTTCTTTGGTACCACCGTCGATTTCGCAATCAACGACGAATGATAGGCTTGCCCATCGTTTACCTTCGAACACGATGCGTCCATATATATATATATGTATAATAGACATACGAATGTATTTCAAGAGAAGCTTTGCGAGAAAATGGGGGATGTTTCTTCATTAGCCCGAGAATCGTAGCGAAAACCTCGCGAGGTTTGGGAAAATCGTGAAATTCGTGAGCTTTCGATATGACTCGCTGGGCAAATAAGCGTCCGGACTTTCAAAAGTCGATGAGAAGGGTTGGAAAAACGAACGATTTAACTCATTCGCGTATGTGTGTGTATGTGTCGAAAAACGTGTGTACAAAACTGGACGAGACTGGAGGCAAACGAGGGCGTATGTGTACCGAGAGGTTACGAAGGGGGTTGTTCGTGGGTCTTGATATATAGATGGCGTTGGCACACATGTTGCCGCCCTCTAATCCGCGCTAACAGCAGACAAATTGAAAGCATTCTCACCCACAAAGGCGCTTTCATCTCACCTCACTTTTTCACTACGAACCTCTCACTACGTTTTTCCTCTAACACGGGCGCTAGTACTAGACGGACCTCGGCCG
Source organism: Netelia virgata (assembly GCA_951802705.1). NCBI lineage: Eukaryota > Metazoa > Arthropoda > Insecta > Hymenoptera > Ichneumonidae > Netelia > Netelia virgata. Next base: position 3,452,564 of record OX637868.1, read on the forward strand.
TTACTACTAATCTCATCGGGGTTCGTCGTCGACGGTGTCGACGCTTGGAACGTACGTGAAGAGCAAAGAGTTTATGTGAGAGAGAAAGAGGGAGAGAGAGAGCGAGAGAGAGTGAGGGGGAGAGAGTGAGAGGGAGAGAGAGGGTGAAAGAACGTAGAACTTCGCGCCTCCTTCAAACACACACGACTCTCGTAATACAGTGGGCTAACAAGCGTAATGTTCATTAAATCGCGGGGGTTTCTCTCTGAGCGCAGACACACACGACCACGGTGTCTGCTTTCTCTATCTTTCTCTTTACCATCCACTTTCCATCTAGCGTCCATTTCTGACAAGAGAGAGAGAGAGAGAGAGAGAGAGAGAGAGAGAGAGTGATTTCGGAGGGGGATGAAGGACGAGGGTTGTGAACGGCCACCGGAAGAAACACAGCGACGAAGAGAAGCCGAGAGACAAATACGAACGGTAAAGGGGCATATTATTATATTATACCAGTTCGTTAGTCAGACGGTAATTATCCCAGCGTCTCGTTCGAGGGCTTTCCTCGTCCACGCTCCTCTTGTATTTGCGCTCTTGGCTTGCGGGCATCTAACAAGGAGGCGTATAGGCACTAATATACATATATATATATATTTATAGCGAGAATGAAAAGATCGAAACAGACGGAAATATTTGATTCGAATAAATTCCAATCGAGTAGAAAAAAAAAAGAAAAAAAGTTTGCCCGAAAATGACAATTTTTTGAAAAAATATTTACACGATTTGGTTTACTTTTGCATGAGAGATCGTCACTTATGCATAGCCTTGAAATTACGAGGACGAAATGGTAAATAAGATTTTCAAGACGCAGCAGGGTCAGGGATGAGTTAACGGTGTAGGGAGGAAAAAAGAAAATTTCCTCGTATCGTTTTTCTCGAGGGGAGAGAAAGAGAGTGGGAAACGAGAAAGAAAAAAAAAACAACGAGAAAGCAGAAGTCGGGAGCGATTCTCTATGGGTATATATACGAATAATCCCCGTATGTAGTTCGTATACGCTCCTATTTCTCTCTCCCTCTGACCGTTTTTTCCCGGAATCTCGGTGGCCCTCGGATGGGATCGGGTCCGAGACTCGCGAGGATAACGATGTCCACTGTACATCCGGCGCATCCTGTTATTCCTCGCTGTGCTCGCGAGCCGGCAAACTACCCTTTCGCCCTCCCAGAGCTATTTTATAGATGCTCATATATATATATATGTACATAGAATTATATACGTATTTTTCAAACAATACTACAGTTCCCGTTATAATTTGCTTGGACGGCTGCTTCTTCGCATAACCGATATACGAGTGGGCGCCTCGTCCCGTGCACGTTGCGAGGATCGTAAGAAAACAGTAAGAACATGCGACAAGGGGGAACACGAGGGAAGAAGAAGAAGAAGAAAAAGGCGACCGGAAAGGACAAGACGGCGTTTCCATTCTCGTTCTTTCTCTCTTTCTCCCTCTGGTCCGTTGGTCGCTCGCTTTTCGGACTGAAGCGAGGGATTTTTGTCCCGCGAATATGTACACGCTCGAGCGAAATAACTGAGATGCAAAATATATATAACAAAAAAACAAGTATATATACTTATATATATTCATCCTTCTAACGTTTCGCCTGTATACGATGAGAACACAGCGGAGATAGAAAGAGAGCCAATTTTTCGCAAACTGAATTTCGTAACGTGGAAGATTTTTATATAAAAATACGTATTGTGTGCGTATTCCACGTGAATATTTCGATATAATAATATCCCCTCGAACGTATCGTCCGGATATCTTCGATTTTTGGCATCATTTGACATTTGAACTTGAGAACGCACGAGAATTTTATCGAGGAAATTATATTTCTTTCGCGAACAATAAATTCGTCGATTTATTCGCGTGGACGAACTCGAATGTGCTAAAGAAGAAGACAAACAAAAATGAGAGATATATTTGTAAAAGAATGAATTTCGCTCCGAGAGTAACGATACGCGAACGACAAAAAAAAAATTGTATAAGGGTGGAAAAGTGAGTAACGACGGCTTTTCGTGGAATCGTTGGCTAGAGCGTTCGCCAATTTGATCGAATTGGAGTGATGGGGAATGGGGACTGAGCGGTTGCATCGAGCCCCCTCTTTCCAAGGTACGTGCATTATTATATCGTGTGTGCACTTCACGTGTGTTCACCCTTGAAAAACGAAAGGGAAATAGTTCGTAGATTGGCCCTGCATGTATGGCTGCCACGAGGTTGGAGGAGAATCCGATACGCCGTACCTGCTGCCCTGTGCCTGCTTTCTTTTCTCAAGGTACGTTACGAGAGAGAAAAACGAAGTAAGAAAGAAATTGAAAGAGAGAGAGCGAGAGAGAGAGAGAGAGAGAGAGAGAGAGAGAGAGAGAGAGAGAGAGAGAGAGAGAGAAGAGAGGGATGAATATATCGAAATTCAAGGTATGTCCAATTGACCGTGTGAATGGTACACTCGAACGAATCCCTCCCCCGTTTGCCACATATATAGCTCGTTCGTCGTTATTTTTTGGACTTGGTTCGTGGTGGTCGAAAAAAGGTCGCGACTTTTCAAAAATACATATCCCCGAGTGAGGGAGTGAAAGAAGGAGGGTAGAGAATACGTACATAGGTAAAACGCGAAGAGAAGCCCTCGATGTTCATCGAGGCAGGAGAGAGCCAAGGTCCGGTTAGGCATCGGCTCGAAAGTTTGGGTCGATCGACGACGTAGAGAAAGGAAGAAAATCGACGAAGAAGCCAATTTTCTCGTTCTCGCGACGAATCGCACTGAAAAATAAATATTAAAAAAAACATGCAAAAATTCAATTTCACAAAAAGATACGGTCGACGAGACGCGCTCGAAAATCGTTGCGTTACGGATGACGGATGGATGTACGGGAATTATTGTAACCTGTACGAAAAAAGACGAGAAAAAAAATTATTCCAGGTCGTCCGAAACGCGTCGTTGAGCAAAAAAACTAGCGTCCTCCTGCGTGCTCTCGATGTTGTACGAACGATCTTTTTCCAAAGTAGTACAGCGATTATCTGGTTATTATAATAATGCGCCGTGCGACGGGGATAGTGACGCGATAAAATTAGAAAACTAAAGAAAAATGACGAAAAATAAGGAAGACAAAAAATGTAACAGAAGGGACTTCTTGCTGTTTACGTTTATACCTGACGTGCCGAAACTCTAATAACGATAGTCTCTATCTCCGGCAAGAGAGAAAGAAAGAAATAGAAAGAGACAGAGAGAGAAAGAGAGAGAGAGAGGGAGAGAGAGAGAGAGAGCTGGCTAGTTCACGACGAGTTGTCGAGACCGCAGGGTGGGCGTTCGGAGGGTTACGGGTCGGGGAAAATTCCATATGGCTCTATAACTATATACACACATATGTATATATATATATACACTCGTATATCTATATACGAGTACATCGTTGTAGAGAACAAGAGCGGCAGCAGCTCGGAATGGTCGAGCAGCACGAAAGCAACCACCGGACTCTGCTATTAAGCGCACGCCACGCGGCAATACGAAAAACATTATGAAGAGAGAAAAGAAAAAGAAGGAAACAAGAATAAAGTGGAGAACATCGAAAGAGAGAGAGAGAGAGAGAATGAGAGAGGAACGTAGCGAGTTATACGAGGGTGGCGCGCGCGCGAGAAAGGAATAAATCTGAATCGAAATCGAGAAAGAAAGAGAGTAAGAGAGAGAGAGAGAGAGGGAGAGAGCGCGAGCAGGCTGACCGATCGTTACTTACGCCTTTATATACCACATATATATATGCGCAAGTTACAATACGTATAATCTGATATAAAATTATGTGCTTGAGGACTTTGCGCGTCAACGGTTATAGATCGTGACGATGAGATATATATCGAAACGTCGTTGTCGTACACTACCCCAACGTGGTCACAACACTCTATAATTCTATGTTGGCACAAGGGCGCACTCTACTCCCCCCCCCCCCCCCCCCACTCGCACTCTCTCTCTCTCTTTCTACCTTCGAACTCGTTGCCCCCTTTTTTCCATGACACCTATCGCGTGATTCGCGACTCGACACGCGAACCACGAGTGCCCGGGGCTCTAAGAGGGGTAAGGTGGTCGGGGGGGATGAAGAGAAAAAATATGTTAAAATATTCGAGTAAGTTACGATCAAGTGTTTCGATAAAAAGTTTGTACCACGATATTTGTACGATATTATTCACCGAGAATGATCACTCCGGTTCGTGTTTCTCTCTTTGTACGATCGAGCATTGAATCTCGCGCGTCTATTGAATTCTTGTCCTACACGTTGCGGAATATACACATATGCACATACACACACCCATATATATATATATATATATATATTTACAGACGCAAAGCGTAGTCCGATCTGTCGGATCGATCGGGCTTTCAAACCTGTGGATACGTTTACCGAGCGCCGGACCAAAGTGGATCTCGTTGAATTAGAGTACAATATAAACATTCGTACTATATAGATGGCGTATACGTATAATATATGTAGAAACATGAAGAGAAACAATCGAACGTGCAAGAGACGCGTATATACCGGTTCTCTCGGTCCTTTGTGCGATCGAAACGAAAATATCGACTTAATTCGATATACATATATATATATATATATATATATATATATACGCAGTATTTCTAATGGATGGTTTCTGGCCGATCTCCGGTTAGAAGCACGCACGCAGGCCGCAACACACACGATTGGCAAACCCGACTGGCACAAATGCAAAACTATGTGTATATAGATATATGTATGTATTAATGTATATAGAAGTGAGTAGGAAATACAGGAGAAGGGAAGAGGAACCGCGGCGAGCAGCCTAACATGCAACACGTAAGCGTGGGAACCGACCGAGTGTTTGTGTATTACCAGATCCGTCCAACCGAGGATAATGATACGGTACTTTGCCTTACGTTCCGCGCCCGGCTCGTCTTCCTCTTCTCTCTGTCCATTTATACCCCCTCCCTCCTTTCACTCTCGCTATCTCTCTCTTACTTCCTCTATATTGCTCTCTATGCCGCTTCTCTCGTTCTGACAGCCAAATTACACGTATACAACACCCAAGAACCAGACAGACCCAGAGACTCCTTTCGTTGGCCACTAATCAGTTATAATCCGGTCTGGCCACTCTCCCCGTTGCGAAATACAAAATAAACGCGATCGAGCGAGAAGAAAGGTACGATGGTTGTGACAACGAATGCTCCAGATTTAAGGGGCCAATGACTATGCAACGGGGATAGTGGAATATCGACCGCATTCGCAGCGGTATCGTCTTTTAATTTGGGCCAATTTTCGCAACGATTACGACCTACGGAATGAAGGGAGGAAGATATAGATAAAGAGAGAGAGAGAGACATAGTCTCGTTGGTATAATTTATTAACGTCAGGCGATGCTCGAACCTTCGACTCGCCAAAATTTCGTCTAATTAAGTGATATTGAGAGAATGTGAGAAATAATACAAAAACGCGCTCGTACAAATCGTTCGAATTGATCGAAATAATTGTTCCACCTCGTCAAATTTATTTACGTTTGATTTTAATTCCTCTCCAATTTCGATATTTTGTCGAATTCGTAATATTTCTATCATTATAGGAGATAAAAATCCGTCTCTTTTGGAGCGTGCGAGCGAGATATCTGGCCGGTTCTCGAAAAATGGGAATGATCAAACAGTCGTTACCGGCCCCGGGACGGCGAGATAACACACGCTTTATTCACGTGTGTGTGTGTGTTTGTGTGTGTATGTCGAAAGGAAGGGAAACGTCTCTGTGTGAGAAAGAACTCGAAGCTATCTCCGCGCCACTCGTTTGGCAAACCTCGGGGGAGCAGCTAAGGGGTTGTTAGCTGACCATGTAACAGGCCTCGGCGGGACCGCCGCAGTCCCCGTTCCACGCTTTTTCGACCGAATGCCGGTGCACCTCCAGCCTTTTCCACTCGAGAGCAACTACACACACGTATAAGAATAGGTATTGGTGGAACGTGTGTGCGTGTGTGTGTACCACATGCGGTCATACGGACAAGCGCCGAATCGTACCGGTAACACACGCCAACGAACTGACAACTGGGTAAGAGAAGATCGGTCCGGAGCGGTCAGACAAGACCTCGAGGAATTGAGAGGCCGAAGGATGAATATACATATAACACGTATCCACATATATATATATTTATAGGAGGGAATAGAGAGAGAGGGAGAGAGAGATTCATCCTTATCTCTCCAACATTTACTCCAGTCCGTTCGAACCACCGAGCGCAAATATTTTACTACTATTAGCATTATTTTGCCATTCGTGCGTTATTTCGTCGACATTGGGTGAAATCCTTGGAAAACAATGAACGCGCCAAAACGTCTACGTACGCAACCTGCTGATACGATAAATCTCTGTTATCCATGTACGATTCGCGTCCGTTCGAATAATCGCGATTTATGTCGAAAACGAGAATTAATATCGTACCGTTCGTTATCGATAATTCGTGATTATTTAAAAAATGCTATGGAGATTATTTAATTATCGTAGCTCGATCGAGCCTCGCCTCGTCGTTGTCGTAGATCGAGAAAATGTTACGCGGCGATCGATCACGCGAAGTTTCGACAATTTCACCGGGAAAACCTGTCGACCTGTCGTACGATGTATAGAAATAATACGACGTTCGTATATGATCGACGTGTACTCGTCGGTTGGATTATAATTATACATATGTATTTAACCTTGCACCGGCGCTTGCCCCACTTTCACTATTCAATAATCCGTCGATCTCTCCGATCGACGCCCGAGATCGAGGCGAGACGACGATCTACACGAATCGTGGAATGGACCACGAGTATCGCCCCTCCCTCTCCTTTCTCTCTCTCTCTCTCTCTCTCTCTCTCTTTCTCTTTCTGTCTTCTTGTTCGACTATCCCCCTTCCTCGTTCTCGATACACGTTTCATATTGGATATCTCGCAACTCGAGTACTCGAGTACCGCTGGTTGGCTCATTTTCCCCGCGACTAATTAATCCTTCGCTTTCACCACGAATCGCAAATTCCCGGTTCGCCGAACTTCGGACGATGAATAAAAAAACAGAGCAAAAAATGCAAAAAATAATCGCGCGAACGCACCGTGAATTTTTGCACTTGAAATAAAGCATCGCGTTTGAATTCTCGGCTGGGAGTCCCTCGATTCTGTGTACGATCGTATACGAACTATATAGATTTATAACATTCCCGGAGAATTTGATTCTCGATGCGGTATAGATTTGTCGATGGCGCTCTGTATGTCTCTCGGTTGACAACGTCAGGAATAACAAAACGAAGCTGTTTTTAAGGGGTTGCTACCTCCCTCTACTACCTCTCTCGATATTTCTTAGGGGGGAGAGTGGTTGATCTCTGTCTCGTCCCGGTCCTTTCTGTGTTCCTCCTCGATAGCGAAGAGCGCGAGAAATACACTCGTCGTGGAAGAATGTGAAATCGGGATTGGAAACGATGATGGCGATGGTGGCTTTACGTTAGTACGGTGGTTTGGTAACGGGTAGATCGAGAGAAAGAGAGAGAGAAAGAGAGACAAAGATAGAAAGAGAGAGAGAGAGAGAGCAAGAGAGAGAGAGAGAGAGAGAGAGAGAGAGTTGAACCTGATCCCGGTTCGTTATCTGCTTCCCAAGGGCGCGGGTAGGTATATAGGGTACGCTCCCTAACTGGTTATATTTGCGTAGACGTAATGGGGCAAGTTGGATGGTTGGTAGGAACGAAGGAGAGAGGGTTGAGGGTGTCGGGGGGTTGGAGCGAGAAAGAGGGGTGTGCGAGAGATAGAGAGAGAGAGAGAGAAATGGGGTAGTTGGTTGGGTCGGAACGCGAGAGTAAGACAGAGGAGAAATGCGGATGCCGGTGTGGTTGGTGTTCGAATACGTAGAGAGAACGAGAGAGAGAAAGAGAGAGGGACTGAGGGGGTAGCTGGTGAAGATACGGGGGTATAAGATTAGTTCAATAAAGGAACATCCACGCCCTATGCGGAACCTCGTGCTCGCGGTGTGCCTTCAACCTACCCCACTTCTCGCTCTCACTACTCACCATACGAACTCTTTCTGTTTCGTCATATATATATATATATATATATATAAAATAGAGGGTTGTATTATATAACTATAGTATAACTATAGTTATAGCACCGAATGATTTTGCGCTTTGTCTGTCTCGTTGCGTCTTTCGTCTCGCTCATGGCGTCCCTACTGCTCGTTAGCTCCTCGCGCTATTCCCAACCCCTAACGACATACGCGAGGCAACACGAGGTTTTCACTCTATCTCTCTCTCTCTCTCTCTCTCTCTCTGCTTCTCACGAAAGGTTTGTACGAGATTCACTCGAACGCGTGTTGTTTCATATCCGGAAAAATCAACAACGTAGTAATAATCTATCACGTATCGAGCTCGATACGACTTTATAATGAGAGGATGAAAACCACCCGCACGATTATAAAATTAATCAGGACGAGAAATATATATCCGTGCTTTCATTAATTTCATTCCATGTCAAGTACGAGGAGTCAAATTATGCTATACAAGCCTGTAGTACTCGGTGAGTGGTAATTTCGCCCGGTATCGCCGGGCTTTTGGCCATTTCCGACGCTTCGAGGTAAACTTCTCGAGACGATCATCGACCGGGCAAGTCCGAGGGAATGAGAGAGAGCGAGAGAGAGAGAGAGAGAGAGAGACAGAGAGAAACGGGATGCAGCGGAAGCAGAGAAGAGACCACCGAGCACTCGGCCCTGAAGCCTCTTGCTCCCTTTCTCTCCCTCTCTCTCTCTCTCTCTCTCTCTCTTTCTCTTTGCCATTGTAATTGGCCGCTTCAGGAGACTCCAGGATATCAATTAGTCCCTTCTGTGGCTAAGCGAGAGAGCGCACCAACTCCTCCTCGACGTCAGAAACTCCGAAGCGTATTTTCATCTTCCATCTCCCTTCAACATCTCCCTCTCTCTCTCTCTTTCTCACTCACTCGCTCACTCACCATCTCTAGCTTGATTCTCGACGTACATACGAGAGTTCTACCGCGGTCACCAGCGTGGTCTTCCTCCCCAACGGGCAGCTTCTGTTACTACCTCTTTCCGTACCGGCCACCGGGTACCATGCAGAATCTACAGCCCTTGGCACATAGACGTATAACGCGATGCATTGTGCCAAGAGCGAAGACCACTCGCGCACACACACACGTCCGTCCAATTGAGCCAAGTCTCATCCCCCTCCTTTACCCCACCTCGCTCCTTCTCACAGCCGCAACCGTTAATTAACTTCAACTATTTACTCTACTGATTCAAGCATAATATTTAGCCGTTGATTTTTGAACCCGGGTCTCTCTCTCTCTTCGACGTACGCGAGAGTTAGCCCTGAGAGGCCAGTTCTCCTCGCTACCAACGTTTCATATATATTCTCCATTCGAGAACCTCGAGAATATACATTTCGTAAACGGAGAGACGGAGGGCGAAATCGCGGTATGAGGAACGTTGGTTGGTCCTCGCGTGAACGGATCTGTTGAATTTGTGCGTTTCTAGTTCATCGGAGAACTGGAAATTGGATAATGAACGACGATTCTACGTCCGAGAAGATGGTGGTCATTGGGTGGATTATTTTCAAGGTCGTTGAAATGTCTTTCCGCTATTTTTATCCAGTCGGCGATCGATCGAAACGAGAAAGATGTTTAGGGTGAAAATTTATCCTGATATTTCGAATTGTTTAGGAAACGGGGAGGGTAGTTTTTTTTTGGTTGAAATAGGAAATCCGCGATATTCTAGAGTAAAAGGGAACGACGCGTTCTTCCTCGTGGCATCAGGAAACGTTCTTCTACGATCCTAACTATCCAATAGCGGATTTATACGACAAACATCTTTTTCCATGTCGATTCAAATGGCAAGGGATCGATCGAACGAGATTCACGCACGTGCGCGAGATACATCGCCTTTTACTTTTTTGCGCGAGCGAATAACACGAGAATGGAGAGAGAGAGAGAGAAAGACCCTTCGTCATCTTGAAACAATCTGTACTTCAAGCACCCTTCTCTCTCTCTTTCTCTCTCTCTCTCTCATCATGCTCTTCAGAAATGGAGTTTGTTATCCTTGGAGCATCAGGTGCGCGCAGATCTCGCGTAAAACTAGGAAGCGAATCTCGTTGCTCGAGTCTCACGTAAGAAGTTCGAGTTTTCGCTAACGACAAGGGATCGCGAATGCACGATGCGAAATCGTTTATACCCCGAAGAAAACAAAACCATTGACGAGTCTCGCGCGTTACGTCTGTCGGGTATCCGCGACAGTAAGCTCTCTGATTCGCGACATGGTCGAAACGACCGTCGCGCCATCTGACGCGCGTTCCATTCTCGCCCCGAGGCCTTATTCTCGCTCCATGAACTTAGGCAAAACCAACCAACTTTCTGGGAATCACGAGTGTCGAGCGAGACGTGCGAAGTTCCAACCTCTAAATGGCACGATCGTAATGAAGGAGATGAGGAACGAGAGGATGGATCGAAAAGAAAAAAAAAAACAAACAAAAAAAAACGAAAAAGCGCGCTCGGTCGCGCGCAGGATTCCTCATCGTCGATGCATCGCCACCTCTCGTCCTCTCCTACGTTTCTTCACGATCCTCATTCTCGCGTCATCTCGGTCCCGATCGTTTCTCTGCTTTTCCTACGGCGATACGAGAAGAACGCGGTCCGTGCCGTTTTGGGCAATGCCCCATAAGTCGACGGAACGCGCGGTGGTCGGTGAGGGTCGATAAAGAAAGAGACAACGACGTTGAAGTAAAAGAACAACAGCGAACAAAAAAAGGTAAAGATAAAAAAGGTCGATGAGGGAACGAGAACGAGAAGAAGAATAACGAGAAATCGAACGGATGGAGATCGAGGCTCGGAATGCGCGTGTGCGATGTAAGAAAACGTCGCGTGACAGAAAAAGGGGATGAAGAAACGATCCGTAGAGTCGAGGAAGAAGCGACACGAGCCCTTACCATCCGACGTCGAAGTGTCGACAGAGACAGCGATCGACCGGTTGATGACGAGGAAAGGGGGATGAGGGACCGAGGGTGGGGGTAAACCGGTAAACCCAAGCGACCGGTTACCGTATCGGGAGTGATTTCAGCAAAACACAAAACACGACTAATCGTTACACGCTGAAAACCCTCGCTCCGGGTTTATCTATAGATATATCGATCGATATCAATGGGGGTTGGTATGAATTCAGCGAAGATCGTCGGAATTCTAACCGGAGTAAGAAAACGATACCGATCGTTTCGATATCCGAGGAAGAAATCGTTCGTTTCATCGTATTGTAACTGTCTCGTATTATCGTATATCGAGGGCTTGCGAGAAAAATCGTGAACACGATCGGTAAAGAAACGATTGGAGATAATTCAATGAGAATGTTCGATGTATCGATTTCCTGAAAGCACGACAGTTCGTCAAAGTTCCGTAGTCTTCTGTTTTCTCTCTTTGTTGGTCTATATGGCCCTTTTTTCCAGGTTTTTCTGGGGCAGGCTGTGATAAAACCGGTTTGATCGGTTTGATTGTACGACTTCTTAGAGTCGCACTCATGGTCATTCGATGTAACATCTTTAAAAGGATCTGGCGTGGTTCGCGCGTTGACGTACCGAACGGAAGAACTCGCACGCGCGAGAGCCACTCGCAAGAATCGATCGTCGTTTTATGTAAATAATCGCAGAAAAAATATAAAGAGAGTCTGGCGATGTCTCTAGCCTTGATCAAAATCGCGAATCTTTCTTAGGCTTGTTGGTAGTCGGGAGAGTAATGAGATCGCGCTCCATCCAACCGGTGATTAGAAAGTACTTGGGGTTTCTCGGCATTAAAAATCGGATGTCATTTGTGGAGATGAGATTGAAAAGATAAGTTGAGCGATCGAACGCGGAAGAAATTATACCGGATAATTTCTAAATATATCTCACGTTCCTGTTTATGGCGTCATTTCTTCGTTTTTTGTATTTTTGTTGTCACTTGCGTAATTGATTTTATGCGATGTTGGAAATAATTGCAAAAATCGCACAATTTTTTGTTTCGCACGATAAAAAAAATAAATTTGTTTTCAATTATATCTTTTTCCCAGCATATATCGATGTATTTAGGCCCCCTGACTATGAAACTTTTACTAGTTAATAAAAAAACTCAAAAATCACGAGAAAAAAAGTTCAATTTTTTTCACCCACTTCGCTCTCAGAATCGTAAAATTTCAAGTTGCCATAAATCGACTCCCGTTCGACCGATTCAAGTTTACTTATAGCATTTTGAAAACGCCGGAGGTAGACTGCCTTGTAAATACCTTATGAGGACATACCGCGGCCTTGATGAATCGTCAAGCAGCCTGCCCACAATTTTCTGCTCGCGATAATCCTTATATTTCCGTCAATAAGATCGAATTTCATCGAAATAAAATTCTCTCAATCCGGAATACAATCGAAACGAAATTGAAGATTTTCATTTTTATCGACTCGACGAATATAAATATTGTCCCCAAAACGTCACCTTATTTTTTTCCCTTTCTCGAATCCAAGAGGTCGCTCGCTTTCCCTTCAATAACCACGTCATCTCGCGTCATTCTTTCTCCCCCTGGGCTCCTTTCTCTGGCTCATGGAACGATCTTTTCGTTCCGGGTATATACCTGTCGGTGCTCACTCCCGAAAAATCTAATATCACGGGCCATACACGTCTACTCTTCGCTATCCGGTGTTATTGCCGTTACATGTATACAGGAGTGCATGTCTGTTGGGACCCGCGATATTAAAGTAATACGATAAACTACGGTTTATGCCACTTTGTGAGAATTTTGGTGTTGATGCGTATATATATATATATATATACTATATATATGTGACTTTGTATGTATGCGAGTGTTGAGCAGACCGACATAGCAGACAGAGCACACTCGAGCCAATAAGGGATATTTTTATACGCGTCATGTACTAACATCGCGAGACCGTTTGCATGAGAAAAAAATATAACGGCAACGTGTACTCGTATAAACATAAATGCGAGGCGAAAACAGGCGTGCGTAGTTCATTTTCTTAAGTGATTGGATAAAAACCCTACCGTACGATGTATACGCGATACTTTCATCTCTCGTTCGTGCTAAAATCCGATTGTACGCACTGGGGCTATGAATTTCTCGCCTAAAAAAAGAAATACATACGAGATATTTGAATTTTATTTTCTGTTCTCTCTCTCTCTGTTTCTCGCTGTTTTTTTAACAGTGATACGATTATCTCGAATCGTGAAAGTTTCATGAAGAAGAAAACTTATAGAATCGTCAAAATCCAATACCATCATCGTTATTTCACTCCCCTAGGCGTAATTTCCATTCTCCTCTCTCTCTTTCTCTCTTCTCGATTCCATTCTGGAAATTCGTTGTAAAGACTTTCCGTTCTTGCGTTATTTTTTTATCGCTCATAAATATCACGCGCCTCTCTCTCTCTCTCTCTCTCTCTCTCGCCTAGCGTAATTTTACGGCGAGCTATAATTTCTTTTATACCACTTTTCCGACAAAGTTTCTTGTCAGGATCGACGATACGAAATGAAAAACGCAGCCGGGGTGAATGAGATGAGAAAGGGGTGTCGGGAGAAGAAGACTATCGCCGTTACGCAGAATCCTCGAGAGGAAACTAAAACCAAAGAGAGAGAGAGAGAGAGAGAGAGACAGAGAGAGAGAGCGAGAGAAAGAGGAAGAGGAAGAGGGGAAGTCTATGAATTTGATCAAACTCGCGCGTACACGTGCGTCGAATACTTTTCATCGTTTCTCCTTTACGATTGGGCACGAGCAAATTTCTTTGCGAACGATAAAGCGAAGAACAAGAATAAAAAAACTATGTTAATTACGTTAAAATCGAAATTTCGCGTTAAAATCGTACCTCCGTTTGTTTCCCCAATCGTTCGTCGCGTTCTCGCCTTAATTCGTTATATTTCTCGAACCATCTCCCCCAAAGTCCTCCAGCGAGAGCGAGTCCGATAAATTCGATAAAGTCGACATTTTTTTTCCCCGTCGTCGTTCGAAAAACTTCGGTGCTTTCGTTTCGCGAATCGGAGGAAAACCGTATTATCGGAAACAAATTTTCGTCTCTCTCGCCTCGGGAAATACAAAAAAAAGAAGAAAAATTCAATCGCATGCATATTCGGCGGTCGGTCCTTAACAAACGCGAATTTTCCTCACCGATGTTGAAAATCTCGCGTTCTTTTCCCGCATATACGTATTATTCATGAAGTCGTGAGAGAGACAGAGAGAGAGAGAGAGAGGATCGTTTATTTATTTTTGTCCGAATCTCGTCGCGGCTTGGAAAATCGACCATTACCGTGCCAACGGGACGATCTTTGTACGAACCTTGCGGTCAATTAGTCCACGGTTGAATTTTAAAATAAATAGGTACTCGTTAACGTTGCTTAAAACAAAAAGCTCCGGCTCTCTCCGTCGGAGCTTAATTAGATCAACGGTCCGAGAACCGCTTTTCGTGATCCTGCGGAGCGACCGCGCTGACGCGGTTGCGACTTTAATACAATGCGCATATATATATATATAAATAAACACGTATACGTACATAGCGAGTGTTACTCGAAATTAAGGTACCTGCGATGTACGAACAAAACCAAGATATTCACCGACGAGCCGAATGACCTAGCGGTCACTCGGTCTAAATAGTAAATCGCGATAAAAGGACTGGCGATCGTTAGTCATCTGGAATAAAAAATAAACGAGCGAACTAGTAAAGAGATCGGTGAAATCTACGTCAACGTCACCGTCCATATTCAAATCGTTGAATAATAAAGATATATACATAGCCCGCGTAAATATTTGTATCGTTATGCACACGTTTGAGTGTCGAAACGAAAAATCTATTTGTGTATACATACACAAATGTACATAAATATCAAGGATATACGACGATATTTTCATATCTCGAGTCGTTGGAAAAATGACAGTGTCGGACGGATCGGCGCCAGGATGGTTTGAATCGATCGTCTGGTAAAAGAGGGAATGAGGGATGGGGGAGAGGGAAAGCGATAGCCCAAATCCATATTATATTCATCGGTAATGCTTTATTCGAAACACGCCAGGTCAGATATTCTGATGGGGAAAGAGGGAAGGCGAATTTTCATCGACTGAGAGAGAAAGAGAGAGAGAGAGAGAAAGTGGACTGGACGGTGCTGCCCTCCGCACTCCCATTTACTGAGTGTATTACCATCGCATATATCTTTACGTTATATATATATATATACATTATGTGTGGATGAGCGTATATTATATATATATATATATATATATAGTAATATTACACCGTCGAGGTCCTTTTCTCTGCACCCTGCTCATCGCCACATCGTCATATATGTCTATATCTACCTCATTAACGCGAGGTGGACGCGCGAGGGGGTGGCTGTTGCCTCCTTCTGTGTGGGGTAAAAGAGAGAGAGGGGGGATGGGTGGAAATGGCCCCGCGATGCAGAGAGCGAGGGTGGATCGCTCTTATAACAACTCGCAAATGAGCTACCGGTCGACCTCTCGATATACAGAGGGAGAGAGAGAAGGGCGAAGGTCTCTTCATCCCTCTTTCCCTCTTTCTATCATTCCCAGTAGTAGAAAACCCTCTCTCCCACATCCTCGTCCACCCACCCCATTCTCGGCCTTCCCAGACACGAACATAGAAATTCACCGACGGCAAAACGAGAAAGATGGCGCTTATGCCACGTGTGTGTACGAACGACCCTGACGACGTTGAAAATGCACAGCACACACGAGTCGAGGGATGTTTATATAGGAGAATATTTCTATCGTCTCGCCAGTCCCTCTCTTTTTCTCTCTCCCTCTCTTCGTCTCTTTCTAATTCTCATTGGCGGTCGAAATCAACCCCCTGCCACAAACCCCGAATCATCCAGGAAACCAGCACACTACCCCCTACCCTTATTCTTTCTTCAGGACTCTCTAGTCCTGTGTGGTGGTATGGACGAAACGATGGACACGCGATCCACCACTTAATCTACGAGACCCTCGGGCCACTTTTATTTCCTTATTTATATATATATATATATTTGAAATACATCGAGTTCTATAGTCGGTTTATTTGACCTTTCCTAATAGCATGCACATTTCGATTTTTCGGCTGATTGGTCGAACGATTAACACGACTCGAGCTTGATTTATTCATTCGTTAGCACGACGATCCATTATCGCCGACGTTAACGTTCGTTTTTTTGACATCTGGACAAGCTTTATCTCTATTTTCCACTTTCACTCTTATCCAACGATCCGTTCGACCTGTGTCTACTTTTGTTGAATTGTTTTCGTTTGCGGGAAGAGAAATTTATTCGCGCAACGCAAAAAATCATTCCGAGATCCTTTTTTTGAGGTCTGAATTTTTTGTTTTGGCCTTAATTCGAGTTTGAGGCATTCGCGAGACCGAGAGAGAGAGAGAATTGCGTTATATGGACGAATGCCGACGACGAGAATCTTCGCCGGTAATTAGAAAAATGCGTATAACGATGGAAAATCTATATATATGTCAAATTAGCACAGCGATAAAGTCACGCAGTCGGATGTTTCCGATCGGCTTGTCGCGTTTACACGAAATGTGTTACTTTATACGTTCCTATGTTTGTCGGTTGTATTACACCACGTCGATGGACTTTAAGCACCCGAGTAGAAAGTCCTCGACCCGGCTCTTCCTTCCTGGACTTCCTTTTTGTCCCGCGTCGCGTTCTCGGGATCTCACTTTTACCTCACGCGTATATAACGGCGAGACTTAAACACGCGACTCCTGCGACACATTATTATCATTATCGAATTCAAATAAATATTCTTATCGTCACGAAATTAATTTATAACGAAATATTTTTTCAATTTCCTGGACTTCCTTTTTGACCCGCGTCGCGTTTTGGGGATCTCACTTTTACCTCAGGCGACACATTATTATCATTATCAAATTCAAATAAATATTCTTATCGTCACGAAATTAATTAAGAATGAAATATTTTTTCATTGAATAAAACAAAAAGAACAATAAGTTTTCATAAAATTACGAAAAAAACGAGATTCGAAATTTATTCGACAATAATACTTGGTAAATTTTTTCCAGTCGTGATTCATCGACTTATTGGGTTTGAAATTGTTTTTTTTTCTTCGCTTCGCAACTGGTCGATCGTGATGGACGTAAGCTATATTTAGCGCAGTAAGTGTTTTTTTTACGCCTATAGAAGAATTGCGTGAAAGTGTTTGGGCCACTGGTTTTCGCGAGGGAACTGGATGTGCGTGATGAATATTTTACATTCGCGTCTCTATCTCTCGTTCTCCTCGCGCAAGTTCACTGTGCCAGTGGGACGTGCGCTATGATAGAACAGATGCGTTGCTCGTAACTTTGTCGTAGCCACCGTTACTTTATACGCAGGGCTTATAGAGATATAGGTGTACTAAATCAAACTCTCGTTTTAACGAGGAAATAATAGTAATGAGATTGGCGTCGTAAACCCAAAATGTACGATAACCGATTTCAAGCGACGTTTTTTTTCACATTGATTTTCATCCTAATGAATATTTTTTTTCTTATTCACAATCCTGGGGAAATCGGTAAAAGATCGGTAAACTAGGTTGCTCTCGATGTTGAAAGACGAGTTCTTTTGTAGAAATATCGATAGAAAATCGAAGATCGTGCGAATTCGAGAATGTCGATCGTATCGACGATAGCGCGACGACTTTTTAAGTCACATAGGTATATTCAATTTACAGCGAGATGGGAAAACTGTTGCTTGGAATTTATCGAAGAGCAAGCCAATGTCGTTTTAATCGTCGATAGCTCGAGGAGGGCGATGCCTCTTACCGGTTTTCCAACGAAAGCGAAATTGTCTTCAGCCACGCGCCAATTTCTAATAAACACAGTTTATTAGAAATTGGCGCTTAGCGTAAATCGACTACGATCAAACGGAACGATCACCAGTTTTTACAATAACTTAAAATTATTTATAAATGCGTAAGATCGAGAAGAAAAAAATTAATAGATCGATTATCCGGTGTTCGAGAATCGATTGAAAGGTGAACTTAATGACGAAGAGCGATTTAATTTACGCATTGAAAATGGAGGGGGATAAAATTGGATCGGACTTTTAATAGATTATCAACTTTCTCTAAAACGGTTCCGTCGCGAAAATTCATTCCATTTATCGATGAATTTGACGTTTCGACCATTATAATAATCCCAATGAAAATCGATCGATCGATTTAGGATTATTGTTTTTACAATTTTTTCAATCAACGATTTTCGATTAAAATCGCCCTGATTTCCCTCGAGTCTCGACGCTGGTAATTAATAATCGTGAGTGACGGAGCAGACGTCTCGTCCGAAGGTCAGTGGGGCGACGCGTACCGCGACAACACCTAGAATTTTCTCCGATCGACGCGCGTATGACTTTCTCGCTGATTAGCGTCCGAAGAATGAATGAATGTTTCTCGCAAGAACAATAAGCGCGTCGCGTCCGTATCAACGAGTTATTGCGACGCGAATCAATGTACACGCGAGACTGAACGACTCTAGTTATACACACGTGGTCAGGATTAAAATACGTCTATCGCGTATGTCCGCACGGTGGAAAACGTTTATCGACTCGCGTGCTAGTGAACTCGGGGCGTTCGCTCGGTCTAGAGAAAACAAAAATGCGACGAGTTGTAAAACGCGGGTAAAGAGAGAGCGAGAGAAAGAGAGACGGTCGAGTTGGCTAGCGGATATAAGGGGATCCTGATCCGTAGGAATACTCAGTTATGTATTTCTCGCGGTTGGTGAATGCCCGTCAGCGGCAAATCGTAGCGCCATGAGGACGCGAATTATCTTACAAGTAATTTTGTTTTCCTAATTCATCAATATTTCATTGTTCGATACCAAAATAACATACATTAATTTATTTATTAAAAATAACAAAATTCGTACGAATCTTCGTATTTTTCGAGTGATTTACCTTTCGGCAGTGTTTCATCAAATTTTGTTTTTCTCTTCACAGCTCGCTACCTTTCTCCTCCTTATTTTCGGTACTTCGACCAACGGACTCTTTTTTCATTAGTAAGCACATATTTTGTTCACGTTATAATTTACAAATGACAGTTATCGCTCTGTAAATCAAAAAAATAAAATAAAACAATTCAAAATATTTCTCCTTGCAGTCCGAAAAATGCGCTTTTAAGCTTTTTCCAATCGTTCCACGAAAAGAAACAGCCGAAACTTCACAATATACATCACTATCATCTTCACTATTATCCCGTCGAGACGAAGATCATCACGAAAGCGGTGAAAGCACCTGCGAAATACGACCTCGAAAAATTGCACAGGTGAGTGGCCCGATTATTTTAAGTAAAAAAAAAAAAAGAAAAAAAACTAAGCAAAATAAGCAAAAACGAATCTTTTCTTTCGAAGTAATCATCTAGAGGCATTGGGCTGGAACGAGCACGAATATCAGCACGTTCCCGAGCCGGAGATCTATCATTCGTCGTGGCCGGAATCGTCGTTGACGCGACCGTCCTCGATTTGGGACAGCGACGAAATTTCGGGTGAGACGACGAACTCGTTGCTTCCAAAATTCGTGTTAACTCGCGCGTACCAAAATCACGTGATAAATTATTCTTTTTTCAAGATTTGTATTTCTAAACAGCGAGTCCTCGTCAGAACGTCGAACAACAACAGCCGGCGGAAGTGCCGAAAGCCGGAATAATGGTTCGCGTACCCATTCACCAGAATATCTTCGTGCAGCACGCACCGCCGAAAGAAGAGAAGTCCGTGTCGAATCCGTTGTTAGCATTTATTCAGGGCATTACGAGACTAAAGAATAATTTCTTCGGACATCGGGACCGCGTCGACGTCGATCATCATTGGAACGAAAAAAACTCGCTCGAAGACAAGATACAGGCTTACGTTGTCTACGCTCATCCCGAGATCGACGGAAAACTGTAAAATGTTCTCGACACTATTTACATCTCGTTACGATAATTGTTTTTTTTGTTGTTATTACAATTTCTTATTTTTTTATCATTTTTTTTATTCGTTTTTGTTGATTTTCTATTCTATTTCTTATCGTAAGTTACCGTCAAACGTTCCTCTGGATCCAACGATTACGAGTTTAACTAGATTTATACGTTTTTGTTTTGTTGTCTTGCGTTTATCGAGATAAACGAGATGGAGTAAGTTTTTTGTTTTCTTTTTGGTTTTCTTGATTTTTCTCTCGAGGCTCGCGATTATAAAGAAATTTTTGGAAAAACGACGCGAGCGAAGTCGAGGATATCGTTCCGACACCGCGGGCCCGTGTATACGCGCATGTAGAGGAGAATACGACATAAATATGGTGCGCACAGAGTTATTTAAGGGGCTATTACATTTTTATGGAGCGGATGACGCATCGCCACTGTCGGTGGTGCATACCGTTATATTCCTTTGGAGTTAGTGGCCGTCTCTGTGTCTGTGTGTGTGTAGTACGAAAGAGAGGAACAGGAAGTGAGTTACACGGTGTCGTGTACGGGCCAACCAGTGGGCGGTGTACGGGGCCAATTTCCCGGAACGCTTTTTTTTCGTTACTTCTATAGGGGAAAACAAAAAACATGCTGGTATAATATCATTCTCGTACGATTTGCCTCCGCGATCCATTTTTCCTTCTCGCTACCATCGAACTTTCTCGTCCCGGCCGAGAATTCGAATTTTTCATCTTTTTCCCCCCGTATTTTACGATTCTCAAGGGTGGAAAAAAATTGCCACGTGGGCAACGGGATGAGATTAATAATTGTCGTAAAAAAAGTTAAGTCTCGAGTAACGAGAATTGTTATCTTCGAAATATGTTTTGTCTGGGGTAAAAAAAAGCGAAGAACTTTTCTGTTTTTTTTTGTGTGCCGAGAATCTACGAGTGCGTCGAATTTCGTGCGACGCGAAGGGCAGAGAAATCGTAAGGAAAAATCTTTGGGGATAGAGGCTTTGCAAGATTTTTGCGAGCGTGGCTCGTCTCTTCCGAGACGAAAGTCTGCCTGATTGGATGCCTCGAAGAACGACGTGTATATACTTTACGACGAATGCTTGTTCCATCCTTTCTCTCTCTCTCTTGCTCTCTCGTTAAAATCGACGCGGCAATTGACAGTGATTGTGACAGCGGCGCAAGACTCGCTCTTTTTCGCTCGAATCTTTCTCTTTCACTCGTAATTGACAAGATAACTATATATACAGATAAAAATACAACTAGCAACTCGCGTCTCGAAATATTTTTCAAAATTGTGGCAAAACGCGTTTTTTTTTATCGTCGTTAAAAATGAAGAAAAAACGATAAATCTAAAAAAATTGTAACGTTTTCACGGTGAGATGTTTCGTTCGCGACGAGAGTAGTTAATGCAGACTCGCCTGTAAATATATTAACAGACGAAAGAGAGAGAGAAAGAGAAGGGTTCTTCTCGAGGGAAGATTGATTTCACGGCTCGGGCGTTCTGGTCTCGATTCTCGAAAAACTACCTCCCCCTCCTCTCGCTATGAGTGAACACACACCGTAAACCGCAACGACTCGAGCGATCGCCAGTTGAACGATCCGTTCAGCATCCTCGTCTCGACATCACCTTTCCTCTTTCTTCTTTTTTGTATCCATTTGCCAGCTCTTTGCACGCGGCGAAGAGCTTTCGCCGCCCGTTACGTCGTACGACACCCCCGGGGCAACTTTAAAAACGATTTTTGCGACTCGCTCGCCGCAAGACCCGCAGCTTTCTTCGCGTTCGTAAAAACACAAATAACAAAAAAAGAAAAAGAAGAACAAAAAAAACCAGCTGACAGGAAGTCGTAGACGCATCACGCAACGAGAAAGGAAGAGCGAGGTCCGACGGATATTTTACGATGAGAACGTAAAAATTTATACGTCATCAATGACGACCGAGACGTCTAGCAACGATTCTAAGGCGTCTAGTCTCTAGTCGCAAAAGTACGAACGAAAAGTTGGCGAATAAAATGAAGAAATTTGAAGAGAACTGAAAAAAACAAAAAACGGATATTAATATAACTCGCCATGTGTTTACGTATGGAAAATTCTTCGTCTCTCGAAACGATGACGAACGAACGAGAGACTAAAGAAGAAAAAAAAAGAAACGGCGACGAACATCCGGTATATATACGAAACTGACCGCACGGTGTCACTCGTAAATCCGTTCGTGTTTGAAAATTTTTGTTTCTTCTGTTCACCCCTTTGGTCCCTTTGTCGCCCGCCACCCCCGTGGTATTTATTTTTTTATATTTATTTTGTTCCCATTTTTATAATCCCTTTGTTTTCATCGCGAGGTCGATCGTTTCGCATTTTCGAGGGCGAACGATACGACGCCGAGTCGCGACTTCTTTTACGCATAGTTTTAGTTGCCGTCGTATAATTTTTCGTGCGACGAGCTCGTCGAAATAACAAAAAACAAAAAAGTCGAATGTTTTTTTAATTTTTCATCAACGACGAGAGGGCCGACGATTAAATCTTCATTGCTGTGTAACGCGGTTTTTTGCCCGTTTTTTTTTCTTCTATTTTTTAGTTAAATCAGAGAGGTCGCCCGAGGGCACGAACGAACATATTTTTTCCGCGCCCCTTCCCTCCTTCCCAAACGCCATTGCACAATTTTTTTTTGTCCCACGATTTTCCGTCTCTCTTTATCCTCATTTCGGGCATTTTCATTTGGGGCTGCGTTCTTTTTTTCATTTTATTCCACACTACGAGAGAGAGAGAGAAGAGTTGCAGGGGGTGGACTCATGTTTTATGCAGTCGGGTATTTGATTTTTCCATATGGCCCGGCAAGGGTTGCTGCCAATCGTTCGTAGTAGCGAACCAACGACTTTTTTTTTGTCCACACGCGGCAAAAAAAACAGAGTCCCGGGGTTGGTGGCAAGAGAGATAGAAAGAGAGAGAGCACGAGAGAGAGAGAGAAAGAGAGAGAGAGAGAGAAGGGACGTATCAGCCAGGACTTCCACAGACTGGACACTACCGAAAAGCCTCCCTCCCCCTCTTCTCCCTCTCTCTCTCTCTCACCGTAATTTCGCGCGTCCTTTTATCGCGGATCTATGCGCTGATGTGTGGAAACTCGGGGTTTAAAAGAAGAAAACAAAAAAAAACACGAGAGGAAATGGGACAGATAGCAAAACAAAAATGGATAAAAAAAGGGTGAAGAGTGCGAGAGAGAAAGAGGGAGAGAGAGAGAGAGAGAGAGAGAGAGAGAAAAATGAAATTTCAACCTGTAAACAATGGAGCCCCAATTTTCCGAGTGAAACGCGGCGCGCTCTATGGCCCCTCCCCCTCAACCGCCCTCAGCACATACGTCGCTGCCCGGATTCACGGAGCACCGATTCGAATCGATACGAATTATTGCTTCGCGGGCGGCCCCCGCGCTCGGATTGCTCCGGCTGATAGTAAATTATCGCTCCTGTACCGATGGCTTTTCTGCCTGTTGCAAAAGTATTTTATTCGGGGGCGCGCGCGTGTCTTGGTGCGAACGCGAGGATAGGAAGAGGGGGTGCTCGCGCGCACCACCGGAAGTATACGAATTTTTTTTGTTTTTCATCTTTTATTTAAACTCACTCTCTTCGTCCCTCGTGACGGGTTTTCGCACCCCGAAAAAAAAGAAGAGGGGCGGTGCGAGAACGAACCTGAGGGAGTTTGGGTTAATGCGAGAGGAGTAATAATTCGGGCGTGAGGACCGAGCCGCGAGTGTTGGTCACGCCGCGATGGTCAGCCAAAGCGTCCGGTTGTTCTTCCGGCTCGACGAGCCATCGGCCAAACGACCATATAACGACGAGAGCGAGGGAGAAAGAAAAAGAGAGAGAGAGAGAGAGAAACCCACCCTCACCGTTATACGACCCGGTTATATATATATATTTCTCCATATAACGTTTCGATGTGTCGTCAGTTTCGACCAAAAACACAAAAAAAAACAACAATTAAAATATATAACACGAGACTAAAGAAATAATAATAGTAAACGAATGCCGAATCTCGACGTGTTTTTGACGAAAATAAATTCTAGGAGAATGATAAATGCGGTTGTTCCCGGAGATCTCGGGGATATACGTAACGACGTTGCGGTTTCGACACCCCGAGGGCCGCGAAGGCATTCGCGAAGATTTACGTTCTGACCAATCGCGCGCTAATTTTACGGTTTCGCGGGTGAAGAAATTTTTATTTAACGTCCTCGTCGACTACTTTGTATACCTCTGTAAGCCTCTGGAAACGAATTCACCTTCGCGGTTCGAAATTCTTTTAACGGGGAGAGCGTATACGAAAATTTCGTGCGACGTACCGTAACCAAAAGAAAAAAAAAAAAAAAGAAAGAGAAAAATATATTTATCGTAATGATTTATCGATCGTAAAAAAGAAAAACATCTGTGAGTTAATGAAATAAAAGCGAATAAATCCTGTGGACCAGGGATTTTTCTCGACTTTAACTCCTTCGACCTTTCGTGACCTTCAAATTATTCATCCCGTCGCGGTTTCTACCAGTACGATTTCAATTCCTCGCCTTTTCGATCGGCTCGTCCTTTTAGGCTCGTTAAGGGTCGTAACGGATGGGGAGAAAGAGAGGGGTTAAAGCGACAGTTTGCTCGAATAATTAAAAAGGCGTATAAGGGATGAAAGGGAATCGAAAGGTCCCAGCGATGTGGCGACGCGTCTCTCTCTCTCTCTCTCTCTCGGCACGACCGTCCAAAGAAGGAAATCTAATTAATCTGTCCCCTTTCTACGAACTCTCTGCATGCCCGTGTCTCGTTCGGTAGCCCGCGAGACAGAGAGAGAAATACACGCGAGGCAGGGGGTAGAAAAGCGAGAGTGTCGGAGCAAAGTCGCGAACAAAACGGGGAGAATGAGCGAGAGAGAGAGAGAGAGAAAATTTCGAGCGAGGAAAAAACGGGACGAGAGAAGGGAACGAAAAGAAAACAAAGAAGAGGAAGAACGTACACCTCGGTAGTAAATGTTGTTTTAGGCTTTTATGCCGGACACATCCGTGTAAAAATTGCGTTGAGGAGATGCGAGTTGAAACGAAAAAAAAAAGAAACAAATAGTGTGAGAAGCAAGAAGAGGAGCAAAGAAGAAAACGGGAGAGAGAGATAAAAGAACGAATAGCGAGGTTTTTTTTTCGACGCGTACAAAAACCGCCGGGCGTTAGCTCCGGCGCGAGAACGAATTTAATTTTTTGTTCTCTCTCTCTCTCTCTGTCTCTGTCTCTCTCTAGCTTGTACTCACACTCTTCTTCCTTCGGTACACCTTCATCACCAACTCTATATCCTCGCGTCCAACCTACCGCCGCAATTAGAAACGAGCTTATACGTTTGACGTCGAACCACGACGCATCAAAATCAACGTAGCCTCCCCCCTTTCTCTTTTTCTTTCCCTCTCTCTCTCTCTCTCTCTCTCTCTCGCGCACAAACCTTCCTGGACCATTCTCCCGATTTTCTCTTCACACAAATCACCGCGCGATTTGCCGTTCGGTATACGCTTTCATTTTATCCCTACCGGGACCAAGAGAGAAGGGAGAACGACGGCGACGACGACGTCGGCGAGAAAAAGACAAATTTAACGTAAATAAACAAATGGAAAATCACCCTCGCAGTAGTCTCGCAATCGTTCTCGTCACGTGTGTTTCCCCCCCCCCCCCCCCCCCCCCCACCAATGTGGATGCAATCACCGCGGATTTTTCAAAGTACATCGAGGGATAAACGCGTTCGTCAACGACTGTCCTAGGCGTACGATTTCCCAAGTGGATTTTTCAAAAAAGAAAACCAAACAAAAAAATCATTACCTCCGAAAGAGAGCGAAGACGTCGCTCTCGTTCGGAACTATAAAAGATATTAGGAAATACGAGAAGGAAAAAGTATCGTCACTGAGGGAAGAAAGGGTGACATTGGTCCAGTCAGCCTGATAGCAAAGTTTAAGTCACGCGAAGGGCGAAAAGCGTTAAGGGTGAGAGAAGGGCTGGAGAGGAGAGTTCGGACTGCCGACGAAACACCGATTCGTTGATAACGTTGTATACATATCTGTATGTGTGAGAAGACTGTGGGGGAAGAGAAACGGGGAACGGTAATCCACTTACCGCTCTCATCCGATACGACCAACGTTTCGCACAGGTCCGACCGAAACGAGCGGCCGTGGCGACTTATACAAATACAGCTATATTGTGGGTTAGACCCACTACGGCAAATTGTCCAGGAGTTCGACCATCACTCGCGCTTTGATTAACATATTGGCCTGCGTGTTGCTGTTGCTACGTTACAACGGGAGGAGAGAGTCAAGCGAACCGCGTAAAGGCACCGGAGACTTTGGTCCTCTCTCTCTTCCTTCCGCTCTCTCAATTTCTCGCTTCGTTTCGTATACGCGATTCTCACTCGCCGATTTACTTTGTGTTTCACCAGTGGTCTCTACGTATTATCCGGAGAAATGAGATCGCCACGCGCGTTTCTCGTCCAGACTCGGAAGGTTTTCCCACGTTTTCACCCCAAAAAGCCCCAAACCCAAAGCCACGCTTGTCTCTCGTCCACGAAAACCTGAATTTTCGGGGATACCTAGTTCCGTTATTGGAACATAGCCAGGACTCACGCTCATCGAAATTTAATATACTCGAGAGTTTTTGTTTTTCAATTAACCGTTCGCCACTCCAAAGTATTCCGACGTTTGGATTGGTTTTTCGATTTTTGTTTCTCTATTTTTTTGTTTTGTTCAATCGCGTCATTTCGTAACGAGCCCTCTTCATCAGAGGTTGAGCGCGTTTACTTCTCTCGAAACGATGAACAATTTCGTTTTCATTTGTGTCACGTTGATTTTACTCGCGTATTGGAACATCGGTAATAAAAATGGTTGAAAAGAGAAAGTAGAATGAGGGCTAATTGAAATATTAATACGGTCTTGCTCTCACGTCGGATTGTCTCGTCGCTTTAAATTCTTTCTCTTTTTTTCTTTTATATTCGCATACTTTACATACGCGACGAAGTTTTGTGTAAAAAATGGCAATTTACGTATCGAGATCGATAAATACGTATCGGTAGGGAAATGAATGAGAAACGAATAGAGAGGAAGAGAGAGAGAGAGAGAGAGAGCTAGGAATGGGGTAGGAACATTTTGCTCATGCTTCTCTATCCCGCTTTCGTAGTCCTCCGTCAAATTCAAAGACCGATTCGAAGCCAATTCTCGGCAATGCCCTGGCAATAACTCAGGGTAAATGGCCGAGGCATTACGCAGCGCGCTGTACAGCTCGCGATACTTTATTCAGTTCATAAAATGTGTTCCCATAACGTATCGTACCGGTACGTGCTTCAATTTTATCTGAAACGCCGTGTGCGTTCGCCTCTTTTTTTCCACTTCCACCACCCTGCCTCTGTCTCACTCACTCTTCTGTTCTTTCTAGTTGCTTTTACTTTCATATCTTCCGTATTTCCAATCCTCCACGTGTGCGCTTGTTCCGTTCCCGTCCTTTTTCCCCCTCATTTCTTCCAGCTCCCAACGTCCAACATTTTTTCCTACTTTTGTTTATAACGCTATATGTTTTTTTTTCGAGCCATTGTTTCTTGCCATTTGGTAGAAAATCTCGAGGATTTAGTTACCACCGGTCTGTTACACGGGGAAATAAAATCTTCTTCCTGTCTGCATATCCATCGTTATCGGCGAATCCTCTAGCGACCACAAGGGGGTCTCGACCAATTTTTATTTTACTCTCTCGCTCTCTCTCTCTCTCTTTCTTTCTTTCTCCGTAGGACGTTAGAGATGTAACGAAAAAAAGAATGTTCTCGCTTCGATCACCGTTCGGTCGACCGTGCGAGACATTTACGAGGTCCGAGTGCCGAGAGGATGGAACTCATTCGGTTCTCGCGTCGTGTGTGGCAAACACACAAAAGGCAAGATCTCCGGTAACAATTCTTCGCCTCGCTCGGTGGTTATTCCGTGAGACGCGATATCTCCAACGGTCCTACAGCCACCCGAGGCCAATCAACTAATGACCGACACCCCTGGGCTTTGTTTCTCCGCCGCGTCTTCCATCCCCTTAGTGCGCTTCGACCCTGTTCCACGCTATTCCCACTCTGGCCCCTTTCTCCATCATCCCTCTTACCCACCTAAGGGAAATTATTGCGATACACTCCAACGATAATGAATTAAAAATCGAACCCTTCCATCCATCCGACCCGTCGCCCTTCCAGTAACCTGCGAACTTTCCAAAAAAACCCAAACCCTCGATTCGCGAGACTTCCTTCCAAGTCTGACAATGGGAGGTCTTCTTTTCTAGGTGGCTTCTTTACACGAAAAACCACACAAACATACACGAAGAGCAAGATATACGTACAGAGAAATTGTCGAGTTGGAAAGAGACGCGATGAAAACAAAAAAAAACGCACACACACACACACACACACACAAAAAGTTACATATTTCGCGAGTGCAACGAGGATCTCGCGAGAGGGTTCCCCGGAGTAGTTCTCTCGAGACGGACCACATTGAGGATAGACGCGAACGAAAGGTGAGTTTTTACGCAGACGCTTCCATACAAACGCGAACCGAGTCGTCGCGCACACCAGGATAACGCCTTGTAAGGGGGAAACCAAGAAACAAAAAGAAGAAAGGAAGATCGTGCTGGAAGAAGATAAAGATAGCGTAATACCATAGCCCGCGCGTACGTAAGGAAAAGGAAACCCTTCCCTCCTGCCCCTCGTTGCTTCCCTCACCGGATTGCCAACCGAGAGAGCATTCTCGCGCACAAGAGAGGCACCCGTCCCAAAAGTAATATTGTCTAATGTGCTACTGTTAGAACGACTGCCACTGCCGCCATCATCGCTAACGCCTACATATAGCCGTGGCTCTTCGTCGCACAGTCGCCAAATGAAAAAAGCAGTCATTATTCGTGGCGTGTGAAAGCCAAGTGTCCTGGGGATTCGCTCTCTTATATACTTTTCTCCGTTTCTCTCTTTCAACCCCCGTGTGCACACCATCACCGACCCTCCACCGTTTATACATCCGCGAAACAGTCTCGTCCCATCGTCCGTTCTTCGGGCCAACGACAACTTGGCGCGTTTCGTCCCGAGGGGTCGCGACGCGCGACCGCTCGCGCCTCTCAGTTTCGATCTACGCCGCTCCGACGCTAGCGACATCGAGACAAAACAGCGCCAACGGCGCTTAGGTGGAATACTACGTAGGTATACAGCGGGAAAAAGAGACTTCTCGAGGGAAGGAAGACACCGCGTGTGTGAAAGATCGCGCGCTGGTTTCACTCGTCGGCAGAAGCCTTTTTCCGTCTTCTCCCCTCCGACCCGACTCGCTTTTTTCACATCCAAGTTTTTCACCGTGCGGCTGATAATTGTCGTCTGGCTGTGAAATTTGTCGGTGATTGTTCGTCGCGCGTGGAAAAATTGCGAGATACATCGGAATCCTGGTTCTCTTTGCGCATTCGTCTTTTCGCTTCCTCTCTCGCTCGTTCCTCGTCGCTTTTGCCACGAGCGTCCTTTGTCGACAACGTCACAGAAATAATCGGGAAAGTCATTTCTCCGGAGTCGCGAAGTGACGAGTCACCAGTTTTTTACTCGCGACGCTTTTAGTTAATGATAATTTTTCATAACGCGACTCCTCGAGGTTTTTCGTTTCGTTGGACACGATCGTCGATATTCTTCTTTTTCGATCGAGAATTTTGATCATCGATTCGACACGGATAACTCGATAAATAACTCAAATTCTTTTTTCACGTGATTGTTGTCCGATCGTCGTTTACGATTCGTGATAACGTTCTATCGATTCTGTCGCGTTGTCCGAGCTCGATTCGCGTAGCGAGTCGAGAAATATCGAGACTTCAATGAACGAGTCGAGTATCGAGAGGAATATTTAAAAAACAAAACGAATATAAATAGAGAATCGAAAGCCCGAGGGCGACTCGGCCCCTGCGGGGCTCTTCAGTTTCTCCAATTAACCGGGGTAATTAATTATAGGATTAACGAAGTCGGGAACGCGGGCTCGCTCTCGAGTTGGTCCACAATGCAACAAGGCAACTAAACGTCTCTCTGTGACTTGTACACGATATATATATATATATATATATGTACGTATATCTGCTTTGAAAGCTTCGCAATTGTTAATTAAGTGCCTTCGTATTTCTCCCTTTTGTTCAAAGTCGAATGCCGGATGAACGAGAACTATTTTTTAATCCAGTTTTTAATTGATCGAAATCTCGATCGATCGACTTTCGACCATTACGCGATTCGTAAATATATCGGCATGCATAGATATCTGTAAAACCTTATACTGGAAAGATTTAATTGGGAGATTTGAAAATAAAAACGATTTTTTCATCATTCTTTTGTTTCGAACGGAAATCAAACGTACGAGATAATCAGGATTGACTTTGATCCAGTTTTCAATTGATCGAAATCTCGATCGATCGGTTTTCGACCATCGTGCGATTCATAAATATATCGGGGTGCATGGAAAATTGAAAAGCTTTATGGGGGCAACGATTTAATTGAGTATTTGAAAATTTGAAAATTAAAAAAAAAAATATTTTCTTCTTTTTACTTTTTTTTGTTTAATTTCGAACGAAAATCAAACGTACGATAATCGGGATTGACTTTGATTGGAACGCGTGCAACCTGTATACGGCTGCACTTGGGTAGCGGGTAGCATTATACCTTCTATTTCAGTCGTCGACTCAAAGGGAATAACTCCAATTAGATGATTGCGGGAGGACGAATGCCCGTTACCACCGGTCTTGTTCGTCAAAGCGACCTTTGCCTCCCGCAAAACCCAACTTCCATTTTGTAGAATTCAGCCTCGGTTCAATAGAGACAGCTCTTTCGTCGCAAAATTTCGGATTATAGAAAAACCTGGCGGTCCATTGCGCGTTCCTCGTGCACATCTGTTCGTTCGTATCTCGTTTTTCTTTTCTGTTTTTCGTATTTTGTATTATTTGCTTCTCTTTTTCGAATATTTCCAACTACGTGCGCTCATTAGCGTCTGCGGCTAATTAGCCGCGAACGTACGAGCCGAAAACACTCATAATGAGAGCCCTTATCTCGTGTTTTCCCCCTCCGTGAGATTTCAACCAATTCATGGAAATTTATATATTTTCACATTTCCACGTCCCCACGTCATTCACTCGGTTTTTCAACTCCATTCGACTCCCATTGGCGCGTTGTCTCCCCCCTCCCTCCCATCCTTTCGGGGCCGATCCGTAAAATTCGATATTGTTCGAGGGTCCTCTCGTCGACCGTTCTGCCACGGTACTCGATCACCGACCGAGTGATTCGCGACTTGAATTTCACCAGACTCTTCACCGTACCTCGGCGATGCGCTCCAACGATGGAAGTAAAAGCCCGATATTCGTACAAGGGGCTTGGATAATCGGATATCACCCCAGGAGGATACGCGAGGCAGAGGCATCGGACTTTTGGTACGAAACTAACTCGATATTTCATTCGAGAGAATGAAGTTTCGTCAAAACCATCCCCCGGTAAGAACCCTTATAGATTTTTTTTTTCCTTCATATTTACCGCGTTTATCTGTTCATCGGAATATTATCACTGTTATCATACTATACGAGTAAAAATTCATTTTTCAAAGGTATAGCGTGTAAATAAAATATGGGTTACTAATCTTATCCCCGGTTTGGGAGTTACAGCACGAGTTCATAGTTAAGGGTGGTCACTAGTGCGACCACCTGAAAAAGATGATATTTGGGACTTTTTTTCAAAGAAAACTACTGCATGGAATGTTTTAATGTTTCAAGGATATATTTGTGGATATATAATAAATACATGCTGAAATGTTGAGACCAAAAAATTGAAAATTCAGCGAGTTATTCGCAGTTTTCCAAGGCTTAAAAAAAAGTCCCAC
Source organism: Netelia virgata (assembly GCA_951802705.1). NCBI lineage: Eukaryota > Metazoa > Arthropoda > Insecta > Hymenoptera > Ichneumonidae > Netelia > Netelia virgata. Next base: position 3,484,384 of record OX637868.1, read on the forward strand.
CACTGCTGCAGTGATAGCGATCTTCAAAGTGCTTGAAGTACAAAAAAAACAAAAAGTTTATTAAACTAGAAGGTATTTCCCGTACCATGAACCTCGGTCGAAAACAAAATTGAAATTTAACAAAATGGCGGAGTTTATTAAAAAAAAGTCTCAAATTTCTCGCGAAAATTTGGCGAACCTGGCAAAATTACATTTTGTATTCGATCGGAAAACATATATAAAAGAAGCTACAACAAGAATCAAATCGATCGGATGATTTGTCCTCGAATTATAACTGCAGTAAATTTCAAAAATGTATTTTCGAGAAAAACGCGTTTAAAGTTTAAGTTACTGATTTCATGATTACAAATCAAAATCTTCAGATGGCTGTAACACCTGAACTATTTGAGATATGCACTTGAAATTTTAGTATGGTATTTTTAAGCGTAAAGTCTATCAAAATATACAAAAAAAATCGACTTTTTCAAAATTTCATACTAGGGAACCCTCTAAAAGTAAATAGAAACCGTGGTCGAACAGAGAGAAAGAGAGAGAGAGAGACAGTTTCGTGTTACCACTGAGTTTCCGTGTCGGTGTTTCGTACACTCGTGGAGGAAGTGTCGTGACGCGAACCAGCGTAGGAGGATATGGACCGAGGTGGGTAAAGGGATGAAAAAAGTGCAATATGCTTTCGACGTTGAGACCCGGGCAACATCAGGCACGAGATCCATTAGCCGTTGAAGGGTTGCTCGTTGCATCTGCCGAGTGCGTTGCATTTACATCGTCGGTAGAACGGCGAGAAATCCCGTTGCCTATATTCCCGCACACTCGCCCAAACATACATTATAGAGGGCTGATACGAAGGCAAAGCACACTATCGCACGACCGATAATATCTTGTTGCCCTTACGGCTCATCCCTTGAAAGCCTCTCGTTGCATTAGTCCGACACAGGGACCAGGAACCTCGTCGTGTCGCATACACGACGAACTAACTCTGCCGCGGTCGGTCCATACCCGATCTCGAAGTATTTTCAGAATAACCGCTCGCTGACCTTCGCGCGATCCACCCCTCTTCGACCCTTACGTACTGCATCGCTTGAACAAAATTCATCATTATTATTTCATACGTTTCATCCACAAAGAATTCGTTACAAAAAATTATTTTATAAAAAAAAAACAAATTAAACGAAATCAATTTTTTAGTCGACGCTGGAATAATCGAGAATATTTATTATAATTATTTTCGTCCCTTATTTTCGCGAGCGTTTTTTCTTGTTCGTATTTTTAACGGCGAGGATAAAAGTCCGACGCCTGGACCAGCCGAGTAACGCGAGCGAGAACGCAGCGAATGCATTGTCGAGTCGTAACGCGCGTTACGTGCGCGCGAGGCATATAAAATTCTGACACGCACGTAGGTACTCTCGATATGTGCTTTTCAGAAAAGCTTTATAACGCGTTGGTTGTTTAGCACGTTGGACGCATATACTTACTCTCTCTCCTCCCCCCTCCCTCTCCAGAGTCGTTACAGACGCGAATACGCGTATATTTATGCACCACTAGACTTCGCACATCAGGTATACCGAGAGGCACGTTCAACGCTAGTCTTCGCTAATGGCTCTCTCTCTCTCCGGGTCGTGCCCATTTAATTTAGCCGGACACTTCGAGAACCAGATATACGCATTATAATAAACGGCGTATATTCTCGCGGGCGTTTCTCTGCGTACGACGTACAGTCCGGACATGATTATTTACAATTATATCTTGCGTCTTTCGAGAATAATGGATTAATACTCAAATATTTTATGTAAACGCGAGTAAAAACACACAGAAAGTATTATTGTTATTTTATATATTCGACTCAAAAATAATAATAATAGAATTTTTGAGAAAAAAAAGAGTGAAGTTGACTATAGGAACGCCGACGATAAATTCTTGCTTGTAATCAAGGCAATTCCTCCCGAGGGACTTTCTCACCGGGAATAATTTAATTAGGAACATATCGATAGAGAAAAAAACGTCCAATCGAACGATACAGCATTAATCTATTTTTTTCCCTCGATCTCGTACGGGAGATATGTCGATCGGAGATCGTGTTCCCTCTTTCTCTCTGGCCCATGTTGGGCAAATACGACGACGACAACATCGCGAAGTGCTTGTCAAGCACGATCGTAGAGAGAGAGAGAGAGAAAGAGAGAGAGATAGATGGAGAGAGAAACAGAGGGAGAGAGAGAGAGAGACAAAGAGCAGGCGGTCGCGCGTACGTCGCTTTCAGAATTTATTAGCGTGGTCGCGAGGGAGCGAGCGAGAGAGAACCGATCTCTCCTCGTCGTCGTAGTCGTCGTCGTCACAGAGTTTGTCCAGGTTCTAATTATCATATATACGTATGTGTGAGGGTTCGCGGTTAACGTCGGCATCGATAGATCGCTGAGTGATCGTTTACCAGACGATCCGTCAATTACCGGCGCACGTACGTTCGATCACGTTCGTTTCGATTCCTCCGGCCTGCCTCTGGACCCACCATACACGCGGTATACCTAAGCGTGTAAAATCATCCCTCCTATCCCACCCACGTACTCCTTCTAATCCTCGAATCACCGAACTGATCAACGAGAGACGGATCCGCCCTCGTTCCGATCGTTTACGACAACGAGCTTGAACATCCGCGCAGCGCGACGAAATTAAACATTCTTAATCAATCTCGATTGTCGATCCACGCGATAAAAGTGTGCCGAGTAACGATTTTTCCTCGCGTTACACGAGAAGAAGAAACGATCTTTTCGATTTATATCCGATTTCCGGTGAAATAATCGAGGGAAAAAAATGTCTCTCTTTCTATGTCTCGCTCTTGGAATGGACGAGACGATAGAGAGGACGAAGGCGAAACAAGAGCTAACGAGACGCGAAAAGAGGAAAAAAACGGTAGTCTCAAGGAAAGAGGGAAAGGGGAAAGGGAACGGAAATTCCACGGACATCGAGAAACTCCGAGACATAGAAAGATATATATATGTAGGTGCGTATAACGAAGCTTTTTTGCGCCTATACGAGGGCGCCCCCTCGCTCGCATTAGAATGCCGTCCTGCCAATTTGGGAGGCTCCTTCTGCGAGGGAGACAGAGCGACAGAGAGAGAGAGAGAAATTCTATAGGCTGTGGCGAATGGTGCGCGCGTTCAATTAATTAAAAACAAAACAGCGGAGGACACGTCAATCTTATTTGGCTCGGAATAATACGAGTACGTTTGTGTGCGCGTTTATGTGTCTGGCCCAAACGGTCATGCGCGCGCGAGTATAGCGATAATATACGCGAGAGACAGAAATCGCGAGGGAAGGAGCATAGAGGAAGAAACTCGAGTGAAGGAAAAGAAAAGAAAAGAAAAAACAAACAAGGAGGGAGAGAGAAAGTAGCGAAACCGCGAGTGACGAGGAGGATCGAAGGAGGGTGAGAGAGGGCGGAGACCTTCGTCGTGTCGAGAAGTGGACGAGGAGAAAGAAGAAGAAGAAGAAGAAGAAGAAGAAGAAGAAGAAGAAGAGAGGAGAAGAACAAAGATGAAACGATCGGCGGGGGAGGGTCACACACAGAGGGAAAGAGATCTCGCCGCATGAGGGAGATTTGTTATACCGTCGCGGCTCTCTCTCTCTCTCTCTCTCTCTCCCACTTTTTCTCTCTTATTTCTCTGTCTCTGAGAGCGCGCTGAGAGTCACAAACCTTTAATTAAGTCCGCGCTCGTTATGTGCGCCGCTACCGGCGAGAGCTTCTGTAAACGCGCTGCTTTCCGCGGGGACTTTTATATTCCACACGCCGATGTTGCTACTTTGGCTGTGCTACACTCTCCCTTCGCACACATGCTTCGTGTGTGTGTCCTTCGCTAAATCTTTTCTTTTTTTCTTTTAATTCTTTTTCATATATGGATATATATATTCGCGGTCTCGCCAACGTCGTTCCGTGCGCCATCTGGCGGCTTCGCCCGGCGTTCTCATGTGACGAAGACGCCATGTTCGTCAAGAGTGAGGTTATAAAGCCGAAAACGTATGGAGAACGAACGATCTATTCATCGAATTGCGTATTTCGAATTGGAAATGTTCTTATTCCGAATTTCCATTTACCAAAAATACGACGATCGACGATATTTCGTGATACGCGAATTATAATCACGGCGGATAATTCGTCATTTAGGAACATTTCGCGAATCACGAATTTCGCGGCCTGTCCAGTATTTCTCGTTCCGTCGTCACGTGCGCCCCCCCCCCCCTTCGTCTGATATATAGTTATCCCCCTCGCATTGTTGCCACGAACGTCCGCGAGATGGCGCTGGCAGTGGCGTGTAATAAATTTCTTTCGCAAAAAAGCGTGTAATGCAAACTTATGACGCTTTAATTGGACATGCGTATCTGCCTCGGTGCCTCGGTTGCATGTATCGCGTTATTATACCTATATTCGATGGTATGTGTCACACCCGCGCTGCGTATATGTGTTATACACGTACGTCGCTTTATACGCGGTATCGCATGTGCCCTCGCGGCCTGTGTGCTAATTAGTACCGAGCTCACGAGCCCCTCCGACGAAATAATTTTTTTTCCGCTCCATCTCTCTTTCTCTGTTCTCCTTCTCGCTTCCACCCCCCCCCCCCCACCCACGTTTCATTTTCCGCGCGCGCGAAATGAATAAAAATGATGAGATCTCTCTCTCTCTCTCTCTCTCTCGCTCCAATTTTCTCTCCTTTATTCCCTGTATGTGCCGGCTCGACCACTCATACACCATCAGATTTTCCCACCGCAAAGTCCAACTTTTCACTACAGCGAGCGCGCACTCGTCCAGTCGCGTATCATTATCAGAGGCCACGAATTGCTTGATAGAAACACATAGGTAGAGATTCGCGACTCACACGCGCGTATAATTTTTACGTACGAGCGAGCTTTTTCATTCTTTCGTGTATTTTTTTTTTTTTTTTTTTTTTTTTTTTTTTTTTGAAAAAAATGAATATCACATATTTTTATCGTTATAGCGAATCGGGAAATATATTTCACTGATTATATCACCGATATTGAATTCTCGCGATGAATAACGAAGTACAATTTTGTTGTTGCTTCGAGGTTCGCGGAACCCCCACAAATTATGCGGCTATTATTGTACCCCGCCCCAATATTTATATTCGTTCGGTAAAAGAAATTTTAATTTAAATTTAATCATCGAGCCGCGTAACGGGTCGACGATTGTAAAAAAATTGCTTATCATTATGAAAATAAATAAATATTTTTCGCATCGCGTCGCGATACAAAAATATTAACGTCACATTTATATGCGCGAACGTAGTGGAATATTGAGCAGCTGCTCCGGGTACGCTTTTACAAACGTTACATGTGTAACGTGGACGTTTTACGTGAAATAACGAAGCAAGAAGGATCATTTCGCTGTACAAAGACAGAAGGGACACGAGGAGGCAGACGATCTCTTTCTCTCTCCATTTCTCTCTCTGTCTGTCTGTTTCTGTTCTCTTTCTCTCTCTCCCTGTCTCTTCCTCTCTCGCTCTCTTTATATAGAATCCCGACATTGCAAATTCGGAGAATCTTCCTTGCCCGTTCTTTCTTTCTCTCTTGGTTATATAATAAATCGGTCTCGTTAGCGGGGAAACTTTGTTTTTGTGCCGTCGGTCCGTGGCGCTCATTAGATCGCCACGGTGTGTGCGACGGTAATTAGAAGTTTTAGTTCTCCGCCCTCGCGCGTATGTATTCTATATATACATATGTATAGATACATATATATATATATATATATGTATATAAGCAGTCTCTCACGTTCCTCGAAGCCGCCCAGAGCCCCTCTCTGTGCCCCGCTAGCTTATATAGCGCGTTGCGTTTATCCCGGTAATGATGTTGCCAGCTGTATATACACATATACATATATATACATATATACATATATATATTATATGTATATATATATATATATATATGTATAGAAGCACGAGAAGACGATGGGGCCCGCGGGTCGTTGCCGATTACGCCTCACCAATATCCGCCGCGATCGAGATCACCCGCAGTCGATCTAACTCTATATACGTTATGTACGTATATGGACCGAACGAGAGGCAACGAAGGAGATGAAGAAATGTAAAAAAAGGTTAAAGAGAAGAGCGATCGACAGAGCGAAAGAACAAAATTGCATCAAAGTGCCAATTATCGTTTCTCGCGTTAAATAAATTATTTACCCGGATCTTATTATAAAGACACATCTATTTACAATTATTCTTTGTTTATATACCGGATGCACATAGATATCGAAAACGATGAAGAATATTAAAAGAAAAATAACGATCTACAAAAATTAAAACCAGTACATCCGTATGTGTCTGTGTGTGTGTGTATATAAATATGCGTAAAAGCGAGTGAATGAGAGAAATAGAGGCTGGAGAAATAGCAAAAAGCGTAGTGAACATGGGGTGCAGAGGTGAAGGGTGGAGAAAGGGTGAAAAGGAGTAAAAGGGGCTTAGGGGTAAAAGCCCTGTGTCGAGCAAGAGCTTGGTGGGTGGTGCGATGGGGCGAGATGGGGGAGTGGAGACGAAGACCAAGGGGTTGGTTGGAAAAAGGGGAATAGCGTGGAGAACCGAGAAGTGAGATCCACAGGGTTGGTATACGGAGGAGAAGGTGGTGGTGGAGAAAAGGGGCGAGAGACGTACATACGACGAGGGGGTGAAAGTGTGTGGAGGGTGAAACGCGAAAGGAGCTCTGGAGAAAGGGTGAAGTTTGCTAATTACGCGCGCTCTCTCTAATGAATAAGCTCTAATGAACCACTTTCTGTTAATTAAAGGCCGCCTCTTTCCCTTTCCTCTCCCCCCTACCCCATGAGCTGGGGTTGCGGGGTGGGAGAGAAGCTCGCCCCACAACGTCGCTCGTACGGTCGACGTCTCGACCACCATCACTCTCTCTCTCTCTCTCTCTCTCTCTCTCTTTTCTACCCTGTTCGCGATACTCGCGGTCTCTATCATCTTTACCCTGCTACTACTGCCGCAACCTTCTTCTTGAGCTCAGGACATTCTACTCTTGTCTACATGAATATATATATATTTATATATTTACTTTATATATATATATATATACAATATGTGCTCTATGTACAGTTCCAACATTATAAAGAACAGAGGTTTAGCGAAAAGACCCCGGAATAGGACAATTTCCTCTTGTTGCAACGAATATATCGAAAGAAAAAGCGAGGGTGCAAGATAATATTACGAATCGACAGACGCACGTTATCTCAAGCTAGGTTTTACTTCGGCTGACGATTTTATCGTTTTGAAACTCAACGAAGACGCGATCTCGGACAGGAACGAGTTTTAGAAAAAAGTGGTTTACCCAATTATTTCGTTTTTATAAATTGTATCGCGAATTTCATCACGAGTAAAACAATTCGGGGAAAAATTGGGGGCTTGGTTTTCTCGTCGGTGGAAAATCAAGCGTGCGTTGCCGCGTGTACGCTGGGGTACGGACAACTCGGAGAAACCGCGGGAAGTACAGAGGACAATGCGCGTTACAGGACAGAAACGAGGACGGTCATCAGCATGCACGGGCGTCCGAAATACCCGATGGACCGAAATAGTTGGGAGTCGCGCGGTAACACCGAAACACGATTATGCGAGCTCCCACGTATACTCGCGCAGCGAGACAGAGAAAGAGAGAGAGAGAGAGGGAGAGAGAGAGAGAGAGAGAGAGAGAGAGAGAGAGACCCGGAGAAGGCTACACGTTGCTACGATCGTTCCTCGAATACCGCTACGCGTATCTTAGGATTCCGGCTATTAGCCGACGAGACTGAAATACCGACGGAGGAACGGAGAATTTGGCTCGGTCAACGACGATTCGACTCTCGCTCGTCCTCCCTCCTTGTTACACGTTCGTCGAAAAATGTTTTATTCTCCCACACAATTTTTCCAAAGATACGAATTTTTCATAAAATCTTATTGCTTTTAATGTATTTTTCTTTGAAATAAATACGTTTCATTTTGTTTTCTAGTATTTATTGAAATATTTTGATTTCTTTCTTCGATCGGCCAAAACAAAATTGAACTTATTTTATGTTCGGTTCGTATCGCGTACAGGAAATATATTCCGAGAATTCACAAACGAGGTCTGGCAAACGATTTATCAAGAGCGAGAGCGCCAGCGCGTCGTAGAGAAAGCTTCGAAGAAAAGATCTTGTAGAGGAGGACCCAGCGAGAAACGCTCTTTACACCGTCGGGTTTCGTACGCGTTCGTCCCTAAATGAGCTTAGAGATTCATAGATGCGACACGTGTCGTACCACGAGCAATACTCGACAAACGTATCCAATTTACTCGCATTTGCGTAATACCTCGTGCCGACGCGAGACGTTTCTCTCTGTCTCTCTCTCTCTCTCTCTCTCTCTCTCTCTCTCTCTCTCTCTCTCGCGCTCACTCACTCTCTACCTCTCTTGCGATCTCACGCAATACGCGAAACCTCGCTAGAACATATTTCGCGACAAATTCTATTTCAATGACGCGAAAGAAAAATTAAAAAAGTAACAACCCCAACGAAACGAAGGAAAACCCACAAACACGGAAAAATAAATAAATACAGAAAATTTAAAAGACGAAGGAGGAAAAGAAAAAATGCGATCATATTTTTCATGAATTTGCATAGTACGGGGTAAGAAAACGGTAAGAAAATTGTTCCTCGCGATTTTCTTTTTTGTTTCCAAGCGGTGCAATCTCTTCGACCCTTTTGCGTTCGATTTTTTTTTTTCGTGTTTTTGTTTTTGAGTGAGCAATTTTATAATCGCGGGAGGCTTTTTCGTTCGTTTCCATTTTCCGTGTGGCTCGGTGGGGCCCTCGAGGTGGGAGATCGTTGCGAGGGCTGGGAGGGGGATGGAAAGCATTCGAATTCGCGGTGGTCGGGACGCTCGAAGCCCCGAGCGAAGAAGAAAGAGAGTTTGAAGAGCCGAGAGATATAGAGACTACACGTCGGTGCGAGAGAGAGAGAGAGAGAGAATAAAATGAGAACGAGGAGAGGTTAGACACAGACGAGGAGAGGGAGGGAAGAGGTTGAGACTGCGAGAGCAAGAGAGACCACGAAACTCGTAGAGAGCGGTAATTAACTTCGTTCATTAGCTGAAATTGTTTAACGCACCTCCAACCACTCGCCTATTTATGCATGATATTCACCGACGGTAGAGGCCAGAGAGAGAGAGAGAGAGAGAGGCCAGAGAGAGAGAATGAGAGAGAGAGAGAGAGAGAGAGAGAGAGTGAGAGAGAGGGTTGGAAAGGGAGGTGAGCACTGAACTCACCGGGCTTACCTGGCCGGTATAGCCGGCAGCGATGGTAGAAACCGAGAGAGTCAAGCACTCTCCGTTTTCCTCTTCTCCCTCTCTCTCTCCCTCTCTCTCTCTTACTCCCACTACTTGTTTCGACAACCCTTTTGCCGTTTCTACTCTTCTTTCAGTACCGAGACGAACCCTCTTTTCGTCTCTCATTCGAATAGCTTTTCCTCTGCTCTTATTTCGTCGCGCGTTATTTCTCCTTCGCGAGCCACAACGCCCGGCGATCTTTTCACGAAACATCGAATGGCTCTTCTTTTATTTCCAAGAGATCGGAGACGTTGAGAAATTTGGGAAGATACAATATTATTTTATCATTGGTACGTGTTTATAAATAATTTGACCCGTAAAATGAAACAAAAATTGACGATTTTTCGATAAAAATTTTGTTTTATTTTTATTTTATATACTACGAGGAAAAATAATACTGGATAGACGCGATATCGCCATTTATATTTCATTATTTCGAGTCGTCGCGAGAGAGAGCTAATCTCGCCATCTCGAATTATACTTTTGCGAAAGCGTTTAATTTTTTTTCTTTCCGCTTGGTGAAGCGAAAAGCTCTGCTTTTTTACGTATCGTGTGCCTCTCTTGAAACGATGCAAGAGAGAGAGAGAGAGAGAGAGAGAGAGAGAGAGAACGAGAGAGAGAGAGAAAGAGAGAGAGAGAGATATCGCAAGGCATAGCCACATAGCCACTCATGTATAGCCCGTTCTCGCTCCGTGCCATTTCAAGCGTTTAATGTATTCGGGTATTGTTATTCGGTACTTCCCCCTCGCCACTCATTAAGGAATCCGTTTGCTAGTCCCTGTTTTTGAACGCTCTATATTTACAATTCAATTTGCTCGGTACAACCGCAGGCTCGTTCGTCTTTCTCTCTTTCCTTTTTCTTCCACCTCACCTCGCCCCCTCGTTCGTTCTTGCGTTATGGAATAACGTTGACCGGCGCGACGTACGTGCCACCCTCGCGCTTGTATTCTCGCGTACCTTTCGACGTATAATATTTTTTTTTATTTAAAAAAATAGTTTTTATTTCGTATACCAAAATACACAAGTTTTCAACCCTATGAACGTAAAAACGGTTCGCTGAACGGTATTTCGATAAGTCCGAGATTTATTTACACATTTTTTTACTGCGAGGAAAGAAAACAAAAATAACAGAAAAAGATCTCGATCGTTATAATCACGATAGGTTGGTATATATCGATATATTGCACGATGGTGGATAACATCCGTTGATGCGGGATCAAGGGTCAAATGGGGGGCAAAGAGAGCGTGACAGAGAGAGAATGTGAAAATATCGTGGCTGCGGAGGATCGGCCAAAGGGGTGGACTGGGCGGGGGAGGATTGGTCAGGGGCGTCAGACGAGAGATGATCCCGCGATGCTGCTACTAGCCTCGACCGGGAGTGACGGTGATGGCGAGGGGATGGAGGAGGAGGGTGGGGGGTTGCGTCGAGTCGAGAGGGGTTCGAGGCCATTGCACGGTATAGGTGGGAGTGTGGTCCCCCGTAATCCGCTGATGGACGCATTTACTGATTACCCGGACCGTCCCCTACCCCACCGCCAACCCCCACACCACGAACTCACCCTTTAGAGCTTTCGCTTTTATTTCTTACTACAGGCTATTTCAAATTCAACGTTCTTCCGGTATCGTTTTAAAAAAAACAAATAAAAAAACATAAAACGAATTTTGAAAAATCATCTGTAATTATTGAGAAACAAAGTTTAATTATCGACGGAAGGGGATTTTTTAAATATTGATTTTAATGGTATGAAAGAAAAATCGTTTTTTTGTTCAGCTTTGAGAATTTCTTTGAACGGTGGAAAGGAATTATATAAAATTGTTTTACCGCGTTTTAATGCGGTGTAGTGTGTAATACTGCGACCGAGGCAAACGCCTTTTCAAGTACGGAGAAGGAAATCGTTCGGATCGATGCCGCGCATTCAAGCGAAACTCCCATTAACGCGTCGAGCTGTTACACAATTTTTGTTTTGTTCGTACTCCTGCGGTTTTCCGTCTCGCGAGAGATTCTCGAAACTCGTATCGTAGACGTTGTATACATTTTATGTATCGTGTGGCAAACGCGGGTTTTACACCGCACCGATGAGAGATCGTACAGGCTTACAAGAAATAACTTTGTTGCACGATACACGCGAGATTTTAATTTCATTGCTTTATCGGGAACTCCCGTTGTACGAATACGATCGAACGTTGAATAACGTGCCGATGACGAGATAAATCGAGATAAATCGAGATAAATCGACCATAAAAATTCGACCTTATCGACATAACGAAGAGAAATAATAATTTTTCTATCCTTCACGAACGATTTTTCATCGAATATTTTTATTTATATACGTCGATCGAACGTCAGGCGTATAACGACGCTTAAGTTCCAAGCTGACGAGGGAAATTAACTTACGTTCGATTAATCGTAGAAAAATGAATTAATTTTTTCATATCGAATATTCTCGCTTATCGACGGTAAGAAACATCGCGTATCGAGCGAAACTAGCGTAATCGAAGGTAATAACACGCGCGATTCATGCGGAACGCGCGTTTTAACGTCAAAGTGCGGCTTTGCTTCCGTCGAGAAAATGAAACAAAAACAACAAAAAAAAAAAAAACAAAAAAAACATCAAATAACAAAAATAAAACAACGTCGAAAAATAAATATCTATCATTATTCCCCGCTTCTTTAACACGCGGAATGCGGTTCTAATGCCCTCGTGTGCAAGACGAGTTTTCGTGATCAATGGTAATGGGAAATTGAATTTCTTTCGTCGTCGTAAATAGTTTAATCGCTGCTTTATTATCATTATTGAGGACTTAGATACGTAAGAGCATACTCAATAAACACGAGACTATAATTTTCCGGACGTGGATCGGTGGATAAAATCGTGAGAAGGCGCGGGCGAAGGGGGGGGGAGTAGTGTCGGTAGTACACGAGTCTTTCGAAAATAAGTTGGAAAGGGTTCTATACAAGTATATCGTAGGCTTGCGGTTACTCCACGGGGCCACGTGACGCGCGAGAGAGAGAGAGAGAGAAAGAGAACAAGATTTATTTAGCTGTAGTAGCGATCTTCGAATAATTTACATCGTTCTTAGGTTACATACTTATAATAATAAACTGTATACTTATATTAACTCTACATACTTATATAATAATATAATTCGCAAATAATAATAATATAATTCGCTAATAACTAAGAGAGAGAGAGAGAGAGAGTCGCAGACTCGACGTATTCAACCGCTTCGGGATCTCCTAGCGTTGCGCCAAGGACCTGCACCGTGCAATACTCACGCACAGCCTCGCAGACTCCTTGTTGCTTTCCTCTACCCCCTCCAGGTCCGACTCCCCCCCACTCTCGCTCGCTCTCTTGCACGAGGCTTTGAATTACGTTTGCCTCGATGCCCGCGTAATCGATTTAACCTCCATTATGTTTCGCAAGCACAAGTGCCTGCAGCAGAAGCGGCAGCGAAGAACTTACGTACAACCCTCTCTTCTCATTCCCCCACCCCTTCACCCTCCTGCCGGTCAATGTTACAACTATATTTGGCCGCCGCGACTTTGCTCGTGCGAGACGAAGATACGAAGAATAAAAAAGTCGTATAAGGATTTATTCGCTTATAAATTAATATTTGTAAACGATAATTGAATTCGTAAGAAAAATAATTCAATGTTTTTTTTATTATTTTTTTCAAATTATTTCGTTGATTGTGACAATTTTTTTGGCGATTGGCGATAATCGGGGACTTCCGACTTTCGTGGTTCTGGGAAAACGAAGGTCGTGTCTCGATAGAGGATATCTGCGAATTCGATCGTGATTGAAGTTTTAATTGGATTAAGAAATTGAAAATATGCGGAAAGTTACGATGAGCTCTGTTTACAGCTACCTCTGTTATCGGTGGTATATACGAACAAAGGAGAGAAATGATAACGGGGTGAGAAACACGAAAACTCACAGTGGAGCGAGCACAAGAAAGCCCGTCTCGGTCGCGGACTGTTACTATACCGCTGCCAGTTTGTTGTCGAGTAGAAGTTCGCGTGCGAAATACGAAGCGAGGGACGGAGAGTGAGAGAGAGAAAGAAAGAGAGAGAGAGAGAGAGAGAGAGAGAGAACCGAGGACATGATAATTGTAGTAGTAATTACATAAAGGAGACATAGTATAGAGGACGTATATATATATATATTTATAAGGGAGAAGGTGAGGTTGAGAATAGCAGGACGAGGATGAGAAATGAGAACGAAGGGCCGGCAAACGAGAAATGCCGGCAAGCTGGAAAGGAAGTGGAATAAGAACCGAAGCGCGAGCGTTGAAACAAGAGGAACAGGTGCGAGAGAGGGAGCGAGAGAGAGAGAGAGGGGTGCGAGACTGAAAGAGAGAGATAGAGGGAGCGAGAGAGAGAGAATGAGATTCGCGGGAATAGACTCACGAGACGCACTAATTATCTCACGAATAAAATCTCATTAAATCCCTGAGACGGAATCTAGCGCTACGCCCTCTGTCGTCAACACACTATTTCATTCGGTACCTACTTGTATCGTATATATATATATATATATTTATCGGTGTACAACCGTCTCGCGAACCACCCTCGCGTTACAGGGTCCCTTTACGTACGTTTCCTCATTTAGCCCAAAGCAGTCGGTGGGTTTCATCAACCTCTCTAGCCCCCCTCCCTGTCCCCAGCCCCCTACCCTCGTACCCTCTTCATCTATATCCGTTCCATGTCAATTTCGTAATATCAAACGCTCGACACAATAGTCTCGAGTTAATTAAGCCGTTTCGTGAATAATTGACTGTACAATATATATATATCTATATATATATAAATATATCTTGCGCTAGCCGGTAATACCTACATATTTACAGAACTTTGTTCGTATATCGTCGCTCGGGAGTTACAACGAGAAACCAAAAATGAATTTGTGGAACTAGAGCTTTCGATCGAAGGGACGGAAATTTGTCGCATTTGG